>JAODUP010000844.1:0-20000 GCA_025642065.1 Paralvinella palmiformis
GTTTTTGTGTTGGGCTAAACTTACATCGTCTTTTTACAGTCTAAATGACTTGTAATTATTAGTATCATTGTCAGCGCATTCCTTGATCTTTAGCAACATTCGTGACATTAACAGAACTACTTTAGTAAGCCAGTAGACAGAAGCAAGTGATTTAGGTTTAAAAAAATGGTTCACTTTATATTATAGTTTCGGGGTGTCTTTTTCAAATTTTTAGATTGCTGATAATTTGTTTTTATTTGAACTACAAAAACTATACGTTTCTTTCATGCCTTACTTGCAATTCTGACAAAGAGTGACATTTTTGAATGCTTGAATCAGATCGTATTTGGTGCCACTTTCTGCCACTCAGTAATGCCGGCATCCTAGCTTGTCCTTAGGGTGGTTAGCATGTCTTTGCGGAAGAATGTAGTTAAGTTCTGTAGTAGAACGGCATTTTTTCCCCCATTAATTCTGCTGCTTTGGCAATCTCTGTATCTGTGAAATAAATGGAGTAGTGCTCAGGTAGCGCAAAAGGAAAATGTCCTCTGACATTGCGCATGCTATATAGCTTCTTGGAAAGGATGACGAAATTAGGAAATAGACAAGTCTAAAATTCAAATGCGGTTCAATCCTGAGAAACAAAATATACGTTTCTATCAAAAAGTAATATACAACTTACCCCACCAGCCATCTTTATCATCATACTGGAGGAGAAATTAAAATAGGTTATTGACCCACAAAACAACAATAACATCAAATAAAAACAAACAAAAAATTCAACAGTATACTTGAATAAATTATTTTCTTATATTCCGAACACGTGATACATACAACTATTATACAAATTATGCCGATAGGAAGTGGGAAGACTGCGATAAAGCCGTCTGTATTGGAATCGACTTTTTGTGCCGTCTATTCACGAGTAACACAAAATCGAACATATCCAGATCGATTCGAAGAGGGCAGGATTCCATCGAGAAGTCTGTATGCCTGGCCGAGGTCAGCCTCTTTTCAAACTGAAGTTTTACATCTCCGTTCCGGAAGCGAAGTTCACCCGTCACTGAAACGGTAACCTCGGCTCTGCCATCGACTGTTCTCAAACGGAATTCTGGCGATGGTATTCCGTGATGACGAAAATGTCATTCATCGGCAGCCGCTATCTCTTTCTTGGAACCTTTCCCTCAAACAACAAGAGACAAATAATATATTTTCTTCCTCATTATAGGAATAGAAGAAACTAGCAATTACTCTGTCTATTATTTCCATCGCCGCTTCGCCTAAAGCGTTTACATCAAATCGATCTTTTGAAGCTCTATTGGGTCAACAACACTGCAACAGTTCTGTGAGAAAATTATATATATATATATATATATATATATATATATATATATGTGTGTGTGTGTGTGTAAACGATATAAATATTTCTATATTAGCGTGATAGTATTAAAGTCAATAAGGATCTTATCTGTAATTAGTAAAAACGTAGATAAAGTTTATTAATAATAATAATATCATGATGAGCAAAGGAAAACTGAGAGTTGCCTTCTTACTATAATCATTCTTAAATGGATGACTCCAATTTTGAAAAACAAATGTATACTGTATGAAGGCAGATGACGTATATTTATCGCCGGGTGCGGCTTGTCCGTGATAAAACATTAATCCCGTGTTAAAACAAGAAGATATTTTATTGTGTTTTTTTTCTCCACTTCCTGCAATAAGCCTTGCAGTGGGAAAAATCGGAAGCCATTAACATTTGAAATAAGAGACATAAATGATTATACTGTGAAGCTCATAAATAATGATATCCAACATACTAATTGGAACAACCTAGCTCGTCTGACTGTAATTGAATCTTGTGAAAATGTAATCGATAAATTAAAAGATATGCTAGACAAGTATGCGCCATTCAAGAAAATAACCATTCAATATCGAAACATCAAAAGGAATTCTTGGTTATCCAAGGGATTAATGAAATCATTACGTACACGTGCCAAATTATATAGCAAATGTATAAATAAATCTAACACTGATAAAACATATAAATCATATACAATATATAGGAACATGTATAATCGACTCAAAAAGAAAGCTAAACTGACCCATTGTGAACAAATATTTAATAACATAAAACACGACATAAGGAAAAGTCGAAGATAAGAAATTCAACAATAGGCAAATTAAATTATAAAACTGCAACATCTCAAACCTTTAAAATGGATAACACCAATATCTCTAATCCTAGTATAATGACATATAACATTTGTGATTTCTTTATCAACATTGGTGTGAAATATGCAAATAATATACCCCCAATCTGTCAAAAGTGCGCACAACGATCTTAACATTAAGAAAACAAGAAACTCTAACTCCATATTTTTAACACCGACAGATCCAAATGAAAGGAATATTCCCAGATGCAATATAAATTTCAAAACTCATACAAATACACAAAGCAAAGGCTAAGAACGATTTCTCAAATTATAGGCCGATATCACTTCAAAAATACTAGAGAAAATAATGCATAAATGCATTCTATCTCAAAGCTAATGAAATACTTTGTAAAAAACAATATGGATTTGTTTTAAACGCAGTACAATTGATGCAATTACTAAATTTGTTACATACACAGCAACTTGTCTTGATGAAAAAGAGTCAGTAATGGCAGTGTTTCTGGACCCGTCCAAAGCTTTTGATACCGTTGATCATAATATATTACCAACATTTATGGCTTTAGAAGGAAAGCCTTGGACTGGTTCAGAAGTTATTTGGCAAACAGGAAACAATTTATACAATATGGAGGCGTAATTTCTAAAATAAATACTATTGAATGTGGCAATGATCTATCTGACACTCTAAATTGGGTAAAACAAATTTTATTTGCAGACGATACCACTCTATGTTATTCATCTCCAACTATTCCACGTCTATGTAAAACTATGAATAGGGAACTTGATAGTCTTTCTGATTGGTTCCGAGAAATAACCTCTCACTAAATGTATCAACAAATTATATGATATTTTCAAACATACATTTCCAACGGATTACTATGGAAATAAAACTAACCAAAAACATTATAAATAAAACAAATTATGTTAAATTTCTAGGGGAGTTCATTGATGACAATCTAAAATGGACTGAACACATCAAGTCATTAAGCAGAAAGCATCTTAATTCTTTTGTTATAAACAAACGAAACACGTTCTGAATAAAAAATACATCTTAAAATCTTATGTTATTCTCTGGTGTATCCGTATCTAACATACGGCTTAATGCTGTGGGGGTCTTTGGTAATTATGTATCATGATGAAATGTAATCTTTTTATTTTCAACAATTCCACCTATATTAAATATATGTTCTTGATAACTCCTGTTTCACAGTTCTCGTTGAAAAGAGAAGTAAACCAATCAACCTGTAAACGCATTATACGCATTATTATACATTGGGTGACACAATCATAACGTTAAATAATACCTGGTTTTCAAAGTATAATAAAGTAATTTGGTCATAGATATAGCACGTCTACCTTTATACATTACCATTAGCTATAGAGGAACGCACACTTTAAACTGAGATGTTTTTACCAAAAAGGACGTAAATAAGAAATATCTTTTCTGTATAGTAAACGGTCACTTTCCCATTCTATCGCACGTTATGACTGACCGAAAGCCTACCCCCACGTATCGTTGAGGCAGACGATATCCTGGAAGCCCTGAGGGACGTTTTTGAAAAACAATTATGAATAAGGGAGAAGCTTGTCTACGTTTTTTTGCGCGGTTTCTGATTCAAACAGTTATATATTATAACCGTTGACCTAAAAGAAAACTAGACCGAGCAGTCAGTGGTGTTCATTGACCTAAAAGAAAACTAGACCGAACACGGTCGCCAATTTGATGGCAAACAGGTCCTAACTTCCGGTCGAGGAAATAGGAACGCAGAATGGACAAATTAGGTTTATAAACATGATGAATTATTGTTATATCGATGGTTGCATAAGCCGTGTGCGTGGAAGTAATACAAACGGGATGTCTTTTCATCGGTAAGTATAAGGAACACATTTAAAATAGCTGTTAAAGCGGTTTTTTTGGCGGGAAATTAAGCTTAACTGTTATTATATTTAGCCTGTATGACAACCTCCGGCCTATCTCTAGCGTTTGATCCCAATTAAACTAGATCTACGGACTTGAATAAAACGACTTTTACATATTTCATGGCATATAATAGGAGAGGAATAATATAGATTGTCTGGACACACAACATTATAATGCAGGCATTACAATAAATGTCCGTATTCATAGGTTCAAAACTCAAAGCACAATCGCTTCAACGTTGCTTTTTGCCTCTACCGGAAGTCAGCGCTGTTTGGTCACGGTCGCCCAATTAAACACCACTGACTGCTCGGTCTAGTTTTCTTTTAGGTCAATGATTATAAGCCAATAATATATTTTTTATTTCGTTTTATATTATCCGATCTCTAATCGGCATATAGACGGCTACTATATTGTGCCGTAGCAGAATTACACCCCTTTGACTGAAAATCGACCAAATTAAATAGCATGTAAGTGTCGGCATCACTTAAATGTGTTTATTACGAGAACCGACAAATGTTCAGTCTGATGCTGTTTGTAATCCTGACCTGAATGAGTGACAGGTCTGATAGCGTGTTTTTTCTTCTCATTTATAATTATTACCTGGATAAACTATGACAGAAGACAATCATATAAATTATTAGTAGTTTGATAATTTTCATAACTAATAAATCCCTAGAAGAACTTATAAAATTTTGTGGTCATTAGATCTGCTGTCCAGAAGAATAAATGATGATGAACTATTGCCTCAGATTGTTCACCTGATCCAAACCGGGGCGCCTCCGTGGTCTAACGGTAGCGTGCTGGACTACAGATCACTACCACCCGTGTTCGAATCCCGGCATAAGGTTGTTTCGTCTTTCACTTCGTCTCATTACCATTGGAAGTTGCTCGGCCCATTTAGCCCACCTTGTGCACAAAAGTGGCCTTAAAACATCAATCATCATCATCACCTGATCGAAACCATTCTGTGTGATTAAATTTATGTTTTATATATATATATAATGATTTAATAGTGTAAGATTGGAGGGGCCTAGATAGCTAATAATAGTCTTCCCATAGGCCCCTAGAAACGTATTGTGTTGCAGCAGACAGCCGTCGGTATGCGCGCCAGAGAGAGAGAGAGAGAGAGAGACAAGGAAGGGCTCAATGGGTAGAAACACTCTTTTTTCATTAAACCACTCACAGATGTTTATTAAAAAAATTATACTTAGGCAAGGTCAGTCGAGTAAGCGTGAGCATAAGAAATGTCAATAACGCTTTTATATTACATTTGTAAATATGTGGCAAGTATAATAAAACACGATGAAATATAATGAAAGCATAAATCAAATAAACAAAAAACAATGTCATACGCTGCTGCTTAATCACCGACGAAGTAAACATATTTAACTCATACACCAATAAGGAAAATAGTCCAACGCATAAGACACAAGCTAATGACGATCACACTCCAAACGTCTATTATAACCACATTGTACATAACTCTGATATTTATTCAAATTGTAATGTTTTATCTGGCGTTTAAAATATCCTCGAGTTAAAGTATCAGACTTAATTATACTTTCTCTTCCAGGGATGTGGTAAGAAATACAGAGGTAGCTTTCGAGCAAAAGCTGAATGACACCGAGGAGTATAAAATAATGTGGATTGTCTCGTTGCTCGACCATTTGGTCTGTCACAGTTTAAGCTGAATAGTCCATTGAATGATGGCGGGAGTCTGCTGGATAGGTAATCGTACATAAATATAAGTGATTGGTAGATAAATAAATCAGTAATTTTTAATATTTCTGATGACTGGAACCTTGGGTCAGTTTGACCATTATATGGTGCATTATGTATTAGCCGAATCTCCCGTTTCTGCAATGTAAATAATGATTTTAAGCTTGAATTTCCCTAAGCTATTATGTCGTAAGTAAAATGGGAATGTACCAATGAATAATACAGTGTTTGCAGACAGTCAGAGGGCAACGCACGCTTCACCTGCATTAGGGAATATAGAGCATAAGAGACCTTTCCAAAAAAATATGATTAATGTGATGTTTCCACGTTAAATGTTCATCTATATGTATGCCAAGATATTTACTAGACTTTTCATTGCGATCATTCCCAATGCGATTTACCTGTGTGCCATTTATTGAGATACTTAATGCAGTCAAATCGGGTTTCATGTGAGATGGCCGAATGACTATGTATTTTGTTTTAATTTCATCGAGACATAGCTCGTAGGCACAGAACCAAGTAAATAGGTTTTATAATTGTTCATTTGCAATGCAAAATAAATTATTAATGTTTGAATGCGATACATATAGAGTTGTGTCATCAGCAAAAGACAAAATGTTACATTGATAAGAATTTCCGATGTCATTTACATAAATTAAATATAATGATAGTCCTAGTATCGAACCTTGAGGAACACCAAAACAAATAGGGAGACTGGACGACATATTTCCATCTATTTCAACAAATTGCAACCTATTTGATAACTGCCTTTTGAACCATTCATTGACTGTTCCCCTTATTCCACATCTGTGTGATTTGTTTAGCAATATATCGTGATCTACGACATCAAAGGCCTTTGATAGATTACGGAGGGACGCGGTGGTGTATTCAGATGGTAATTTTGATGCAGCTTCTGCGCAATGATTGAGTAGATGAATGATCGGATGAATAGTGGAATGATTCCGATGAAAGCCATATTGGTGTCTCTATAAAATTTTATTTGTATTTAAGAATCCCATTAACTGATTATACATGGCTTTCTCCATACTATCTTTGAGAATGCTGACAATAAACTAATTGATCTATAATGTTTTTAATCGATTGATCCGAAGATTTGTATATTGGCACCACTTTTGCAGTTTTCATATGATCTGGAACGATACCTGTTTGTAATGCTTGGTTATTGATGTGGGTGATAGGATTAATAATGTTTGTGATTGCAGTCTTCATTAATTTAGTTGATATTCCATCCTGTCCAGAGCTAGATTTAGGCTTAAGTTTATTTACAATGTTTGTAATATCTTCTGGTGTCACATATTGACTGAACATACTATTAATTTGTGAACGGGGCATGAATGATGGAAAACATTTATTTCGCGTTGGAACATTATGACTCGTACGAGCGCCTATGTTAGCGAAATTTATATTAAAGCTTTCAGCTATTTCACATTTATCAGTGACAGGAACATTATTTATGAGAAATTCATTGGCAAAAGCAGTCTTACTGTTCATTTTGCCTATTGCTTGTTTTAATATTGACCAACATTTCTTTATGTCGTGCTTATTGTCTTGAGTATTTGCTTGTAATATAATGTTTTCGTTTTTCGTTTTTATGTATTGAATGTACTACTAACGTTTCTGTATATGTGTATGTATTCATTAGTAGGTTTCTTTAATTTCTTGGTGAATAATTTGGCTTTTGCGCGATGAGGTTAACAGTCCCGCAGTGAACCTAGGTTCTCGCTTCATGGAATTTGAAGATGTTGAGTCGCGTAAGGAAAATAATTTGTTAAATAACGTAGTATATAGCTTTATGAATTCGTTATAAGCAACATTTGAGCATTCAATGCCATTAATGAACTGGCAGTTTACCGTATCTAGTTTAGCTTTAAATATCTGGATGTTTGCTTGTGAAAGTGACCTTGTTTTCGCTATGGATGACTGATGACGTTGTTTTGTTTTTTGTTTTGAGTGATAAGAAATGTTCCAAAATGATCGGCGACGTCAGTAATAATAATAATACCTGAATTATGGGTGGATGATATATCGTTGGTGTATATGTGATCTATTAAAGGCGCCGTTGATGAACATATTCTAGTTGGTTTTGTAATAACTGGCAAATGCCCATGTGTAATTATATTATTACGATATTCATTAGGTTTGCTATGATTGTCACATTTCAATAAATCGATATTCATATCAGCCAGGAATATAACATGACTTGTTTTCGTGCTGGATAGTGTCCATAATATATTGCATTGTGCGAGAACAAATGTCAAGATCGGCGTGCGGCCCACTGTTTGGTCTATAAATAACACCTATTATTAGATTGTTTCCGTGTGTATTTGTTATTTCAATAACAATTGATTCAAAAGTATGAGGAATACATACACCTGATATCGTCTCTAATTTTATACATCGGATTATCTTTTATAAAGAGACCTACACCAGCTCTGGGCTCGTTCTCTCGATGTCGTGAAATAATATCGTGATATCCAGTTAATCGAAGACATCAAAAGAAAAGCTAGGAAAGCTTAAGTCGCAAATCGGCTCATGAAATGAATCCCAATTGGCGGAGAGACCGCGACAATTTAAACGGAATAGAGATATCTGATTCCTCAATACGGCGGTATTAATGTAGCGCTGGAAATCTGGCGGCTCATAATACGAACAGTTAAAAGAATTAAATTGATGAAGGTGAGTGGCCATCATCGGTGTCATTCTCATTATTATAGATGGATATTAAATCAAACTCCACATTCGTCCCAATCCTATAAAGTTTAACGTTACTCGCCATAGAGAAGGCAGCATGGCAAAGTGTCCCACCCTAATACACTCCTATCTCCTCCCCCCCGCCCCCACATAAACAACTGACAGGCATAATAACAAATGTACATAGAATTATCAAACAGAACACGAATATAGTAAAATACAATAAGAAACGTGAAATGAGCATTAGTGTTGACACACATTGATTGCGGTTATAGCCTCTCTCGTATGTGTTGTTGCTAATGGCAAACAAAAAAGTTTATGATATGTAATGGGTATAATTTAACGCTGCATCTCACTGTTAGGCCTAATGCCATGATTATATTAGTGGTTAAGATAAATAAAGTTTGTCGAGAAAGCGAGAAATATCGGGTAACATGCAAGGTTATTATAAGAGTAATAATTTGGATTCTACAGACAAACAACTGGTTAGTTTTTGCTATTCAATTTTAAACAAATTTCTGTTCAAGTCAATAGTAAGAACACAACCGTTAACCAATTGAATTGAATGCTTTCATCGCTTTCAAGTCATGAATGCATTAGAAAAAATCAGTTGCATACATATTGCATATTGCATACATATTCACGCACATACACACATATGCACATACATATACATACATATACACATACATATACATGTATATCATACACACATATATATGTATTCATTACACATACGTACACACACACACACACACACACACACACACACACACACACACACATATATTTTTTATATATATATATATATATATATTCAAAGTTTTTCCAATGCCTCCTTATCCACACGTCGCTAGATTTCGAACCGCTTGCGGCCAATATGCTGAGACCCAGGAGAACACTCTCTTGAAATGACACACAGCACATTCTGTTTGTCGCTATCCCATAACATTACACTTTGATCGTTCTTCACTCTGTAAGCATAGATTAGGTGGCTCGCGGTACTGACATCTGACATGGTCATCATGACTTCCTGTATCCTGGCTGTCACATCAGAATTTGACAGATACCGCGAAGCCTTTAAACTCACTACCCGAGTCCTTGATTGTACCACTCTGAGCGACTTCCACCTGGTAATCCTCATCCGCTGGTTCTGGATCAGGCAAACGAGGTTCAAGGAAATCAGTCTGCACTTTGCCCTTCACAAATAGTTTTCCATTGTTTAGACGGGCCTTATTGTTGAAGTCAATTCGCTTGGTTTTGTATGTGTTCATAGCGAACTGGTTCCGCTCGGTCATGGACGACGGTGTTTGTCTGGACAGCCGCTTACCGTGCCTCAGGATCAAATCCATTCGGTGGCTATAGCGAATCTCGCCAGTATTGCACGATGCTTGTTTCTCGGGTCTCCTAGTCTGTGAGCAACTGGGATATAGAAGTTGCTGGCGTTGGGAACATGCATTACCCGGATGAGGAACTGTCACACCACTGACACCGAGTCTTCACCCTCTATCTCCTTACCAATATCCGTCGTGTCATCAAACTCGAAGATTAAATTGTTTTTCATGGAATGTTGCTTTAGGTGATCAATTTCATGACGATATCGGTTTGTAGTAATTTCCATGCGTGACATCTTAGCGCATAGCAAGGAAACGGTGCAGGTCAGTTGCGCTTTCTTCAGGACTTCAACTCTCCTTTCTAAGTTGTCCAATCTATCCAGTATCGCCTCGGTGATGGCTTCAATTCAATTGAGCTTTCCCCAGGCAGCAGCTGGGAATTCATCGGGACAGCCCTTTTTGCTTTTACCCATTGTTATGGTGTGTGCACAGTTCAATAATTAGGCTTATATGCTAATCAATAATATAGTTAGACCAAATGCTCACAACCCACAGACGAACAATGAGAGAGCCGTTTTTGAGTCCTACCTGGCCAATCAATACCTGTTAACCCGGCTAATATTAGTGTTGATTAATAGCTTCCAAGTGTTGAAGAAAAATGCAGATTTCTCAGTAACCGTCAAAGTAATGCTGATTATTTCTAGATATATCTAATCCGTTCACATTCATATATCACAACGTCAATTTTCACATGTATATGCCATTTATACCTAAGATAAATATCACTATTCCGGAGAGACTAATATGTCATGACCATTAGCTCGCCATAGAATATATTGGATTATATATATATATATTATATACTATATACTATACAGTATTTCCATTGGGTAAAAGGGGGCGCGGGCGGTACAGGCCAGCGCCGAAGCCAGTCTTCGGGGCTCCGGGACATGGCTGCTAATTTATTTATGAATATTACATATTACAAATTTTGTTTTTAAATTAGCTAATACTATTTTTTTTTAAATATTACGTAGTACATTTTTTTTTAATATTACATACAACGCTTGGCCTTAGGCATTGATATTAAAAAAAAAACTAGACCGTGCTCGCCCGACAATTTGATGGCAAACAGGTCCCGACTTCCGGTTATGGCAAAATATGGAAAGCAGACTGCTAAAATCAGCTTTATTAACATGGTAAATCCTTATTGCGTCATTGGCTGCGTAAGACGTGGACGTAATACAAAAAGAATACAGTTTCATCAGTAAGGAACTTAAAATGGCTGTTAAAGTATTTTGTTGAGGGAAATTAAACTTAACTTTTAGTATATTTAGCCCGTTCGACAACCCCGTCTCCGGCTTTTTGATCCGAAATAGACCAGATCTACGGACTTGGATAAAACGGCATTTACATATTTGATGGCGTATAATAGGATAGGAGTAATGCAGATTGTCTGGCACACATACGATTATAATGCATACATCAATGTCCGTATTCATGGGTTCAAAACTGGAAGCGTAGATAATAATAAAATATTTTGTTCTGGTCATTCTGTAGCAATCCTTAAGCCTAACTTAGGAGAAACTATTTACCTTCACAACCGTTTGATGTTTCTAACAAACCGTTCGAAACATTTTCCATTGCTGAGAACAGCTTTATTGGCACGGTTAGTGCAATAGCAGCTAACTGAGGCGAGGCGACGGTACGGAGTTTCGATGTCCTCTTTTCGTCTGTGCCGTGTTGACGAAATGGAGTTTAACCGATTTAGCATATCGATATTTTACGAAATTACGACGTTTTATTGCCAAAACGGAAAAAAGGAGAGTGAACACAGGACAATACGAACCATGAAGAATTGTATTTTATTTATTGCTGGATCAATAATAATAATGATGATAATAACAATAATAATAAGAAGAATAATGTTCACGAAAGATATATTAGTTTCGTTATCGTTTGTTTTTTAGCAACACTTCGACCAGACACATTTGACGTTTGGGCGCTACAGTATTGACTGACCTGGTATATATATATATATATATATATATATATATATATATATATATATATATATATATATATATACTATACTATACAACGTAAAATTGAATTTAATCAAACAATAACAAGAAGAACTGTGACGAATACTATAAAAGTGAGTTTACTATGTCATAGGCAGAGCACAATTATATACATGTATTAGAATAAATCTTGTTTTCCAAACAGGTCAACGTTACTCGTTATAGTACGTCAAAACTCCGCGGGGTGTCGCCATTGTTGACAAAACGGGGCACCCCATGGACCACTAATATTATGTGACTGGACAGCCGGTACGTGACGTCATTCTAGTCGTCCAATACCGATAATTGTGTTTTATAGGTGGCTGAGAACAACTTTCGAAGAGTAAAATACATGTCTGCTAATTGCGCGATGTTGCAGAAATGTATGTGATTTTGGGGTATCATTTTGTAGCGCTTGTTTCAGATTTCTGTATTTACATTCTGAGAACAGGTTATATGTGTATGCTTGCCATGGATGTTATTATCACTCTACCGTACAGAGATTGATATTGACTGGTAAAGTTCGTAGAAAAATAATTGACCTTCATAAAAGAAGGTTTCATGTATCTGTGCCAATCAATTAAAAGCTTATCATGGTTCAAACAGCGCGATTACAAAAGTCCTATAATTAGAGGTACCCCATGGCAGTTCAAAGCGGTTTAAAGATTTGATATATAAAAATTATTAATGCAAACTGAAGTGATCAGGTGGGAAGCATTGGTTAATTTTATATGGAATGAACCATATGTATACTCTAGCCCCGCCATTCGCCACCCTCGAACAGCCGTCAACCGGATTTACTATAAACCCTTGATAAGGAACCGATTTACTGTCAGGATAATCTCCCCAATTATCCCCCCCGCCCAATGTAAAAGGGGACTGATTGTACCTTTCTAGGAGAAACCCGCATTTAACACCTCGTGCCAAAGCATTATTGAATGGTGATCATACCTTCGACATTATCCAAGATTCTTGAGTTCTATATACTGGACATGATAGATAAATATGACTATGCTGACCTGCAGTTCGCATTCGTTCCAGGTAGAATCCAAATAGCTGCTGTTCTAAAAAATGATACCATTGCCCATTGCACTAGCCACGGTATAAAGGGGGGGGTTCATTCCACGCGATACCGCAGCCTGTACTTTTCCTGAAGGTGAAACGTTGTGCCAGATCACTGCTGAAGAATGATGGAATACTGGTACAAAGATGTGTCAGTACAGATAAGTACATCGATCAGCGTATATAACGGTACCAGACAGGGCGGGTTGTCTTCCCCATAATTACTTAATATACTTTACTGTGATCTTCTGGTGGTAAGTTTAACTATTGGCCTGCAGGGCCTTATTTATATCTCAAATTAATGCATTACCTCCCACGGTTCCACGACAAAATTCCAGTGGACAAAATCCCAGACTCTTATCGCAAAAGTGGACAACATCCCAGATAGGACCGCATAAATTTTATAGAAAATACTCCATTATTAAATGCGTCAAAATACATAAAATTTAAACTTCCTTAGATATTGGATGTTTGGAATTATTGAATCCATGAGAAAATCCCCTCGGACAAAATCCCGTCAGGTCAATATCGTCTCAGGACATAATCCCTTCAAGTCAAAATCTCTTCACGAAGAGTGTAAAAACAATCTCCTATTAATAAATTGTTTTAATTATTATAATCCTTTTTCTGATCTAAATATATTTTCATTTAAATTAATTTATGACATAATCCCTTCAAGTCAAAATCTCTTAATGAAGAGTGTAAAAAGAAATTATCCTATTAATAAATTAAGTGTTTTAATTATTAAAATCCTTTTTCTTATCTAAATATATTTTCATTTAAAATAATTTAATGCTATTCATTTATGTACAATAAATTTGAATGTAATACTTAGTATGGCGACGGCGTAGTGGCCATACACGATTCGGAGCTTCCCGTTTTGCTCCTTCAGGTTCAATATTTAGTGGATTTTTTAATAGAGTCTCTTTAATGTTGTGCTCCAACTGATGTTTGTAGAGGGAATTTAACATTGCATGAATCATGTGTGTGGCTTAATTTGCTATATATCTTAGACATAAGTGTGTTAAATTTAATCGTTTACTTTTTTTTAAATTATCAGTGCAAACTCCGACCAAAAGGCAACACCAATCCTAATAATTGTCTTTCTACCAGCTAATGCCTTCTTATTGGCCAAAAGTTTAATTATGTAATTTCAGTGCTTAGTAGTCTGTCATAGTATGCTTCGTAGCGCTGGGGGTCTTGTAGTATATTAACATTTTCAATGTCTAGAGGGTCCACCAAGTTTAGCGCAAAATGGCTTGCTGAGGGTGACGTTAATGCTCACTCAATGTTTGCGTAAGTGATGCTTGAGAGGACATGGTGATTTTTCGTATCAACTGAAAATTCTGTGATACTGAGATAAAGTGTGGCAATGCTGGTTAACAACAACTGTTGCTGCACACGAAGAAAGATAAGCACAAGCAATACATCAAATTCCTCCAGGATGATACATAAAGCACGTTGTTCTTCTCAGCCGATTCAACAAGTATGAACAGTGATCCAGATTCAATTGTAACTCTTGAGACCATTAACTACAATGATGGTCATCTTGTGGTGGAAATACACTGGTTGGCAAAGGTGGTAAACTGTAACTTCAGTCTACTCTCAGTTCATCATGTCAGTTCATCATGTCGGTGATATCTTCCACGCCTTAAAATTGTAGCTAGCTTCTGTTTAATTAGGCCAAATGCCTCATATATGATCAGCGAGGGACTTGCTCCATAACTTAAGAGAATAATGTTTAGGATTTGGTGATGTCGGACCTGCCATTCAGCAACCAATCGATCGTAGGAGGCTAGAAGTATTAGAGAAGAACTGATCGGATAGAGAATGACAAAGCAAAGCTTCTTGAAAGAAAACAGTCGCTGTGCAAGAATGAGAAAGCTCTAGCATGGAAGGAAGTCGTGGCAAGAGCAGATTTGGAAGCAGCCGATGAACTACTCAATGACGCAACAACCAAATTGCATCATGCTATTTCTGGTTCTACAAATTGCCAATGTGGTTACCATGACACCTGATGCTGCCACAACCAAGTGAGTGGAAGCCATGCATTGGCTAGGCATATTCAGGGGGAGAATCAACGATCGCTGGACAACAAGGGACACAAATTGCTGGAAACGGTTATTCCAACGAAAAAAACTGCAGCGAAAAAAGAAATCCAACCATAAGACTGAACATTACTCATCATGAAGGAATATACCAAGGAATGTCGTCATAGTGTAATGCAAAGTGATTATCTATTATATATACTATATTTACTTGACTAACTATATAAGGAATTCCTTTTGCTCATAGGTTTAAAGTTAGTTGGTAGTGATTTATTCACTTAATTAAAAAAAAAGGATTTGTGACATGTATATACATTGATGTCATTCTCTTGTAACGAAAATGTTCTGATGGCTTTTTTATGGATAGATCGTTTATTATTCGTAATAACGTATTTGACTCCCATTGAAATTCACACGCAGTGTGTATTGCATGTTTGCAATGAGGTCCAAAATTACCCAGCCACTTAGGGAAACATGTTACCTTTGATATGCATTATCCATCTTGCTCTGTTGTCTCAATCAGTCCGTATCTATTTTTTGGCAAACCTCAATATATAATAACATGCAAAAGGACCAAATACGACCTTCCCAAATAAGTACAATATTCGTCCATTGAGCTGAATATAGGAATGCGTTAAACCAATTATTTCATTATAATAAAAAAAAAATTGAAGGGAGAATTGAAATACCGAATAACAAACTTTCTGAAGTGGCTTGATAATTTGGACCTTACTGTAACTTGTAAGGTGGTGGTGGATCGAGATCGGTGGAAAATCCTATTTTGCTCCTATTTTTGGCATTAAACGTTCCTATATTCCGAGAGGCACTTGTCGCTTGATACCCGGTTGTTCATTTATATTTGTATAATTCATCTTGCTAATGTTTTGGATGCGTCACGTTTATCACTATGACAAGACCGGATCTGAAACCAAGATCATCTAAGTTACCTCATTTTGATGATGAAGCGCCGGCATCGGGGAGTTAATCACCAGTAGACTACCATCTAACTCAAAACTCATATCACGGATGACATAAAGGAAGCGACAAACATCGTTGACCAAAACATCAGTGAGCTTCAAATTCAACTAAAGAGTGAGAACATTATACCCCAATAATTATCGAGCTAACACAGAAGGTTACTACTCAACGAGGTATGTTAGATTATCTAGGAGCTAGGTGTAAAGCGACCACTGATCACTTGATTAAGCCGGAGTCCTATTCTATGAGGGAGAATCTTATTATCTCGGGAGTAGACGAAGAGGAATGCGAGACAGAAAACAGCTTATACGATGCACTCATTGAACTATTCGCAACGGAGATGTCACTTGATATGTTTCGCGTCCATTTTATTAGGTGTCACAGAACGACAAATAGTGTTAAAAAAACTGGACCGAGGGTAAGAAAACTGTTTTTCAATCTAATAATAATAACTACAAACTTCTATAGCGCCAATACCCTCCATACAAATCGAGCTCCTCAGTGGATCACCTAGTACAGGGATTGGGCAAACTTACAGTCCAGGCACAATGCAATATTCACCAACAAATGACCTGGGGATAGAAAAGCAAGTCTGAAAAGATGAGTTTTCAAATGGTGACGGAAAGAAACTATGCTATTTGATGACTTAACATGTTCAGGGAGTTAATTCCAAAGAGTAGGGACAGCAACTGAAAAAGGCACGAGTCCCATCATGAATTTTAACCCTTGGTACAAACAACAAGTGAATACCAGATAAACGGAGCTCTCTGGACTTGGATGCTAAAGAAAGCATGGAAAATTTGATATGAAGTACAGGCAATAGTACAGAGTTTGAAAATGATGCGAGATTCAACATGGGACCAACGAAGAGATTTCAGGAGTGGCACAGAATGAGAAAACCGCGGAGCCTGTATGACAAATCTGGCCAAGCAGTTCTGAACACACTGAAGTTTTGCAATATAGTTAGATGCGATGTTGCAGTAATCAAGTCTACTAGTAATGAGTGCTGTAGCAATGGGTTTGGCGAAGGTCATGAATATGGCAGTAGCAGAATGGGAGGTATCAGAGAAATATGTTTTTTTAAATTAAAGTCGCTATAAAATATAACTCCAAAATTACGTACAGTTTCTGACGGTGTGATGCTATGATTAAGGATGTTCGTAGGGAAGAAATGAGTAAGTTTGCTGCGTTGTCTGGATGTACCTATAATGGTGAAATCCGTTTTGTTGGCGTTGGGCCTAAGTTTATTGTTTGTCATCCACTCAGAGATATCGCTGAGACGGTCACCTAGCTGTTTAAGAGAAAGATCAGTGTCTGCTGTAGATAAAGTAGATACTTTGGTATCATCTGCATATAAATGATGATCTTATTAGTTGCTGTGAATAACAGAGCGTAGTGGTGCGGTATACAGAGTAAACAGTAGCGGTCCAAAAACAGAGCCTTGGAGAACGTAGCAAAACAAGGGAATTGCCTTTGAAAAACTTTTTTTTATTGATTGAAACCTATTTATTACGAATGAGCGGATCCAAGTGAGTGTTGTGTCCGATATGCCATATCAATCAGAGAGGTGATGTAGAAGAACAGAATAGTCAATGGTATCAAGAGCTCCAGACAAATCTAATAGTGTTAGTGCTGAGATCTTTCCTGTGTCCCATGTTTAGTGCTATGCCGTTATAAACTTTCAGTAGAGCGGTTTCTGTAGCCTGAAATTGTTTGTAAGTTATTACAGTTTAAGGGAACGTTCAAAAGACAGGATACGACTTTTTCTAATACTTTAGATATGAGAGATAGTCTACCATCATTTTCAAATATCTTTGAAAAAAACATAGGTTTATTGAGTAAATGCCCCGAATATATCAATACTCAACCAAAAAAGGCTGATATCACCACTGACATTGAGATGAAGACTGACCAGTTCTACCATTGACACATGTGATCCGCATGATACCGCTATCTTAGCTACCAAGCTACGTGATACCATGATCGAACGAGCTAGTAGTTCCCATGGAACCCCCACACAGCTTCTCACTGACATAACCTCTGACGTTCCTATAGAAGTCCGTGCAGAACTCGGCAACCCGGAGACTATCAAGCAGTCACTGCGTCGAGAGAGGGCCAAACACCTACCGAAGAACCTAAACTCAGTCGGATATCTGGTCTTAGAAGATGAGTGGACCAAAGCTAGCGATGGAAATAAATATTTGACCTATGATAATGGTGTAGACTGGTGCAGTTGCGAGTTCTACTGTCCGGTTTCTGAACGGGACATTCGACGCTGCTCCATCACTATTCAGTCAACTCTATGCGATTTATTCAACCCTCGGCGACCCTTCTGTCACTTATGTCTACTGCTTCCTGATGAACAAAAACAGTTGACATATGAGGAGGTCCTCTCCGCCGTACGGGATCGGTGCGACACCCGCGGAATCCAGGCTAACCCCACTACTGTCAGCATGGACTTCGAGTTAGCTTATATGAAGGCTGTGACATCAATATTCGGTTCCTAGGTCAAGATCCATAGCTACTTCTACCATCTGACACAGAGTACACGGAGGAAAGCACAGAACCAAGTCTCTTTACTCGCTACCGTGAGTAGGAGTATGTTAGGCATTTCTGTGGCATGCTTGGTTGCCTGGCCTTTCTACTACTTGATGATGTCCTAGAAGGGCTCGCCTACCTTCGTGAGAACACCCCCAGAAGAGCTCGAATCACTTATTAATTACGTTCACTGTACATTGCGGTAGTAAGTTTAATGCTAAACATAACAATCTTATTCCTAGAGCTGGTAATATTTGTCGTGGGCGTGATATATCATTTGCTAAATACGTTATAGATACAAAACGTTGATCACTGGTAGCGGTCTCGGTTGAAAGGATGGCTCGCTGTTAAAAGATGGTTTTAATAATTCTGTAGTAAATTATTATTGCTTTTTAATCTTTAGCGAACGTCAATGTATGCCTATGTGTGTTGTGTAGCACACTGTCCATATATATAATGTACTCTCCTTCGGAATGGCTAATTTAAAACAATTATGTCTGGGAAAGAAATATCAACGGATAAAATTTGCAGCTCTCTCCCTTAATCTCTGTTTCCGGCGCTCCCATTCGTTTTGAATCCTGATCGTATCCGTGTTTGGTGGATGCTATAATACCATGAATCAAATAAAGTTAATGTCATAACTTTGTCTACGCTTTCATGATTTAATCGATGACACCCTATTGTCTTGCCCTAGCGGTCCTCGATTGTTTTATGCCATCCCGAGAGATAACTGATTTCTCTCTCTATCTTGTACAGTACAGACTAACTGCAGTAATTGAGTCTGTGTGAAAAGTACATCAAACTGTGATCCGTTGAGTATTTGTCGCCGAGACCAGTATTACATTTCTCGTAAGCACCGTTTGATCCACATAGCTATTAATTGTTTTGGGTCTCAATATTTTATTATATCTGTTAATTTATTATTAATTTATTATTCAGTTTAGTGTAATGTGGCATATTGTAACAGCCTTTATTGATGAACTGACATTATGTATTCAGAATTTAATCAGAATTAATTTCATATGTCTAAATAACTCTTCGTTGCCTTTTATTGATTTGTGGTCACAGGATACGGTACAGATAAATATCATTATGGTTATGGGAGCGGGGCGGGTGGGGGATTGGCTACGGACAGGTTCAGCGCATATAATTAATATTGATCTATATTCATGATATATCATGAATATAAATATATATATATATATATACATACATACATATATATATATATATATATATATATATATATATATATATATATATATATATTTAAAAATATATATATATATATATATGCTGAATGTATGAGGGGGTTATGCCACGACAGCGCCATCTGCTGGTTAACTATCTATGCGTGTATCTGAGGGTGAATTTATTTATGTATCGCTATATCTGTATATGTGCATAGTAATGCATCAGTAAATGCATACATAGATGTAATCTGGATTTTATTTATTGTTCTGCATTAATCTAGC
>JAODUP010000844.1:25000-160000 GCA_025642065.1 Paralvinella palmiformis
TCCCGGTCCCTGCATTCAAGAAAAGTTGATCTAGAGCTGTATAATCCATGTACTATTTGCGTCTTTGGAGGCACGCCGTTTAGATGTCTGGCCTGGTTATCCAGCATTTAAATGACTGTAGCAGGCACAGTACGCTCTTAAAGCATTATAAGTACTCCTGACTCAGGAATAGAAACACTGCATCGCATCTCGAGCGGTGGCATTGGACACAGTTCGCGCGGTTGGTGTGTTTTACATAACAAGTTTACTTGTATATATAATTCACCTTGGTTGTATGTGGGAATAGATTTATCTTTCCTAGGTCCAGTTATGTCCAGTTTGTACTATGACATTCAAGATTAGCTCTAATCTGCTTGTCATAGATAACATTTAAGAACTACAATAGTTAGAATAGCATAATTAGGTCAGGTTTGAAAATGATAACATAGTTCAAACAGTACGGAAGCTATGACGGCTATTACGGTCTGCTTCAGCGCAGATGTCAGTCTTTTAATAGTAATTAAGATAAACAGTTTTAATAGTAGTCGCTTCATGACGCCTGCCCGTTGTAAAAACTGATCTTTGAAGACAGTGACAATTGGGTTATATGGTTTATATAGTATTGCTTTGAAGAAAGATACAGCAATTGAAAAATAGCTATAAATAGGGCTGCTTAGATAATTAAGCTAAACATTCTCACTACTGCCGTGATCTGACTTGGGTGTTTTACACCCAAACTCCACGGCTGTAGGTGATTCGCTTTTTGATTTTGCTTGGCGGCTTAGGGACTGGTGAGACATTACACATGTCTCAGCAAGAAAAGTCAGTCTGGATTCAGTTCCTGAAGAAACGTCCAGAGTTTGAATTCACGGTTCGAGATTCTCTGTGCCTGTGCCTTATTATACACAGCTAAAACACACACACACACACACACACACACGCACACGCACACACACGCACACACACACACACAAACACACACACACATAGACATACACATACACACATACACACACACACATATATATATATATTTAATTGGACAGTGTACATTTGGTCCAGTAATTGGAGAGTGTACATTTGGTACAATAATTGGACAGTGTACATTTGGTCCAGTAATTGGACAGTGTACATTTGATCAATGATCGAATGCAAAAGCAAACAAAACGTACACGAATGTAATAGATTTGAAATTATTGCAATTTAAAATATGATTGCTATCGTGAAATTCTTTAAGATGGTATTAAATACTTCATCATTTATTGCCCATAAAACAATTGTTTTGATTATGTAAGGCTTCTGAGGTCGGCCTTAATGAGGTTCTGTTAGAAATAAATCAAACGGAATAGTAATTTATTGAACATTGCTTGGATAAAAGTAAACATCAACCCAAAATTGTTATTAACCGTTATATTGTGGATGAAATACACGTATACAGACACCAGATGAAAGGAAAAGAGTGGTGGATAAGATATCTTAAATAAAGACATTTGATTATTAACATGTCTACTTAACAATGTAATTGCGATTCCCTTAACCGGTGTCTATGCGTAATTACGATATACTTACCTTTATAGCCTCTATATAACTTCCAGATATTTAGTATATGCCTTAGCCTAGGGGTTATACCTTTTGTTACGTATTTGACGTCAAGCAGTTTGTTAACAATGTTTAGCCCTGTTGGCTCTTTAGAAACAGCTTCAATGCAAATCAGCGCAGCTGTCGCCGTTATATAGCGTGTATTGCTTCAAGGCATATACGCATAATTTAAGTGGTCGTAATAACGATCGACTGAAAGGTGAATCGACTTTCAGTTCCGTAGCAGCATTTTTCTTGTTGTTGTTGTTAACTCTTTCTAACACAACCAACTGTGTCCCATCAAATTAAACATCAGGGTGCCATCTTTAGAACTTCGTAGTTATCATCAATAAATGACGACGTATGCCCTAAGACATCGTGTCGTCTGCTTAATTGGACATCGATTAATAAATCCTTCGTAGTTTATGAATTCATCGCCGTGGTTGTGTTGTTGTTTTTATTGTTCTCGCCGCCTTTGTGGCACCATGGGTAGAGTTTGGCACTATTTACCCATGGTCGTGGTCATGCTATGCGGGAGGTCGGAGGTTCGAATCCCGGTCGTGGTACTATTGTAGGAAGGCAACTGGCAAGGATTTCTCAGCTGAATATGCCATCTATTGTAAATTCTAAATTTATTTAGAATTAGTCATCGTGGTGAAGCTGTAAATAATAGACCATATGCGTCTCCCTCATTTGAGGTAGCTAGTCACGTAGTGAAGTTCATAAATCTAATACTCAGTTTTCATTGTTGTCAAACAGACTATATGGGAACCGGCACGCTCCGTCTTTACCAACTTTCAGCCAGCAAGCTAAGAGACGCAAGTTCTGTGGTCTTCGAAAAGACTGACTGAAACCGTAACTTTTTCTAAGCGCGCGCGCACACGCCGCAATAATCCAGCTTGTCCGTTAAATCTGGCCCATTTCGTCCTATCCGATCGGCCTTGCCCAATCGATCTCGGCCAATCAATGTCGACTAACTAGATGTTCACTTCCAATAAAGTCAACCAGTCGGTTAAGCAAACCAAACAATAGCCAGCTTGGTGCTGAATTATGGTCGAGCATTCAGTTCAATGAGCCGTTATGCCACCAACTGGTGCCCGTCCATTATAAATACGCTATAAAGTGTGTGCAATTATATAATTGTGCGCTGGATGAACATCGACTCCACACGTTGGATGGTTCAGGGACATTTTATTCCGATCAATAAGACTTGGCATCGAACAATAAGTTATCTCATAAATCTGAGCCGAGATGAAGTTTCAGTCTGACTTGGATACAGCTGATGTTTGTGACAGTGAACGGTCGTAATAGCGGCTGGCCCGTACTTCAATCTAACCTGGAGACGATGAACATGTCGAGAACCCTTTATGCTATCTTCGCGTTTGTCACCGGTACCTCCATCCTGGTCGGAGTGTATTTTTTAAAGAACCCACAGAGGAACGAAGCATGCCAGGTTATTTAACAGGTAATAAATCTAAAACGGGAAAGGTAAATATCTTTTAATTAAAGAAAATAAATATCTGTGTACGTATGTATGTATCTATATATGTATGTATATATGTATGTATGTATGTATGATGTATATATATATATATATATATATATATATATATATATGAGGGAGGGGTTGGCCACGCGCATGTGTGTGTAAGTAAGTGGTAGATATGTGTGTACTTATTTTATTATCTAACAAAGAGAACTGGCTTTTCACCTTTTATTTCGAGAACAAAATGACTTTGACAAGTTTTCATCAGGAGATCTCAGTCTAGAAACCTAAAACCCAGTTTAACTCGTAAATCGTGGTATCATCACATATTCGTGTTCTTCTTCAGCGTGTCCTTTGGATATTCGACGCCTTTACATAGAAAATAAATGCAAGGTGATGAATCTGACGAAAGATGTCAAGTTTCCGCGTGGTGCAAATTTATATATCGATCATCCCCATAAGCTGGCATATTGCCTCATACCGAAGGCGGCTTCGCGAACATTCCGATCCATTCTCGGTTCTCTGTTGACCCAAAATGTCTCCTACATTCCAAAACATGACTTCAACACCGTTCCCGGAATCAGTAGGTTCTCGTTCATGCCGCCGAAATTACAGCAAGAAGTTCTGAGAACATACAAGAAAATGATCGTGGTTCGCCATCCGTATGACAGGTAAGTTGGTCTTTGTCAGAGGACGCTGACATCAACGACAGTGTCAGTGACGACTATAACAACAACACCACCAACAACAACAACTATTATAACAACAAGACGTTTAATAAGCCAACAAAGAAGACAATTTTCGTTTACTTCTATCACAAACCTTTACCACAAACGAAAGAAATATTGACTGTAATGTACATATTTACTCGACGCTACGCACCCACGCACGCTCTCTCTCACACACACACACACACACACAAGAGAGAGAATGACATACACTTGTATAGACATTTCTGTTGAAATAACTCAACATGTATACTCATCACGCAGGGTTGTATCGGTGTTTGATAGTAAGCTGAATCCTACACGACGAGGTATGATAAAAGGTGTTCTCGGAGACAATCTACAACAAATCAACCGTTACCTTAGCGAGGTTCAGGGCAAGAACGTGTCCTACGATCTGGACAAGGACGATCTTACGTTCGATGAATTTGTCGGAATACTCAGCACTCAGTACAACGATGGCTTCCAAGACGTGCACTGGGAGACGATGTTTGAACACTGCGAGCCGTGCAGTATTAAGTACGACTTCGTCTTGCGCCTAGAAACTTTACAGAAGGACTACCGAGTTTTGGCGACGTATCTGCGGACTCCGAGCGCGCTTCGCGGTTCCGCTCCGTTTCTTGACCAGATGAAGAGCAGCTTGTTGGAGCCGGAGGAAAAGATGTTCAACTTGCTCCTGAGATACGAAAATCTCGACAAGAAGATCCTGAACGGGTTGAGGCGAATCTACGCCAGGGACCTCGAGGTGTTTGGCTACACTTGGGACGACGAGAAAGGAGCAAACTGTCGTATACCGGTTGGCGAGGGTACGAGTTGCTGTTAGCTGGCATCGAAGATCGCCATCGACGGTCGGATTAAAGCATGATATCGCGAACAAAAATTTTGAAGATATGGAAACTAAGCTCTTGTTCGAAAATATAGACAACTCTATCGGGTATTTTGTTACTAAAAGCAACCGGTTCTTAAAACTGCCATTATATGAGATTAAAACTGAAATTTACTAACTTAAACAGTATCTACCCACTGATCCCTACACCAGATTTGTTTTTCACTAAATGACTGTCGTTTAGTTATGCTCCGTTTTGGTATCGTTCTAAATAGAGAATCAAAAGCTTTTGTTGGAGAAATATTATGTAAACATGTTTGGCCTCACAGAAAATGTCAATATAAACTTCATTTAACTTCACATCTGTGTGTATTTCTTATCCCCATCGGTTTATAAGCAGCCAGAGGCTACACTTATTCCTTATATTGGGAAAACGCTATTTAGCTAGAAAGGTTTAACCTAATGGCATCACACTCAGGCATGTAGGCGCATGCGCAGATGGACGCATATACTTTATTCGGTAGAAAGTAGGCTTGAAGAAATGAAGGCAATTAGTTATAATACTGTATTTGCTGCTTAACATTAACTCTTGTGATACGTTGACGAATAAAACGTGTGTGTGAATGTGTGTGTGTGTGCGTGTGGTGTGCGTGTGTGTGTGACGAGGCACGTTAGAGCTTGTTGAAGGTAATGATGAGAGATGGTATCATATTAAGTAATTCATGTTCATTGACAATGTTTGTACCCTGTCTAAGGCTTTTTGTGTGTCTTTAAAGCCAATCTATTAACTACTTATTTATTATTTCTTGGAATATTTCTTGTTTTTATTCGATGAATCGCGCCTGTCCATTTATATTTAGATGTGTCGGCGTTATGTTAAATATGTAAAATCTCTCGTACATTGTTCAGATGAAGTCACCAGTTATTATCCAGAATCTGTTCGCGGTAGAAGTAGGTCTCCTGTGTCTAACAATACAACTTGTGATTGTAATAGTATCAAGTGCTGTAGGTGTTCTGTGGTTATAATACCGTTTTCATACAGATCCACTGATCAATGATCAATATTAGACAATCAGTGGCGATAGAGAAATGACGTTGACATATAATTGTCATTGGCTACTCATCTTATCTATGGATGAGTAACTCGCCTATCTCTTTAAATCGCCTAGTCGGTGGGCATGGATGCAGGCTGATGTAAGACAAAGGAGCTGTACCAACATCAAAACTTTGTTAATAAATTAAACTGTATCTTGTTACTTTTTTGCTATTCAAAGCGGTTATCATATTAAGAATTAAGACCACACCTGTCACGTTAATTACTGGCTTCAGTATTTGACCAAATAGACGATGTCGTCTTACAGTAGCTGTAGATTTTCGTGCTAACAATGGCTACATCTAAATAGTGTTCCGCGAATAAAGTGAATCTCCTAGTAAATAATGTTGTTACTTGTTTGAGGTGGATTTTTTTCCAGCATCCAACTTGGCATCGTAGACGTTTCAGACAATAACATTAACTAGAGTAAGAACATATTAATCCACCGTCATCGACGAGATGATACTCTGCTCCGTTTTTTTTTTTGGTTCTAAATTTGAGATAAGTATGATCTATTCGATAAAAGACTGCAGTATTTTATTAGAACTTGAGGAATTATTTCCGAACTTAATGCTCTCTACCCAAACTAATTATAACTTGATCATTTTCTGAGGTTCTGTATCACCGTTAAGTCTAATTGCCTCACCTGTACTAACTTAATACATTGTAGCCAAGATTGTGTGGTGTGTAGACTGAGCAGTATGATATCCTATTTAATTAGAAACAACAAAAGAGGATATAAAAATATGTTCCCATCGTATAAATAGTAATTACTGATGAGGCGGGGGGGGGGGTGAATTATTGATGTTACGCCTTTCATTACATAACGAGTTATATTTCGTCAGAAGACGCCTATAAATGCGGGATTTTTTTGGCGGAAATAAATGTTATAATGCCTCTGTTGGATGTAGAGGTTGATTTTCGTTTGACGATTTAATATCGATATTTTGTCCAACAAAATCTGAAAATTATACCTTTATTATAATCCGAGAAGTGTTGTCATTATGAATGTTATTAATCAATTATTGTGTTATAGTTTTATCATAACGTAAATGTGACGTTGAAATTCTATTCGTGTAGTGCTTTGATCATAACGAAATAAAGTGTTTAGTTCACTGTACACATAGGGGGGGGGGGGGTAAAGAAAGATGAATCAGACTAGTTCACGTGGATTTGTTTTCTGAATGTTGTGCTTCTCAGTAGGCCGATCGATTAGCGTTTGATTAGAACGTTGCAAACCTCCAGGTTGTGGGTTCGAATCTAACTCGTACCTGTGTTTGAGGAATGTGTCCCTAGACCGAACAATTCAAATCTATTTAGCTCGTTCATAAATTGTCTTCTATAAACTAATAGTTGTTTCTAGATAATGTCCTCTCAAACGCGTTTAGGGTGCCTCCGTGGTCTGGCGGTAGCGTGTTGGACCACAGATCCACTACCACCCGTGTTCGAATCCCGGCGTGGGCATATCTGAAGGTTGTTTCATCTCTGACTTCGCTTCATTACCTTTGGAGGTCGCTCGAGGATACTCAAGTCTACATGACTTTAAAGCCACGCGATAAATGGGATGATATTTCGTCTTCAGTAGAAATTTGTACTAAAGACATAATTATTTGGATGAGCGACAACACGCTGAAATTGAATACGGGTCAAATAGGCCCATTTTCTCTTGCTATGACTCTGAATTCCAGTATCTACATAAACTAGTAAAGTTAAAATAATAATAACGGCCTAAATGAGGGAGACGCGTCCGGTCTGTAATTTACTGCTTCACCACGGAGACTAATTGTAAATAAAGTTAGAGTTTACAATAGCTGGCATATGCAGCTAAGAAAACGTTGCCGGTTTCCTGATTGGATAAAAAGCTACTCCTACTATAGTGCCGCGGCCGGGATTCGAACCTCCGACCTCCCGCACAGTATGGCCACCAGCAATAAAGTCCCACGCTCTTACCCACCAGGCCTAGTGAGCTCCGGTGGCCTAGCGGTTAAGCACCCGGCACTTGGTGCCAACGGTCGCAGGTTCGAACCCCGTAAGAGGTCGAAACTTTTCCAGGGATTAATTTCTCGGCTCACTACATCGTGGGTGGCTGACCACGTTAAATGGCGCTGCCGTCTCCACTGAATTATTTAAAATAAAGGGGGACGTTAAAAACCCCGAGGACGTAAAACACTCTGGCAGTGACCACCCTCAGGGTATTTCGGCTCCATCTTTCCGTACTGCTCCCCTGTGAGTGGTGGGGGAGGAGGTTTCTCAACCACTCCCACATAGAGGCTGTGCTGATTAAGCGACAGCCTGGGGATTCTCCCCGAACAACAAAACCAAACCCACCAGGCCAAAGAGGCCGTGATTAAGACCGTCGTTGCTAATCGCGTGTGTTTGCATGTACGCTGCCAATATTGACATTAGTTCTCCAACATACTTACACAAAGATCGCTGAAAGGTCAAATACGACTCGTGTGTATTATGTAAAATTGTCTTCATCACAGATGCTACAATACAATGTTATTTAGCGGTAGAAACCGTCCATGCAGAAATGAAACATTTATTCTGTTTGTACCATCTTCAAAGGGTATTGGAATAAATGCCAGTTGTTAGTGATCTTACACGTGGTTATTGAAGAAGCGGTACAAGTGTACAACGGATTCCATTTGATGCTGATGAAAACAATGTTGTGGAACAGAGTAAATCAGTAAATACACCTATAATAATAATAATAATAACAATAATAATAATAAATAATAATAATAAATAATTTAAGTGGCTTAGCTACCTCAATCGAGAGAAATGGATACGATCTGCAAATTACTCTTTCACCACGAGAACTAATTCTAAGTGAATTTAGAATTTACAATATATGACAGCGGAGAAAACCTTGCCAGTTGTCTGGCTGGCTAAAAAACTAGAGTGCCACGGTCGGGATTAGCATGACTATCAGTCAGAAAGTTCAAAAGGACATGGAGACAATCGGAAGAAACGACCCATAAATACAGCAAACACTATCAATAAACCCCAACTTAGAGGATTGCAGCGCAGCGCGCTACCAACTGTGCTTTCGAAGCGTACTACTGCTTTGACTGAATCAGTGGTTATTGAATTGTGAAAGGAATTATACGTTTAGAAGTAAATATCATCTTAGTCAATAGTTTTACTAGTCTTAGAAAATAAAAAAAATATCGAACATTCGATAGTTAGACAATTACAACCAAAAGGTATCCCATCAAAGTACATCCCAAGCGGTTTGCTTGTTGCTGAAGATGATTCAGCCATATGGTCAAAACGTTGATACTATAAGGTGACTCACATAAACATCTACGGGTGAGGCATCATAACGTGTTGAGATCATAATCTAAGGACATTTCATTATGCCCAATCCAATTTGAAACATACGCCTCCTTCTTTTGAATGAGATAATATTTGAACATACTCGGTATGATATGAACGCATTTGTCATAATTAAGTATTTCAATAATCTACTATTGGGTTCTAAGTTCTGATAACATTTCCACTGCTATGTTTCCTTGATATTAAAGCTTTACTACATTGTTTTTAAGTTATAGGATTCCTTCAGAAATCGCTGCTTGAAATAACCTCCTTCGTAGATTTCCACTGCATTACCCTGTTACTCGTCTGGGATATTCTAAAATCATGTCATCCGTGACATCATCATTCCGACTGCCATTATTTAATCCGATAAAATGACACTGAACACTTCATATAACCACAGTAACGATAAAATGTCGACATTGAATGCTAGCAGATAATAATTAATGTATAGATCGTGGAACAGGAAGCTGTAGTCAGTTGTACTGCTTCAACATCTAGAGAGTAGCCGTAAGTTGCTACACTCTAAGGATAACAGATTAATGTATCTCACTTCTGGTTTGGTTCTACTCAAAGTGAACTCGACTTCCTTCGATGCCGTGCATTCGATCTAGTTAGTTCGGATGGCTTTATTCCCCTAATTGCGCATCCCTGTTCTCCGATTCGTTGTAGTAGTAAGTTATTAAATACTATCCGAATCAAACAGATCAAATTAAGGTGAGAATCATCCTCTTTGCAGTTGGTGTCAGCGAAATATAATAACATTTTTTAAGATGCGTGTTTAACAAAAGGCCCTTTCCAGCAGGAGCCATTCAAGGGAGCTGTACAGTGGACAATGTCCGAGATAATTACACATTATGGAAGTAACTATTATGGATAGATATAAGGAATAGATAATTAATGCACGAATATGGGCTCAAAGAGGTTATCCGGATCCGAGTATTGGCCAAACAACTTTGACGGTTATTTGGATTTTTTTTATAGAATCTTTGCAGTCTCACCTGATCCCTTCGGACTCCAAACTGGGATATTAGATTCACATATCCGTACTTCAACAAATGTGTGCTTAGAATAAAATTATTTAAAAAAGACAGCTGTCTAATTAAAATGTAATGATGCAGTACATGAGTCGTCGTAAAAAAAAGCGATTCTTGTTTTATTTTAGAAGAAGTATCTTAATCCAGCGACGTTCCCGCATTATTGTCTCTTGGCGGAGTGCAGTATATGCGTTTTCATCGAAAGACGGGACGGAATTCACTTGGTCTACAAATGTACCAAATGGGTAGTAGACGAAATACTAGTACATAGCAAGCCATTCTAAGCGTTTAATGTGATATGTAATATGTCAGTACAGTTCCGACAATATGTTGGAAGTACTTTTATAATTTGGTAATACGCAGTTGGTAGCATGAAACTGCAAAAGTTATGATAGGATCAAAATAGACTCTTATTATATTCGTTGATGCACAAATTCATTTAAGCATCAACTACTCGTCCAAGCCATAATTAATGTTTTAGTCAATATTTGTGTCACCTGTATTATTCCAAATAGTTGTAATAAATAGCAGAAACGTTCTGGTACTACATTAGATTGTAATTACATTGTGATTTTACCTCACCTGAAATAAATACACAGGAAAATCCAAAGAATGATCAATAAATGTTCACCAGGTTATCAATATACCAAAACATTCCTGAAACGTTCTGTAAATGTTATTTGATTTCTAACTAAGGGCGAATCGTAAATAAATAATGTGTTCTATACTATCTGTATTACGGATGCTATTTGTACTACTTAAAGGTGACAGGAAAAGAAATTCCATATTTCGAAGTAAATATAACGTAACAAACAATTAACAATCTAACTACCAACTATCATATTTCCAATAAAATGATCCCTAAGTTCCCTAATTTCCGAACTTTCACGAGCCATTGCTAGTGCGTACTATGCTGGCTAGGGATTATTGTGTGACGTCATCTTTGCCAAACATCACGTAGGTCCACAGCTTTGTTTACAAGCGTCCTGACCATTGACCCGAAAGAAAACTAGACCGAACACTCAGTGGTGTTTGATTGGGCCGCCATGACCAAACAGTGTTGACTTCCGGTAATGGCAAAAAACAACGTACAAACGGCTGCGCTTCGAGTTTTGAACCTATGAATACGGACATTTATTGTGATGTGTGAATTACAATTAAACCCGATTTAAGCAGTCTGCGATCCTTTTTGCCCCGACCGGAAGTTGGGACCCGTTTGCCATCAAATCAACGGCCGTGTTCGGTCTAGTTTTCTTTCAGCCAACCAGTTGACAGACAAAATATCAGATTCCGACGGTTTTGACATTTTCAGGGATATCAAGCCCTGCAACTTTGAACCACTCCCGAAAAAAGTGTCAGAGACAGTATTAATTGTGAGGAAAGTGCAGCAAGTGCAGACGTTGATCTAGAGCAGCCACCTATGCCGCAAACACCCGGCCCCGGTCCACAACAAGAGTTGGATTGGTGTGTATTTGTGTTGGTATAAACTTAATTGAGAAGTCAACACATTGGGTCTGCTGAATGCGAATATTTCCCTCTTCCTATCACATAACATCATTTACAATAAAGTAATATTTGTCGGTACACGGGAGTCCGGTGGATGCATGGTACTCTCCCATATGTGGCCTATACAGGAATGTAGTGTGTCTATAATAACCAGCCATAAGAAGCTTGTAGGCCTAAGTCAATAAATCTTTTTTTGCGAATAAGTGAAAAATTACTTTATTTACGAATGCGTGAACTGGTGAATGTCCAATTATTTGCTCCCAAGATTATCCTAATATCGCTCATACATGCCCGTTTTCTATTCAGTTTCTCCATCAAACAGTTGATTCGTTTGGGCTTAGCATTATCCAGTTTGTCGAATATGGTTGGAATGGCATCTTCTGTGAGCCTGACAACCTTCATGGCGAAATAACGAACATATACGTTCCTCGAAGTGGTAAGTTGGCTTCGATTGCATTCTGTTCATGTTTCGCAGCCAATCGCGCAAACTAGTCTTGTTTTGGGGCAATGAATGCATGCATGCATACTCCATCCACTGGCAGATCCATTTGCACAATTATATGCGGCACAATACATCATTTTATCCGTTCAACAAAGACAATATAGAACAGGTAACAGAGGTTAAACAAGGCCACGGCAAGTGTTTGGCGTCTACATGCTTGTCAAACATGACGTCACATTCCGAAGATTCTCCATTAAAGCTGTGGCCATGTGAGATGCTAGCAAAGCAAGTTTTAAAACTGCTGTAACTATATTTCGAGGAAAAAATTTAAACATATCTCTGACTGAAATTGATTTTAATAAATAATATTTTGACTAATTAGGGAAACCTCTTCTTTTGACCTTTAATTTAAGACTATAATTATAACATTGGTCATATCAGCAACACACATAAATTCTAGATGCGACTAATTGTAAATTATATATATATATATTCGTATATATATATATATATATATATATATATATTCGAGTATATTTACATCTTAGAGATTCTCTCAAGTTCAAACTATCGTTTATTAACACCTGCTTGTATACTGGCAGCTAGGTGTTTAATAGTAAACTTATCTGCAGTTAAAGAGATATGAAAAGTGTACAAACAGTACAGTAATCTTCTAGTTATTAAATACACCGAACAAATGTATATATGTGTGTATGTAAATAATTAAAAGGGCGATACAGGTAATCAATGGACACTGATGAGATATTATGTAAATTTACACAATCTTTTAAAATATTTAGACACAACTTAAGGGGATTACAAGCACGTGTAATACTTAATTATGTACAACGATCAGATGGAATGATAGATGCGTTGTCTTGTGATGATAAACATTCCCGATATAGACCTAACAAAGTGATTCATACCTGCGTAAAAATATCGTAAGTAAACATCGTTAATTACATGAGATATGATCTATAGAGCGAACTCAAATTAAAGTTTAACCGGATACTTTTAATTTGTCTGATACCTTTCCCGTATCAACAAGTGGTATATTAGATGTAGAAAGTATAAGAAAGTATTCTTCGAAGTTCTTTAACGAGAAACACCCGTCAATCTACGCGACCCTTGAAGACACTATATATAAGTGTTTAGTTGACCAAATCATATTAGACCTAGCTTATATAACGTCATGATGTTTTTTTTTTTGGGGGGGGGGTTGTAAAAGATAAATCTAATGAGTATATTGCTCTAATTTGAAGAAATTCAATTGTCTCTGCTCTTTATAAAACACGATATATAGCACCCCCCCCCCAATTTTATACGAATTAAATAGAATGGTTTCCAGAATATATAAATCATACACGTGAAAAGATAAATTTAAAAAAAATATATATATATTTCATATATAAATATATATTTATATATATATACACAAGTGAAAGGAATGTTTTAAAACCTATATCATATATCTGTTTTCGTGTGGTTTATCATCAGTAAAGCTCGGATAGTTAATTGAATCATGTCGGACAATTATGTTATATTACTCTTAATGTTCGCATTCCTCGAGACTCTTTGTTCATTAACATTATTTTGTGCGGTAGTTGTTCTGCTGGTGTGCCACTGAGAATTTGTGTGAATTCACGATTCAAGTAACCATTTGAAATTTCTGCCCATGCTCGTCGGTGCCGTCTACTGTGTCTATTGTGAAGGTTGTGGGCGTGGAAGGGTCAACTACATGGATACGATGCGTACTCGGGCTAATAAGTTATAAGAAGACTATCGAATACATTGGAATAAACAATAATAACAGCGAAATATATTCTACATCGGGTTTTTGTCGACGGTTTAGAGATCCCCCTTTTAGGTGGTCGACTTTCCTTAATTCGGGATCTGTAGTTAGGGATTCCTAAAAATCCGTCACCGGTACGGTACAGTAAAATCTATGTTAGGCAAATATGATATTCGAACCTCGTTGAATATCAATACGCCGATACATGGATCTGTGTACCTTGAATACAAACACATACACCAATGCCACATGTTATACATTTATGTCACATATCACAACTATGCGGACGTTTGAAAATATACGACAGGATTACTCAGAAAATTTGAAATCACCACAAAAAAGGTTCTTTGCAGTTCAGGGATTGGGTCTCTAACCAGTAATAATTTCAGTGCCCTAATCTAGCTAAAAGACGTATAATGACAGTAGAAATACACGGTGGGTTCCCATGATATAACTCGGTAGTATTTATGGCTACAGACTTCAGACCAGTTAATATTTCTATGTTTCATCTATCATCTCGCCTCCTTGACATCAGACATTCAAAAGTGCCCATAACATAATGTTTCATTCAGACAAATGACACCAGACTTTATAACTGATCATCAACGCTAAGTCTGATTGTAGAGAAATGACACCAGACTTTATAACTGATCATCAACGCTAAGTCTGATTGTTCAACATGAATTAAATGAAGGATGGCGAAAGTTTCATCAGTGCCCAAGAGCAATAAGTCGGAATAACATATCGCACGCAACAAGTGATTACCAGTATTCATGTATTCCCTATTGACAACTACACTAATGAGAGAGAAAACAACACCAACATCAATCAGGTATTGGACTTCTTTAATATATCTTTTACATAAATAAGAAGAGTGACACAAGAGAGTCAAATCATGAAACGTTGCTTAAGGTAAATGTTAACGATTTAATATTTATAAGGAAAATATCAAATTTGTCAATGCTGTTGTGAGCAAGATTAACGAGAGTTAACAAATATGTACACACAGTTTTTACCTAACCTAACCAGGCACCAGTCACTGAAGCAAGCATAGAATATTATATTTAGCCACAACACAACCGTATAGCAACACACACTAATTATTAAAATAAAATGCCGGAGAGCTTCTCTGCTGGGTTCTCGCTCGTCACTAACAGGTGCCTCTTCATAAAGAAAACTACAAGAAAAACTCAGCTACAACAAACACTGACCTTTAGGTGCCATTGGGAAGGGAACAGACAACATCTTGCTTTCCAGGCTTCATTTAACGTCAGATTATGCATTGCAAATAATGTAAACTGTTGCGTGACGGATGTCTCGGATGACTCACGTCTAGATACATGGAACAAGTCCACATGTATCATTGGTAATAAGTGCCCAAAACTCTACGTCGAGATGGCTGGTTATGGTCGTTATTGAAATCTAAAGATTACATATCATCTAGAGACCGCCTTGCTGCTGACAATCACTGCAGGATACGAGGTATTTCAAAACGGATAAGATATTACGGCGGACCTCGAACACGGAGAAATGATACATTTAGAAAAAATATAATGCATGTATATATATATATATATATATATATATATATATATATGCACACAATAAGAGTTGAGAGAGTGCAGTGAAAACAGATACACCGCTGCCACCATAGGTCTACTATCCATAATACTAACTGCATAAGCGGGGAACAAATTTGCTAATTAATATCCATCTTAATACAACAGAAATGCATAGGTTTAAAAGTCACACACACACACACACACACATGCATGCATACATGAGCATACACGCATGCCCACACACACGGTCATCGAGGGTCACGTTAATGAATATTACAAAGGCTTAACAGATTACGACTAGAATTGACAATATCAACCAAGAGTACAGAGCCACATGTATAAAAAAAAGAACAAAAATGGTGAACACATTCTGACTTAATGCCTCACAAACATCTAACTTCGGTACAGTTCAATTTTCTTAGAGAAAAATAACAATAACAACTATTTATTTAACAACGGATGGCTTGTATCAGAAATGGCCGAGCATACGTAGCCGCTAATGTTTGGTATCTCACGTGTAAATATTTAGTAAAATAGTTCGAACCTATCTAGACAACTAAACGTAGCACATAAACTCCTAATAATATCATCGACAGTCTATCACACGCGTCTAATTAAAATGACGACATTAATAGACTTGTGCTATACAAAGTGGGACTTGACACAGCCGTATTTAAGAGTCGCTGTACTTTGATTGCCGTCACCTGCCGTTCAAATCAGAGCTACGGCATTCTAAAATAAATACCGGTTATTGCAATTTCGAATGAACTAATCTGAAAATGAAATTATTCTCCGCCGAATGGTAATATTTGGTCTAAAAACAGGGTTCGGTCGTAGTGCAAGGGTTTACTACGTGTAGTACTACTCCAAAGAGAGAATACATAAATACTGTATGATCCAGAAGATCAATTCAAGGTGAAGTTACCACTTGTAAATAGGACAGCAAATGTATACTGGGTAACTGGATATGACTTATCCACAGATAATGGACTCAAACCATTATGACCCGAGTAATGAACAAAACCCATCACAAAACTGAAACCGCACACTTTTATGTACGACCTGTTTACATCTTAATAGGTAATAACAATAGGTCCAGTAAACAAGGTGTTAAACGTTAGTGCGTTTCCTTTTATCACACTCTACGACACGAGCGTCACAGAATTGGCTGATTATTTATATAATCGGATATTTATATTTAAAGGCATTGATATAATCGGCAGATTTGAATAAATGAGAACCACTGATGTAGGAATCACTAAGACCGCCGCGTACTTAATTCCATCTGACGTTAAGAATAACAAACACATATTTAAAAGTAAGTAAACAATTACTTGAAGAATCACAACTGAACACCCGAGTTAATGGTTCAACATTGAACACTAGTCCACTGAGTAGACATTACAATGGTTATTGAATAAATAAATAAAAGAGAAAAAGGCGTCAATTTTACACATAAATTTTTGGTTTTAAGATGACTAGGAAAATGCGTTTTTACTTTTGACCAGCATACACAAACGAGCTATCCATCTGGATTGAAGGCACGAAAACAACATTAATCCAGGCGACCAAAACACTAAAAAATAAAACAGAGGAGAGATATACGACTGGTACTCTGATCTCCGAAGAATAATTGTGTTTTTCATCTACCATAGCTCACTATTTGCCTGAAATTGTGGTCATAGAATGAATTGATATATATATATATATATATATATATATATATATATCATAAAAGAAGAATTTGAAGATGGCTTAAGCCAAATGTATAATACAACTATGGCATAACCTGAAATTGTACATAATCACTATTAACTAGGTATCAGTACATCTTTGGCAAGGACCAGATGTAACTGAAATCAGATCTCTATTCATCTGGCTAATCTGTAATACGAACATAAATATACAAATAGAAACATCTGACAAGCCAAGACAATGTATCAACTGTACTATATCAATAAGGCATATCTAAAAATGACTGACAGATATACAATAATAAATCACTCCAGCCAGGACTCTATTACAATTTTCACAACAAGTTCCACGGTAATGCACGCGCCACTGACTAAACGATATCTAACCATCATTGGATCCAACATGTCAGAGGGTGTCGTCAGGGGGGAGGAGTGGGGGTGGGGTGGGGTGATCACAGCACTCTTAGCGTACTAAAATCAAATTTCGGTCTAACTGAAACACCACTTTCGTCATCGGTCATATACTACAGTGTCAGTTAGTGTATATGACAGACGGGTCACACCTGCATACAGGTGAATACATCTAGATCTAAGTTGCACTGATCCGACAATAAGCTAAGTACTGTCTGTGACATGAGCAGAAATAAAATATTTAAAAAAAAGCATCCAAACATTGTGTAACAACTCCATACAACAGAATAACCAATGTATCCGTTTAGCAAACACAACACAGTGACAAAATCTGTGACAAAATTTGACTTCTTCATCTGTATTGTACATATTATGTCAAATATCTTTGTGGTAATTTGCAGATGAATAATAGAAATTACAAACATACACCAGATGATAGTCGATTCGGTTCACGACTGATTATAGTTTCAGTCTCATTTCAGGTGGAAGAGAATACTTAACAGCTATTTATCAACATCCATTAGAATGGTGGTTTTAGACAAATAAGCTTTAACATAATCTTGTGTCCCCATTAAGGCTAAACGTATGGTGTTCTAATGTGTAATAGATGTAGGAGACATTTGAACTCGGGTAACACGTGAACCAGCTAATGGTTCTTCTTGATCAAGTACTGCCAGCAAATGATAAACTCCCCGAAGCATGGCGAGCTCATCAGCTCCGACGTTTGAGCACATCTTCGTCACCAACGACTCTTGAATTAAAACGAGTGAACATCAACGTCATAACAGCAATGGTTGGGAGTTGACCTCGTCAACAACAACTGTCGAATGATTCAGCTACGGTCACCATCACCACCAGATCTTGAACGAAATCCCTCCATTGGGCAGCAGACGTCTCACTTCACGGAAACTAATCTAGATAACAGCGATGACCAATATGGACATCTTCTCACCAATGTAGACATCTCCTCACCACTTGTCATGACGATGATGATGATGGTGGTGATCGCTACAGTGCTATATAATCAGTGAGGATGAGAGAGTGGCGACGCTGATGCCGGCATCGATGAGCTGTAACTGTACTCGTGCGTGTAATCCTGCAAGTCGTCTCTGTAGGACAGGTGCGGGGACGGATGTGAAACGGAACCCTCCCGGGATGCCTGGCCTGAGGCGCCACCTCGGGAAATTGAGCTCTCCCTTGACGCTCCCTCCTTTTTCTTCTTCTTGAATAGCCTGCGCAGCGAGCTGCTGAACGACTGCGAACGTGCCTTTCGCAGGTTACCTTCCTGCAGGCCAACACCATCTACATCCTCTGCAAGCCAGAAATAAGGATTATAAATTCACTCTAACAAACTAAAGATCACATAATTAAGAAAATACTGAAAAGAAACAAGCTCAACAATTTTAAATAATCAACAGAGGTTTCCATATTTTTCTCTCCATGTGTACATTCAAGACATGAAGGCGTACACCTTTTGTTTATAATTGCCATATATGTATATACATATGACAAAGAAATAGTCCTATAGTCTATTAGGCTACAGGCAATTCATCTTCTATATGAAATATATTATTGTATAAAAGAATGCTCGATTGAATTCGTTGGTGATAAATATGAATGACAACAGCTATCAGCACAGTAAGATATCCTATTTCTTGGAATATTACTATTGCCATATTGGTACAATAACATCACATGTTCTAATTTGTACATAACCACAACATATGTGAACGATTCCCATATAAACGCCACACAAGTCCCTTGTCAGTGCATAGCAAAATGCTGCACTGAATGAACATCATGAATATTATAATGTGTGGACAGGGATCCACAGATATGGACCGCACTACAAGTGGTCCATGATAAGCAACAGCTGTCTTCACGTGACGAGTCTGTGTATATTAGTGGTAGAACTCTAGAGTGGGGTATACTGGTATAGCCTAAGCCTATTTCACGAGACTCGTTTGCCTGCCAATTTCATGACGTATTTCGTCCATTTGAGATCACGAAAACAACCACAACATCGCATAATTTAGGAAAATCAATCAGTATGTTGTATGTGTGTGATGGCTAAATGATAAGATAAAAAATGTTTTTAATTTTGAAAACACGAGATGCTGACTCCCATGCATGCATACATTTCAATTGGTGGTCATTAAATGGATGTAGTAATTCTGCCATATATTCTGTGACCAATCATACCATGAACTTAGCATAAAATAGGTCCTAAGTTCTTTTATTTGTTCATTTCTGCAATATCCAAAATTATACTACAGAATAATCAATTGAATAACAGCCAGAACAAGGAAATAAAAAGGATTTTTTTCTTCTTCTAAAAGTCTGTTAATTTCTTTTGTCTCAAACTGTCTTAAGATGATGTTGTTGCCAGCTGGATTAAACCGCACAGCTAGATAACTCTTAATGGTTCGATATCTTGGGTTTTTAGCCATCTAAATTCAGTAGCTTCAGCAACGGATGGAATGGGCGGATTATCTGGTTGCTCTTGTTCAGCTAGTTCAACTTCTTTCTCGTCCTGAACTTGTGCGATGATATCTTCATCCGTTGGCTTGTACATAGTCATCCAGGGTGGCGTATTGGTCGACAAAAGGAATCGAGATCCTGGTCAGTGTCACTTGTCCTCGGTGTCATGAACCTCGCCTGCTATAAAAGCAGGGAAATCCTCTCCATCATCATTAGCTAATGGAACATTTGAAATGAACACCCCATTTAGAGCATGGATCCAGCAGTTAAAGATGGACTAGCGTGTCACGTAATAATAATGATAATAATGTACATTTAATAAAGTGCCTTAATTAAGCTAGTAACTGATTCCAGGCTTTGGCAGTGAGAAAGAACATGTACGTCAGGCTAGTCTGCTTCACGAATTCAACGACACTGAGATCGGAGCACTACTCTCCTGTAGTGACGTTTCAGGGAATGTATCATACCCTGGTTGAGGGGCTAGATTTTGAGGGCCATATTCTTGGGCAGATACATCACTTTGATGTGACTGGAGTGTATCAGCTGGTGGGTGGATAGGGCAAAAAGTGGTACAGCCCACTGTGGTAACGTCATTTTGTGGAGGTGCTGGCAATTTTGCCAATACACAGGGTATTCAGTTTGTGACCATCTGTTTGATTTGTTCAGAGAAAGAATGTCACACACGTTCTTTGCCCTGTCTGAAGCCTTTGTGTATGTCGGTCTTCGTGGAGATTGTCTTGTCTTGCAGCATGCTGTATTAGATGGTAGACTCATCAATGTTGTACATTTGATCAAATACCAAATAACTTTTACTGATGAATGTCTTGAGGATAGACGTAAAGTACTGAATGGTGGTTCTCAGTTGGCTGATCTAACTTCACCAGTAATCTTTACTTGGGTTATAACATGACGATGTTAGAAATGATTAAACCAACTCTTGGATGCCACAAATTCATCAGGGTTATCTATATGAACCTCATTGTGGAATTTATGAGCCTAGACACCCAAAAAAGGACACCAAATTGGGGTACTGCCTGATCTTTCATTGATGAACCATGTAAATACTGCCTTGTCAAGGACAGGGTCATTCACAGTGCTATTCTTTCATTTTGTTAGGCAAAAATTACACGTGCACATAACTATAATTTGGAATTAGAGAATAAAAAAAGTGTTTTTAATTGGGCTGTAGTACTTTTCTTCATTTTAGGTATACTGTATATACTGGCGTATAAGTCACACTTTTTATACTCCAAAATCGATACCAAAATTGAGTGCGTCTTATATGTGGGTCAGACTAAAATGGAAGGTTATATTTGGCATAAGTTAGCGGGAAATACAGTAATATTGTTTTCAACATTAATAATGAATATATGAACAACAAACTAATTTATTAGGTGTGTTTTCGCTGTTGTCTTTCAAATCCAAACTTAATCATGATAACCGTCATGATTATTTAATTTGATGTTCCAATTAGTGACGTGATCACAAAGACTATCTATCGAGATATGTGAGAATGTGTAATTGAACGGAGCAGCAAATGAGGACACACAAAGAATGAACATAGCAGCCACATCAAAGGAAAACAATTACTACAAACGCGCCCCGTTAATTACTTCCTAAGCTGGGACGTGGGAACTACTAATAAACTACAAACATCATTACAGAAATGAACGCACAGCAGCAGGCAACCTGAAAGCGGCCATTGTAACCTGTCTTCACGCAGTGGGTGAAAACGGCCAGAGATTAAATCGACCCGGTCATCATTACCAAATCATTCAAAAAGTACTCTATTAGCAATGGCTTAGATGGCACGCAAGATGATCTAATGTGGGCTGAACGGTACGACACTGACAATCCGACACTGACTCCGACGAAGAAGGCAACGACATGTCTGATGACATGATGACACACGAACAGATACAAGAGCTGTTCAGTGAAGAGATTGATGGTGATGAATTTTTGGGTTTTGAATCAATATTGCTGATTTTAGTGCATCTTACACGCGGGTTCGACTCCAGGGGGGTTTGTTGGTTCTAAAAACAGGTGCGTCTTATACGCAAGTATATACAGTAAACAATAATTTTGTGTACCTTGCAGATTTTTCCATGATACAAGAGTTTCAAGCAATTCAAGCCAAATGTAATCCAGCTAATACACGAAGTTATCTTATAGTTATAGACGAGCATGTATGGTACCTATAAATGAGTACTTGACACGCTTATATAGGAGTAAACAGGCATACATATAATTACTACAAGTTTACAGGATACCTGCTGTTCTAGCCTGAGGTCCACTATCAGCATGTTCTGGTGGTTTTAACAAGCTGCTCTCTTTAAATGATGAACTATAAGCTCTATCAGCACTCTGTGAACGCTTCTTGGGGCGACTAAAACGCTTCTTTAATGTGTTGGCAAATGATGACTTCTTCTTGTCTGAAACAGAACAAGGACCATACAAAGATGTGGCCAATTGGCTTACGATATAAACAGAATAATTTATGATCTGTGCACAATAAATGTAATTATGTATGGACCGAAAGTCCACTATGTTAGGTTAGGCCGTTTATAATATTTTTTATAGTTTGAATCATCTGAGAACAAAGCATGTTGATTAGAATGTAACACTGTTTCAATACTGTTACTGCCACTGTTGATGGTGGTAATCTGATATAAAACACATGCATTGCAAGAGCTAAATTGTCATTTATTTCTCTGTAACAAAAGTAACACAACATTCTCAAGTCTAATTGTCTCCATTTAATCATGTTATATAATATTGAGTAAAAATATGATTCATCCCACCACAATATATCTAGTATGATCACACATGCACGCACGCGCACACACACACACACACACACACACCTCTCTTGTAAAACACAAAAATAAATAAACATTAACTTAAAACATCTAAATAATATATATATATATATATATATATATATATATATATACATATATATATATTTATTATTTACAACATCTCAATTTTATACAACAAAATGAATGAAACCTGCCTTCAGACTGGGGTTCTGATTCTGAATAGGGTAATTTAAATATTGTACACCATAATCTGGGTAAAGATATTGGTGGAAATGTTTCTAAGAAATTGTCTATGGATTTCATCTGATTCTCTTTAATGTTCCATTCTCACGAACTGAACAAAATCTTTTACTCTTCAAATTAATATCGTGATGCAATATTCTGTCACCTAACACCGACAAGAACCTGATTATGAAACACCAACTAGAAATATGACAGACCACAAGAAAATATCCTGAAATATTTGTGCATGTGAACAAGTACACTTGACAAATCTCAGAAATGTGGATACACCAGACACATACGTATGCCTGAATAAGCACTTGAGAGCTATTCTACTATTTCCAGCCAAAGAAAAATACCTTACACAGTAGAGAAATCGGGCCAAGGACACAAATTATATGGCCCTCTGTGGGCTCTAGGGGTCCACAGTCTGTGGGGCAAGGTGAACCAAAATACTGACAGTAAGTGGGGTAGAGGAGATGTGGGCCTGGTATTTATTTTGTGGTGCAGGTAATTTTTTAATAATAATCTACTGTATAAATATATATTTTAGTGCTGCACTGCATACACCACCTGAAAACAAACTGGTGTCTCGTAGCGCAGTCGCAGACTTATCGCATACAGTACAGTGTGAATGCGTGGAAGAAATATTTAGGCCTGCCCAATGCTCTAGTATAAAATGCCCTCCCCCCTAACACAAATTTGCCCAACATCACCGAACATAATACTAAATAATAATAATAAAAATAATAGTAATAATAATAATCCAAATGTAATAAGGCATAAAGCTAGGCAAATTTATTATTCTGTATATATTATTACAGAAAATAAACAGGTCAAATCGTTTTACTTATAGGTGAGGTCATTTCTTTCCTACACCATCTCCATGTTATAGCACTAAAGGTTATTATACTGTCTGCAGAATAGGTTCATTTTAATAACTGATCTACAGTATCTGGCTAACCTCTTAACTTTAATTAGCAACGAGGTAATTTTGACAAGAATCATTTAAATGACTCTATTGCTACGGATGTCATCTGGCATAAGCTGATAGTTTGTACCACAAAAGGAGAGCACAAAAGATATAAATATGAAAGGAATATGAAAGGAATATGTTCTTAAGCTGGTAACAGTTGCCGCTGAAGAAGGCATGCAGTGCTCACTGCCGTTGACGATGAGTTAGTGATGAGCCTCCAATAAGCACACTTGTCTATTATCAGGAAGCAACTCATAACATTAACTAAGTAACATGCTCATTTTACGGGTTGGCATCCAGCAAAACATAATACGATACAGAGACGCTATGGAAGGTTAACAAATTAGGCTGTAGGTGTGTGTCCGTGTGTGTGCATGTCAGAACCAGATCTTACTAAGATAGCATAAGACATATTGTGATCTGCAGATCACCAAAGAAGCAAGAAGCTCGATGAGCATTCGATATCGGGTTACGAGCCAATGGTTTATTAATTTTACCAAACGTTACTTATTATCGGTAATTTTCAAGTTTTATGCGCCCATTTCTCATGGTATAAGCATCTTGCTTCTTTCTATATGAAGTGTTATTTACAGTGTCACAATTTGTTACCATGGTGATGTGCTTTCTTCAATTTGTTGACTATTCTCCGGTTTAACGACTGTGTCTTTACCTCTGGCACAAATACAACTACAACTATGAACACCTTGATACAGTTCAATCTAATTCCATAAAAGTGTATAAAAATGTCTGAAAAAGTCTAAATGTTCGTTCAAAGTTTTTGGTAACTTTATATATTGAGGATGGATATTAAAATATAAAGAAGCATTCTTAGATATATTAAACAGATGCTATAACATATATATATATATATAATATATATATATATATATATATATATATATATATATATGGACTAAGTCAATTTACCATGTCAGAATATTCTTGACAACTCAACAAAATAAGAAATTAGAAGAAAAAATTAACCAAGGTTAGTAATGAACTTAGCAATCAGATAATATTTACTGTGAAAATTTAGATTTCATTCAAGTGTTTGCTTTGAAGTCAATATGCCAAATTACCATTGTATGTTATGTCCACATGGTTATTAACATGGAGTCGATGAGTGAGGACAGTTTAGGGTAATTCTAGATGACAGGGTGTTACTGAGTCAAACTGACAAATTATACGATTTGAGGGCGTCTGGGTATGGATCACTCGGGGCAGGGAGAGGATGATTCAGGGTGGCAGCGTGTGAATGATTTCGGAGATGGCAGGCTGTGCCTAATTCAGCATAGCCGGGTACGAATGATGCAGGGTGGCAATGAGTGAACGATTCGTGGCAGCAGGGAGTGAATGATTCAAGGGGGTAGGGTTTGAATGATTAATTGTGCTAGTGAGTAACTGGAACATCACAATTAACAGACTGGACAGAAATGCCGACATCAAACTAAAACGGATCAGTAACAATTAGACTGGCGGTTTTACTGATTCATCTAAAGCAAGCTTATTATTCAGCAGCATCATCATATATCTTACGATTATGCATCAATAATTATCAGAAAAGAGACAGAGAAATCTTCTTTTTAAAAAGCTAAAAAATTATTTTGACAACTTCATAAATCAAACAAAAGGTTAAAACAAACTAATGATACCTAACTGATTTTTTTAAATATACACCTATCTAACACTTACCAACTGATACCCCTTCTGTGAGCAGTTAGCCAGTTTTGGTACTGATTAATATCTAGTTAAATTACATTTGGTAAACAATTAATCAATGACCTTAGGACAGAAAAGGCTTCTACACTGAATTAGTCATATGTTAGTGATTATATTTTAATGTGTATTGTGTGTGATTGTGTGTGTGTGTGTGTGACAGAGAAAGAGAGAGATTGAGATACTAGAGAGATAGAGAGAGAGAGAGAGAGAGAGATACGAATCACAAGATAACTAGTAGTGACATGACCCAAAGCACCATCCCGACTGACAGTGACAAACAATCAATCGGCCAAACGGTATTAGTCATTCGCTCACCTTTACTGCCATCTATGGTTACGGGTGCTGAGAGATTCAGGACTTCCTGTCCGCCAACCTTCTCACCTTGTGTTCCAGCTTCATGCATCTGATGACGAAAACAGAAGAGAATAATCTTGATACACCTGACAATAATGCGACCATCTCTTATCACCTCAACGGTGTTCTCCATTTAAACATGACTGACAGCTACGAGCCACTTTATAGGTAGCACATCAGCCAAATCATATACCGTAGCTTCTCTAATGCTTAGCGTGCACGAGCCATACTTAAAAGACTCCAGGCAGTAAAATTACTGATGACTGTATTAACTAAGACATCGATCACTGAAGTAAATGTGGGGACCCATAAAAAGCATTATATTAAAATATCAACATTAACCGAAAGCTGTATTTTTCCTTATGAGTTATATCAGTCTTTACAATCACCATAAGTAAATGTTACAATACACCATATTGATGGAACAACACAAAATGTGCATATAATGAAAAGACGTATTTCACAATTATAATAATGCTTATATATTAATTAGCATAAACTGATCTGGACATTACAATAACAGCTATGACAACAACAACAACAACAACAACAACAGCAGTAACAGTGAATAGTTGATTTGATGAAATGTTTATGAATGTTCATCAACTATTCCTGAAATGTTCACATGACTGGTTCATGAACCATAGTTCATGAACAGTTTAGCACACAAGTTAATAAATGGTTGATCAGAAGAATACTACCTCTTTGAAGTATTTTATGATTTGTTACAAACGTGAAACAATAATAATAATAATGTATATTTAATAAAGCGCCCTTACTAGCAGGAGCCATTCAAAGGTGCTGTACAAATAATATGTAATATAATAATACCCCAAATAATATGTCTGTAAAAACCATATAAGAGGTTTAAAAGATAGTTATTATTTATCTGTGAAAGCAACCTTGAACAGGTGTGGGAAATGTCAAATTATTTATATGTTTATAGGAAATACCAGTCAATTACCAGCTTTAACAAAGAAGGTATGCTTCTATGTGATCATAAATCTCATATAATAATTGCAACACGATAACAAAATATACAACAATGAAACACTTCTAGTTTCTAGCATGAAATATATTAAACGTTCACTTACGGCTAATATTTGCATAATATGATATTTAGCTTAAACAAAAAAGTTCAAATAATGGCACAAAAAACTAATATATATTTACTAAATATTCTCTAATAAGATACTTAATATTTACTGAACCATGACTAACCCTAACCTGGTAATTATTAATAAATCAATTACTAGATTGCTAACTATACATTAATACCCATCAAAATATTATATTGGCACTGTTTATGAACTTGATTCTGTAAATGTATATTTTCTTCTGTTGAGCATATCACATAATGTGTGTGTGTGTGTGCGTGCGTGCGTGTAGGAGACTGGCACAACCTATCAGAAATCATGATTAACTTCCTTTTAAAACTTAGAAGAGAGACATGAATCCTGACTACCAGAAGTTACTTTTCTTACAAAAATAGTACACAATTATATTAATAATTATCAATAGAAATACATGTTTAATATATTATGGATACAAATTCCGCCAATACAGGGTTTCTCTGTAAAACAAAGGATCATCCTGTGTGAGTAATAACACATTATCTAAATAAAATATTAGCACCTTCATATATGGTAGTATAATTAGATATTAATGTTATTTTGTTTAAAAAAATAAGTTTTAGTTTTCATTAAGCTGGGATTCTGTCATTGTTCAATTAATGATGTTTGCATGTGTGCACTAGCGGGCACACACACACACACACACACACACACACCAAACAAACAAACAAACAAACATGGTATATTAGCCATACCTTAATCAGAGGGATGGAGTAGTTAGCCTGCAGATTGTGATGGCAGACAAATGCACAGCAAATACACAGCAAAAGGACGAAATGAAATAAACAAATTTGTAAAATCAGTTAACGAATTATACATCTTGTTAAATAGCTCTCAAGATTAAAAAAAATTGAAATTATACATAATGTCATACATCTGATAGCCAAACCATTCCATGTTACAAAATACACACATAAGCTTTATAAACCAGTGCAATTAAATAAGCAAAATTGCAAAATAACATAAACAATATCCACTTAATATTGTGATTAATAGGAAAACTTAGCAAAACACATGCAAAATTAGACAAGTCGGCTGTTTATAACCATGTATATACATCAACTGTGTGAAATATCAACCACAGATAATGTACGCTACAAACTGATTTATGAAATTTTAATTTTTTGGTAAATGACTCCAGCAAATAATTTATGTTGTGGCGTTTATAGTTTCATGCAAACATATTATCCCTAGCTGGTGCAGGTTTTAAGTTACAAGTCAAAGTGATTTAATACAAGTCAAGTTATTCAACAAGTTGAGTCTTACCAATGATTAAAACGCTGTTATTAAATATTTAGGACAGAAAAATTAACATTAACAAAATATTTTCACAATAAACCTGCCAAATGTAATCATATTTCGACAATCGTCACAAGAAACATGATTCGTGTTAATTTATCAATTACAAAATTACAAACAGCAGCCCTTGTAACAGTTGTATAAGCCGATAAGTGACCCAGATGCAGTAATCGAATGTTATTTATGGATGTATTGGTTTATGGATGTACACATTTTAGTATACAAAGCCACTGTGCCATTATGTAGCTAAATCTAAACACACACACAAAACACACACACACAAACACACACCAGAAGTATTGAAGCTAACAATAACAGGGTAGCACACAACTAACCCTGTAATACAAGTACTCACAGTTCGCTAAATCAATACCACAGCCAAACACTAACTAAACAAAATCAATATTTCTATCTTTTCTTTGCTTCTTTACACTTAATATATATATAAATCATAGCGGATATGTCGATAAAATAACTAAAAACAGACACAAACAGCACACAGTATATTAAGCATTTGACTCTTGGGTTAAGTCTGCCAGCTGTTTAATATTCAATTTTACCTTGTTACCTTTCAATAGCCCGACCCATTTAACTTATCAATAAAGGTGGGCAGAACTGTATTAAATAAGACGAGTACCCGGAAACCAATTAAATAAAGCTTAGAATAACCCAGTTAACTATAACGATCCATATCACATTTCGGCAAGACGTTGTGTGACACGATCCTTGGCGGATCATGGCAACCTCATCCCCACCTTCACTCAACTTATTTCTCCATCGGGAAAATATATTATTCTATTTTCCATTACAAATTCCAAGTTAATTTAAAGCGCTAGCTAACAAACACATCTTAATTAGTGGTAACTACCAGTGTTTGAGAGCTATGAAATAAACAGGTGTGCAGATGATAGGTTAGTCACAAAGCTGTCATAGCAGGTTGACACACAGAGAAGACCAACGAAATAACGTGATGAACTCCGACTAAATGCGACAACGTACACACGTAAAGATCAAAGATTCAAATTTGTTTTCTTTCATAATAATCGAACACGGACAACACTTTGGATGGTAATACTGATTTCTTCTGTCCCATTTTAATCCAGTGTGAGAAGGGAAAGACAGCCATTTCTGTGTACATGGTTGGCCAAAATGGCCCAATCAACCTAAAATTGCAATGGGGTGAGGTGAAAGGTGAAACACAATTCAGACATAGTCAAGTGAAGATTTGTACCCAGACAATATAGATCTGAGACACTTCACCACCAGTTGGGCTGATGAGATGCTGTGCTGTGCTGGAAGCATTATTTAACAATATGATCCACTCAATTTCTTAAATATTATCCACAACAGAAATATTATCTGTTCAGTGCACGTTGGGATCTGAACTGATAATCGTTTGAGCCCAAGTATTTATTACCTGATGTAACACTGGACTATTGAATCTCATTCCAATATATGGTATTTCCTTGAATGTTTAGTAGAATGAAAAGTGAATGGGTCCTTGGTTCAAAGCTAACCTGATTGAGTGTGCTGATATTTCCCGAGCAAACTGGTTGTCTGAGACACTAATGAATACCATGCTACAGACATGGGGTCAATTCAATTCCAGAATTAGAATCGATTATTTAAAAAAAATGGAATTGAAAATAATAAATTTTGAATTGGAATTTGAGTTTCCTCCAAAAAAATTAAATCCACAAATTAATTTACCACTTAATTTTTTTATTCACAAAAAAATTCTTCCACGACAATCCTACTAGGAATATAAACTACTCGGAGTAGGTATTCCAAGTAGGTACTCAGAGTAGGTACTCGGAGTACCTACTCATGGTAAAAAGTAGTAGGTACAAATTGGAATTAAAAAATTTGGAATTGGAATTGATAAATTTTATGTGGAATTGAAAAAATTTAATTGACCCCATGTCTGCCATGCCAATACTTGTTCTATTACTGCCAATTATGTGCCAATCAATGCCAAATACAAACAGTATACAACATGGCTGGTTGATGATGACAAAAGATTGCAGAGGTCCCTAAACCATAAAGCACAAAAGACCTAAAGTGCAAAAGAAGTGCTGAAGTCCTTAAAGCAGCAGTTATAATTTGACTGAATTACGTGCACAGTTACAACTGGTCATTAGAAATAATGTGATTCCCTCACGAATAAATATTTACGGGCGAGGATGTCAGGGTATAAAAGTGTGAATGTTATGACACTTGATGGCCATAACAAATTCATAAAGTCCTTAGATCAGTAGTACTAGGTTCAGGCTGTAAAATAAACAAACAAACAATCAAACAAGAGAACAAATAAACACAAACAAATAATAAAAATATATTGCATGAGATCTGGAGCAGGTATATATATATATATATATATATATATATATATATGAAGACTTTCACCTGTTCTTCAGTATTACAGGCATTTGTCACCTGACTCACCTTCTGGACACCTGTGATAATAATGGTGGAGGTTTTACTTGGTGTTGGATGTTTGTGCTGTGCCGCTTGTTCAACCCGGAGTTCGCGCAGAGCGACGTCAATGATGTTCTCAGTGCCATTTTCCAGTTCTGTAAAAACAGACACACAGACAGACACATCAACTTACAGATCCACACATACTTACACCCATCATATCCGGCCTTGTGACAGTGAGCTTTGGAGAGCCCGCGCCATAACCTGCACCACCACCACCACCGCCGCCGGCTCCTCGTCTTAATGTAGATGCTGGAAAGTGACGAGAACAGTGATAAGGGGCGCCATCTGGTGGTGAGGGTTAGTACCAAGGTGAAAGTCTAGCATCAGGCAAACCAACGAACAAGCTACGAACAAACAATGAATACAAGGCTAGGTCAAAGGTCGGTAACATCACCCTGAAAAATGATAAGCAACAAGCAAGCAACACAGTCAATGTGTATGTCATAAAACTGATGATAAAATTAATAATAATATCATAATTATTAAATAACAACACACACACACACACACACATCAAAAGAAACTAAACATATGTAATGCATACACAGTGCATCATCTATTTTAATTGATGGCATGCAACATTCAGGTTTGTATATCATCTAGTCTGGCTTCATTATTCTTTATAGATTTCATTTTCTACATTGTGCATTTCTACAGACAGACAGACAGACAGATGGCTGGACAGACAGACAGACAGACAGACATAATCACATCATGCCTCAGCGCATCCACGTCTGTCAGACAAACCGTTTCTTGTAGGCTCAGTCACAGATTTTTACGAACGTTATGACAGAAGAAGACAACTCAGAAATCTTGAGACATCGAAGATTTTTAATATCTCGCCTTGGTTTCCAAGTCATTTTTTAAAAATATTAGTCAGTCTTGGTATGAACCACACGCTGCTATTATGAGGCCTTTGGAGGATTCTGGTGAAGAAAAGAGGCTTTAATTGTCGCTGTTTAACATTTCCCTTCCCTTACTGACTTGAAAAATTCCACAGCAAACCATTTAATCATAGTAAATGCCGTATTATTAGTCACACCTTGTCACTCACACGTCTGTATATGGGCCTTTTTTCAAGCGCGAGTCACACATTCCTATTATTTTATATAGTGACACAAATATTACACAGTGACTGCCACTGTGACTTCTATTATTGTCACAATAACATGAATTGTTCGGTTGATTACAATGACTGTGCAGTGAAAACAGTTATCCAACTGTCATTCTGCAAACTTCTGGTCACATTCCTAATCGAGTACAGTTTTAACAGTTTTTAAAAATAGGATTCTGCAAACTTCTGCTGTATCCAGTAACAGCTTCCATAGTTATACTGATAAATAATACAAACGCTTGACTGGGGAGCATTATTACTGGTCTGATATAATTTAAAGCAGTCATGTGACCAACGCTCATCACATGATCTGCAGCCTTCATACAAAAGAGAGCTGACTATCTCCTATTATTCATCATTGGCTGTATGATTAATTACGAAATGATATGACACGCTATTGTCAATAAGTCAAATCTGCTATTAATGGGCTAACTAGCATTCAACGGTCAGTAAAGTGATGTGAAAAATTAAACACCCTCTAGATATAGCCTAGCCAGGGTTTGAACTCAGGTGCTAGAATAATGTGGCAAACCAGGTTACAATTTAAGCCAGAAGATTTTCTAGATGCACAAGTTGTTCCTGAATACCAGTCACAAGTACAATTCTGTTGGTAAAAGAGTTGTCTCATCGGCCAAGAAAATATGGTATTTGGTCATCACAAAATAATTCGCCAAACCCATGAAAGATCATAACACACTCTCTTCATAATGGCCACGGTTATTGCCATAGTAAGGACATTCTCCAAATAAAACTGATGATTTACAGATATCATATACTATTTGGGCCATAGTTTTTTTAATACCTGTTTTACAGGAAATTTTCCTTCGAAAAATTAGTGTCAGTTGGGACAAAAATAAAATAAATCACTGAAAGTATAGGGTTTGAAAAAAAGTTCTAGTTTCTGAAAGATTCTCAAGATTCAATACCCAACCATTTACAAATGCCTCGCAACACATATTCTGGATTATTGTGGTTTTATATAAATTTTTTACATTGATATTCAAATTCAGTTTGACAAAGATATCCACCATCAAAAATATTGTCGTAATAAGGCTACCATACACATTCTTTTATCGGCGCTAGCCTTATCACGGCGATATGTTTGATTGTGATTTTAAGTTGATCTTCGCAAAGTTCAAACTATTTATCTGTTTCTCTCTGTGAGGGCGAGTTATAATTAGTTTAAAGTTACAAGATTTCTACGCTTGAAGACCAATTTACTGTAGAACTAACTGAAACAACTGACCTGTCACCACGTGTTCCGGTGTCCACGCAGGTCGAAGCCAAAATAATAATAAAAAGAATGAGTCAATTTTATTTCCCGACAGCGAGTTTCAGCTGTGATCGGTGGGTTTGTAAAACAAGTATTTAAAATAAAATGGCCTTACAAGACTGGTAGACTTTAGTGTTGATGAACTGCTATTTTAAGCAAGTATCAAGTTATACTTACATATACCAGCCATTTATTCAATTGTTTAACTATTTTGTTTTGTACTGTCCACTCCGTTCAGTTGATACCGGTAGTTAACAATCTGTTAAGTACGGATACTGATGAACTAGACTTCGTCAGATGCACGAAAGGTTAAACTATGTACAATTTCCAATGTTATATCGATATAGTACGAGCACATCTGGACGTGTCCATCGTAAAGAGTCTCTGTAATGTGGTTGGTTTTAAATTAAGTAAACCTCCAGTAAAAAAGCCATATTCCAAAATTGTTTGAAGTGCATCAATGTTTACTGCGTACAGTTTTCTGATGGGTCGAGCGTCAATAAAATTAGCTTTACTACGGTTTGGTTGTCAAAATGATGCGATAACCCGGATTTACTCCCGTCAAGATCTTGAAATGAAGGAGTGGAGTTTGACTTGGCGTGAAACGTAATGCAATTTATTTTGAATATTTTAAGCCATCAGTTGGGGCCGGCAGGAAGTAGTCGGCCGAGTCGAGTCCCTCTAATGGGAAAAAATTACCTACGAATCCTGGACGTTCTCGGCGTTCTGATATATAGAATCAGTAATCCAATAATGAACAACGGCTTACTCGGAGAGTGGTCGGACATTATTATCTTCTCCAACATCGCTATTTTGTAGAAACCGATTATTGACGGTTCTGTTTTTTTCACGGTGCAGTTCCGTGGTACACCCCGAGGTCATTCAATGCGTGGCTAACAACAGCCAATAAATCAATATTAAAACTCATCCCATACACTCGGCTGTACGGGATCTATCCAGCGATGACGTCTGTAACCGGGGACTAATAATTAATAGACAAACCGTGCTCAATACGATGTTATAATACGACAATCATTCGCCTAGTAGTCAACGTCGTTAGAAGACTGATTTCCATATGGGATGGACGCATGCTGATAAGAGACATGTGCTGAAGGTGAGAAAAGGTATAAAATTAGCAATGGTACACACACACACACACACAGAGAGAGAGAGAGAGAGAGCAAACATACATGCTTACGCCACAAGTTATTAATACATCACAACAACAGTAATTAATTTCCAGATAGTTCACCAACGCTGGGAAAATTACAAAATTACACCAAACATCATGTGACCTATGTTTACTGAAGTACATCTCACTGGAAATATATTTCGTACTTCTGTCAGATTAAATGATATTAATAGTCACCGCACTTGAAAGTGCTGCCACCAACCTGGAGAAGCCGACAACGCAGCATCGTGAGCTTCAAGGTGTGAGCCGTGGTTGTTATATGGAGAATAGTCTGTCTGGTAGGTGATGCCCTCCGGTCTCTCCACGGGATGTGGTGCATCTGGAAAAACAAAACGTTACAATGGCCAATTCATCACCTATCATATTTCTTTAGTATACTCGTGCCTGTTTCAGTACTAAATGATATGGGCCGCATATATGAAAGCTTTTAAATAACTAAGTAAAATATTATTTATGCTAGTTTTGTACTATTAAAGGTGCACACTGGGCTGCCTTACAAAGGAGACCCCGTGATTATGGAATTCATTAGTCCCGACGTTGACCTCGTCTGAGAGATGTTTCATTCTTCAAGAAAAAGCTTCAGGCTGGTCTATTCACTTATCTAGGGAGTAGCCATTAGGCGATGTATCGCAGATGACACCGGTGCTAAAGCCAAACAAAATGATCACTTGTTTACCCACTTAAATAAAACACTAGCTCAAAACAAAGGTTGAAACAGAAACACGTATCGAGGCCTTTATTCAGTTATATACAGCCTGACTCCACTATAATGTGATGACTGGGGTACATAGGTCATGGACCGCATTATTAGTAATTCATGGAGAGTAACCGTTGTCTTCACATAATGGATCTGTGTACAAACTCCCTTCCCCCTGGTGAATATTTTGGGGGAATTTGAGAACATAAGAACCACCACAGCGTTACATATTTTAGGAAAGGCAGTTAAGTAGGTCCTGGCCATTAAGCCCACCCGGCCATTAAGCTGAGGTCATATTTTAGGCCTAAAATATCATGATTTATGCTAGTTCCATCCAATAAGCCAACCTAAGCATCTGAACTTTTTCCCTGTAGTATCTTTAGCTGATACCAAACATTTTGAACACAGGAAATAGCAACAAAAAACACATTATAGCAACAAAAAACACATTATAAAACATTACACTTGTGTACCAGAAAGTGAACCATGGGAACACAGTGAAAAGTATTTAAAGTATTTAATTGTGAAACGATGATAAAATTACTGAAATAAATATATTTAAATTGAATTTTTTTCTTTTCAATAATCCTATATTATTACCACAGTGATAAAAATGCTCTTCTATGAAATGAAGATGTCTAAGCCACCAAACGAATGAGGTACAATGCTCTTGGGTACGAGCTGCCTTGTTACCCATGCTGGCGTGTCATGAAATGCACTACCGAGACCAACAACAGTAGTAAATAAATATATTTATCCACAATTACAAAAATTTGATCATAAAGAACGATTGGTTTTCGTTATTATCAACTTGTTTCACTTCTTTTTTCACCCCATGACTGCAGGAGTTTAGATCAAAATTACGATTGATGTCCATTTACGTATGATAAATATATCTAGAGTCTAGATGGCTGCTAACACATACTGAATTTCTTGACAAATGAGACAGCATCAGCCATTAAGACGACCCCAGAAAATAAGGGTAATAACACTGACTCAAAGTATCGGCTTAATGGCGGGGGCCTACGGTAACACTTTTGCATGGATGTCACAATGCAATTATTTTAAATCCAATTAGAACAATGGATGATGGTGATTCGATGAAGAGAGGAAACCATCCACATCAATATGTGCTTGTTCTAATATGTGTTTAAGTTCAAATTATATCCTCACTAGTCTACCTTAGATTATTGACCCGATAACTCAGTAATTTGTGACCAATGGTAGAGTTTTGGGTTGTGATAACAAAAACCTGTTTAAAGTATGTTTGAGTTTTAGCGAATGGTGAAGGATCTATGATGTGTACGGAATTTCAGCGGAGTTATTGTGGAAAATCTTCAAAAAGGTTCAATGCAAATAATCAACAGCAATAACTCTCCAGTTATATCAGCTTCCACTGTATATTAGACCATGCTATGGTAGAGCCAGACAACTGAATGTAGTATTATATTTTAAATTTATATAATATATATATATATATATATATATATATATATATATTAAGAACACACTGCATGAATTATTATTCAAAACAGTGTTATATGATGGAAGACCTTGAGCTTGGGGAGATGAGTAAGTGATTGATTGAGTGAGATATACCTTAATTCCCAGTATTATGGTGAGACAAAGCTCAAATTCCCTGAGGGTATTCATTGCTGTCAGTTGGCTGACATTTTCACAGCAACTTTAGCACCTCTCTATAACACATACATTGACACACTCACACATACACACAGACAGACACACACACACACACCCAGGGGTACAAACATGACACCTACCATTGAAGAACGGTTCAACACGATGATCTTTTGGCTTCTCTGTAGTGGTTGTGGTCATCTTGACGATGGCTCCCCCTGGTGTTATCCTTGTGTTTGTTTCTATCCGTCGCCGTGGTGATATAGTATCGGTGTTGTTAGAGCTAGGACTCAGTCTGGCTGCTTCTCCGGAATCTACAAAGAGAAGCTGGAGGCAAAACGAAACAAATCAAAGACTTGCTAATTAACATTTTGATTTCAGAATACACCATAAAACCCGAGTGGTTTTTGTCATCATAATGTAAACAGTAAATTTCTGCTCGGATCTGTAAAACATTTGGTTATCAGATAGAGTGATAGGAGAAGAATGGGGACAAATCAAAACACCTAGAGAGAGAGAGAAAATGCCACAGAAACAAGTGTTAACAACAAACAACAAAAAAACCCTCACGGTGACTCATCAGGAAAACTTGAGGAATCATCTTGGATAATATCTGTAAATAATATTCCCTATAAATAATTGAAAAATGCATCTGTCACTGAAGGCTCAGATATTTTGCTATGGCTGCCTGACTAATAAAATAGGATAATAAACTAAACCCAACAAATTATAGTAATTTGAAGCCACACTACACAAATCGTTAACTGTATTGGGTACTGTTGATATTAAGGCTAACAGGCAAACAAGCAAAAGGCGACCCCCATACAGTGCATAGGAAGCTACAATGAATGTCCATATCTCAGACTGCCCAAATAAAGTTGCACACAGAATTTGTATGAAAACAAAAAAAGGAACTCATATTGCAAAATAAAACATAAATTTAATTTTTTTTTAAAATGAACTAATCTGTATATGTACTGAAAGCTCCAAAGGTCACCTGCATTAAAGCTAAATTTATATCTTATTTTAAACCCAGACTCAGAGTGCACGCAATACTTTGATTTATTGCCGTTCAGAGTGTTTAAGTGTCATGAGGTAGGTGGATGAAGCCAGTTATTTGGTTTATATTTGACTCACTCCTTAAATCAAACACTTGTCTCAACAATTTGTACAGAATGAAAACACAATGAAAAGGAAAACACAGAGACCGATGTTTCATTTTTTTTCATCACTGGTGGTTACTGAGAAAATTCATTATCGAACCTGATGAGTACTACCATAGAACAGTGGATAGAGCACAGTGCACAGGGTTTGATTCGAGGCAAATTACTTGGTGGGGAGTTACCCTAGGGAGATATCCTCAGCCATATTGGCCCTGGTGTGACCTGAGGAAGGCTAATCCACTCACTCACTGATTCACTCACTGACTCAATCAGATACTGCCATTTATTTATGCCAGACAATCTCCCTAGTCTCAATATCCTAGGGAGACAATCCACAAACACCAGTAATTACCAAACATACCACATATATATATATTTTCTGCACCAGCAATCATATAATTAATTCTAGAATTGGACCAAATCAATGAATAAAATAAGTAATTTAAAAGGTAGCCTACTGCTTGGTTAGAAGAGCAGAAAGTGATGCATTGAAATGAAATACTTCCAATAAATATCATATTATTTACAGCCGTGTGTGTGTGTGTGTGTGTGTTTGTTTCAGCTTGTTCCATATGCAGTTAACAATGTTTTTTATTAAGCAGGTGATTTAATTCATCAAACACAGTTTAAATTAAATATGACTGGTTACAGCTATGAAGCAACAGAAGCTGACAAATCTGTGGCCAGCGAGCTGACGCAGTTCAAATTTAAACCATCTGGCCTGAGCTATGATGCAATTCAAACTGACAAATCTGTGACCAGCCAGCTAAAGCATACAGTAAGTATACGGTAACATAAAAACATGGACTGCCACTTACAGGCCAGCGTAAGAAACCAGCAAGTATACGGTAACATAAAAACATGGACTGCCACTTACAGGCCAGCGTAAGAAACCCCACAACACAAATATTAACAACGAGATCAATCGATACATTTTGTTAAAGTTCCCAAACATAAAGTGTACGAGTATAAAGAGTAAATACAGTATGTTTAATTCACATCCCGAACTAGAGGTTTCCAGTTCAGCGTTCTTACTGTTGTTGTGATGTAGGAGTGCCTTATACATCTCTGCTGTGATAAAGTTAAATGCAATGATTGTGTCATTAGAGTAATTTATTTCACAATTATATTGTTATAGAATGAGATATACTAGTGCAGGGTTCATACACATTTTGACATCTCACATTCCAGGACCTTCCGTGACCTTCCAATGTCAAATTCAAGGACCTTTTCAATGAATTCACAAACTTTTAACGCCCACAGATACACCCATATTTCGGAAGAAGTGTAACGACTGAATTCCTGTATGCTTATGATTAGAAATATAGATCTATATGTCCAAATTCCAGGACTTTCAAGACCTCTACAAAAATTCCAGGACTTTCCAGGCCTGGATTCCAAATTTTTTAATTTCAGGACTTTCCAGGTTTTCAAGGACCCGTGAGAACCCTGTAGTAATGTAGTAATGATAACGGACATACCTCTATTGTAATAGAGCCAGATGTTGTCGTAGTAGTGTGTGGGTTTTCAATCAATGGTATTATCTGTCGTGTATTTGGCAAGCGGCGTAACTCATCCATGGCAATTGTGGCTCGACCGAGGAAATCTTCTGCAATACGTCGAAACAGAATGTCAATAATCATCATATTGTAGGGAAGACGCAGACATAAAAAGCAACCTATGGGTTGACTAAAACACACTATTCAAAGAATGGACCACTTATTCAAAGAGTTTAAATCTTCATGAAAACGTGAAATATTATGTTAAACATAACTAATGTATAAGAGAGAAATCAGCAACACTGATTCCCAGTTATTAATGATATTTTGACATTTAAGCCTCAAATAACCACAAGTTCTACCTTTCTAGATTATTCGGGGGGATTACCAGATGATCATCACACATGTCCATTCTTGTGCACTCACTGACAACTAAACTTTCTAATGTGAATACTATAGTGTGCCCATAGTATTTAAAGCAATTAGTTAATACACAGATTTAGAGATCAGATTAAAAAACTGCATTAGCCTCGATTTCTTACCATTTTTGGTAAACTTGTTTTAAGCCAACACTAAATACTAATGTGGACGGAGAAAGTTAAAGTTTATGACAGTTAATCATATTACCATCACGTGTCACTCGCACTGAATGATGGATTAAGTAACCTGCCCAAATATACACCAGTACATGTACAGCCATTAATTCACAATGAGTCCTTCTGGCCAACCCATTCATCAACTGTGGCAAATATAGTATTCAGAAGCCAGCGTGTCACGGTGAGTCGACATGGTAGATTGTACAGACTAAGATTTAACCAACCGATTTAGACGTCATCTATCAATTAAGGGATTAATTTGTTGGTTTGTGTAATGGGAGAGTGCTGACGATGATAAATGATGATGATGATGATACTGCCATGACGATGCTGAATCAGAATAATAATATGGGATATTAATGGCTCCTTAAGTACAAACATCCAGTCACTGTCCATCCTTGAGGAGTTCCAGCGTCAACTTAGCTTACTCAGCTCTCCTATGAGCTAAGTTCAGTAATAGATCCCATTACGCTACCAACTTATGTAGATGCTAACACAGACCATGGAGCTCTACAAAACATCTTTAATCAGTTGTAAATATACCTACAGATGCCACATCTCCTTTGATTGGTATATCCCATAACAGTGGCAAATCCTTTCCAAACTATTAAAGCATGCAGCAATAGTTGAGTGTCCAACAATTTTTTTATACCAACTTTTCTATTGAGATGTCTTGAAAATTATACACCTCAGGTATATTGTGTTCACTGAAAACAGTCGTCAAATTAACACGATGACACATGCCAGTCATAATCAATGCTGAATATATATCTCTAATGTGAGAACACCACAGATAATAATAATAATGTATATTTAATAAAGCGCCCTTAGTAGCAGGAGCCATTCAAAGGCGCTGTACAAATAATATGTAATATAATAATACCCCAAATAATGTCTGTAAAAACCCTGTAATGAATTAAAAGATAATAATTATTTATCTGTGAAAGCGACTTTAAATAGGTGTGTTTTTAGAAGAGACTTAAAATTTGCAAGAGACAACACATTTCTAATATTTGCCGGCAACTTATTCCATAAAGTGGGGCTGCAACACTAAATGCACAATCACCATATGACTTGAGCCGAGACACTGGCACCTGCAATAGTATCTGACTGGATGACCTGAGTTTTCGGGATGACTTTCTAATGGAAACCAGTTCACACAGGTATTCTGGCGCCATATCATTAATAGATTTATAAGTTATTAATAAAATATTGAAATGGATACGCTGTCTAACAGGTAGCCAATGTAGTTTTTGAAGAATTGGGGTGATATGATCATATTTTCTAGTATTTGTTACAATGTGAGCTGCACTATTCTGAATTCGCTGAAGGCGATTAATGTTATAATCAGATATGCCATATAACAGGGAGTTACAATAGTCTATACGAGATGTAACAAAGACATGAACTACAGTTACAAGTGATTCTTGTGTCAAGAATGCTTTTAAACAGTGGATGTTCTTAAGATGGTAGTAGGCAGCTCGGCATACTGATGTGACATGTTCATGCATGTTAATACATTGGTCAAAAATAACCCCTAGATTTTTTACTGACCCATTAGGGGTAATCGAAGATGCACCCATCTGTAGTGCTGGTGTCTTTAGGGATTTAACACAATGTGGTGATGCCAAATATAAAATATTTGTTTTATTATCATTTAGTTTTAGAAGATTTTGAGTCATCCATAGCCGAATATCGGCAATACAATGTTCTAAATTCTTCAAGAGGAGAAATTTAACTCATTTTCAGGATCCAGTGATATATACAGCTGTGTGTCATCAGCATACAAGTGATATTTAACCCCATATCGCTGCGCAATGATCCCAAGAGGACGGGTATACATTGTGAAAACAGATAAGTTTCAAATGCTGAGCCACATCTTTTGATTCATTCTAATTTGCTTTTCATTAAAAGTATAAAGGTTCCTATTTATAATTGTATTAATATTTTACAATGATCACTTATCAATATAATAAAAAGTGAAACTCTTGAACACAGTAGTTTAAATTGGCCAAGCAGTTTCTCAAAGGCAATGAAGCTAACTGAAGGTTGAAACACTCTTCAGAAATAGCTATGCTGGGATTTGATGATGATGATGATTATTGGTATTTTACGGCCACTTTTGTGCACATGGTAGGCTAAATCGGCCGAGCGACCTCCAAAGGTAATGAAGTGAAGTCAAAGATGAAACAACCTTCAGGTATGCCCCCGCTGAGATTCGAACATGGGTGGTAGTGATCTGTGGTCCAACACGCTATCACTAGACCACGGAGGTGGATTTGAACCCTGATGGTATATATATATGGTCAAAGGTGTTACCAGTTTTACCACCGAGACAACCGCATTCATTAGTGTACAATCTCTAAGGAGTTTGATACTCATTTTGTCCCCTATGATACCTTATCCGGTTGGTGGACTATTGTACATCAGATAGTCACTGAACGTTTTGTTGATTGATATATTGAACATAACACTCCTAATAACAGTCTGACCTATTGTATTGTGCCACTGACACATAATAATATTCTTCTGTTTATTTTAGCCAAAGTCTATTTACAACTCAAACTTTTTTTTACTAGTAGGCTTCACCTAGACCCCCGGTCTGTTTTCAGATAATCCCCCCCCTCTCTGTTGTTTTTGTTATTATTTCTGTCATTCCATTTTCCACACACACACACACAGACACACACACACACACGCAGTTACTCACACTCTTTCAACACCATCTGTTCACTATTGTATATGTTTTTAAACAAATTATAGAAGAAAGAAAACAGAGATTTCAGGATTACAAATTCCATCCGCTTAATAGACAAGCAATTTATAGGACATGATAACACCATTCTCATTATGATCTGTTTTGTCTTGAGTAGCTCATAAAAGATCATTGTTGGTATATAAGTACGCAGTTGATCACAAAACCAGATCCCTCGCTCACTAAACACCTGACATAATAATACACATTAGACTGTACTTAATAATAGAAATATTCTAGTGCGACACTGGAATGTGGTGTTAAGTCAGGGAATCCCAAATAACAGAATTAGCTATATAATCTATTATTTTTAGAATTTTTTTTATTTCTGTTCTTAGAATGATTTGCTAGCTAGAATGTTTAGCCATTATAGACCCATCACTCAAATAGGGTTTCTCTTATATATATATATATATATATATATATATATATATAGAAATAACTATTTCACTAATACAAGAGAAATATATTTTTTAAACTCCCTGGGAAATACGTCTCAGGTACCGGTATACACATTTTGTTAAGCTAGTTACCGGTAATCATTTTTAATGTACTCTCTGTATGCGTTTATTTATTGATATTCCTAATTCCAATTTGTTTACAGAGGTTTGCGGTAGTTCGGTGCTACATCGGGTTAGACCGTCGTCGACTTACCTCCCGAGGGTCTCTCACGGTCATAAACCTCAAACCTGACCTGTCTAGATGAGTCATCAAAATCACTGAAATAGGGAAGGAACGTATTAATCAGAGAATAACAAATATTATTTAAAACAATTATCGTCGTTATTTTATTAAAACTATCACAGAAATAAAATTAGGACAGTTTAAAAAATATCATAAACTGTTAAAGTTTAATAGCTTATGGCATCTGTTATCAAAGCACTTCTGTTTTTTTTAAAACATGCTAGATGATCTAGCATGTTTTCATCTGCCTAAAGCATGATAAGTGTAACTTTGAGCCAATCAGCACCATATTTCAAGGCCCAAAATCGGGTCTGTCAGTTTTAAAGACAATAGAATTTCTTGAGCACGTATAATGACTTTTGACTTTGACCTAGTCATAGAAGGACGTCAACGGATATCTTTCGGAAGAAAAAGAATATAGAATATCCAGCTATGCTTCATTTACTATCACCTGAAACTGTCAGCTGATTCTTCACAAAACGAATGAAGATTCTACCACACGAATATGCCGAAAACAGCTTAAAAAAGCAATATCCATAATGATCCACCTCAGATCAACAATTATACAATATTTCAGGCGGATATCATTCTGTGATCTGACAAGTGTGTACACATCACTTGGTACGTGTAATGAATGCAGAGCCTAAGACAAATATCAGGTCTAGTGTACTTTTAATTTCACGGAGTCCACTCTAGCTGCAAATAAACCACAACAACATTTATCTCACAGTAGAAGCTCTCTCTGTCATATTTATTGATCGACTCAAGTTGTTTCAAGAGACCAATATAATGTGCCACTTCATGTATTTATTCCATATACATAGCAAATCTACACGGCATTGTGATATACAGGGTGATCTTATCTCAGTGTGAGTCACAATTCTGGCTTAAACAAACTTATATATCAGGGACAATTGCAAAGGTACTTTCTCAAACACCACTCATGCATAACAAAAATAAACAAAATTTTGTATAATATGTCACACAGAAAACTGAAAGGTTAAAAAAGGTATGAACTTTGGACAAGATGACAATAGACTGTGATTTCTCCCAGTATTATTCTTCCCGTACATTTTTCTTATATCTAATACGAAGGGCAAGAATCTTCCTGAAAAGAGCATCCATGTTCAAAGAGCACCTAAAGTCATTCTAAGGGGGCTATTTCAAATCTGGTTTTATTACACATATGTTGTTGGGATTAAAGTATTACTTTATTCTACAACCAACAACCTTCGGCATTGTTTACGGATATTCTGAATGAGCTAACCAATCAACCAAATTATTTCCAGAAATCTATGAGCTATTAAAGTATATCATACATTAATATGAGCTCTGCATTATGAACACTTTTCACTGAACATTTCACAGACATGTTTATGACATGGGAATTTTCAATATTTTTCAGTTTCATGGAGGTATGTCTCTCAATAAGAAACAGAACAAAACTGTACTTTTTGTTTTTGCCCTTATGGCTCCTCAAATAACAATTATGCTTGCAGAGAATCACTATCACTTAGCACAGAGAATCACCATCACTTAGCAATAACTTCAGATTTAACGATTCTTGACCCAGTGCATATCGACTAATTTCGGAAACATTTAGACATAAAGTTAGCACCCGAGTCATAGTATCAATAACTGAACTAGCACCTAACTGATCCAAGTGTACAACGGTTCTTCTCATATTTGCTGAAGTACCAAAACCCAATGAATATTAAACAAATAAATTTACGTTAATTCCACGCACCAACTACCATACTAGTTCCCATGATTTTATGTGAACAATGTTACTGTCTAGTCTTTCAATTTGAATTTTACGGAAACCATGGTAGTGGTTAACATTGGCTATTAAGTGGTTACAGAAAACAGCAACCACGAGCCAATATTGGCTACGCAGAATTGGTAGCAACAGAGCCATCAGATAACAACGACCCGTCAATGTTTGGAGAAAAAACAGCATGGAAAACCACGTAATAGCAAATATTTACAAATATTACCATAATTTATTATTGATTATTGGCTGCTACATGAGGACTGAGAGATAAGGATAGGCTCATCTTTCAATTTCTCATTAATTGACATTCAACAAAATGAGTACCTCAAGATGGAGAAGAAAGAATTTGAGGATGATAAGCCCATGGCCACGTTGCTGAAACAGCATCTCTGCTAGGTGTCTAAAGATGGTGCCAGAATACCGAGGTCCATTAAAGTTATAGAGAGTAAGGGCAAAGCAAAACGATTCTAATGGTAACAAAGAGTTCTCCTTAGAGTAGAAATACCTACTGTCTCTTTACAGTAACAATGTCATAGTCTAATCCAGCTTACTGGATGTTTATTGGAATGGTATCACAGTCTAACCCAACTTACTGAGTGTTTATAGGAAGCATCACAGTCTAACCCAACTTACCCAGTGTTTATAGGAAGTGTCACAGTCTAATCCAACTTACCGAGTATTTATACCAAAAACTGTGCCACAGTATTACAGAGTTAATAAACTGTTCAGACCAAACACTGCCACAGTGGTTTAAAGTGCTTACAACAAACACAGCGCTATACACGAGCACAGTTCTTTCCTGGAGTATTTCTAAGGACCAATTCTTAGTTGAATACACACTGATAACACAAAATAGTACCACTAATAACAGAGTGACATTATAGTCCTGGCTAGTGGCTGGATGCTGTAATGATTATTCCTCAAGTCTGTCACTCACCGGCCATTGTTTGTATTGAGAGTCTCGGAGTGATCAAATTATTGGTTTATGTCAATGGACAATTGCTACACGCCAGAGATGTTTGTGTGGCATCTATTCAGAACAAATGTACTCCCTCTTTTTTCATACTTACAATATAAAGTGTTCATCCCAGAATGGATTAACTGTGTTCTTAACAACTGACGTCGTGTGTGACTGATGTGGGTTGTCCATTGTAACAACGCAATATGGGTTTGTACACCCTGTAACAATGAAGAAATAATAACATTATACAACAATGGTCACAATGTGTGTGTGTTATATATATATATATATATATATATATATATATATATATATATGAATTCTATCTAAAACAGTTAGGAAGCCAAAGGACATTCTGTAATAAAATGGAATTCTTGTATTTAGACTAACTTTATATAATACAAGTTATTTGCTAACGAATGAATGTGGAAACTATTCTATTTTGATGGCAGAGTACTATATAGGCACCAAATATGGTCATAGAAGTGAAAACATTATAATTGGGGATTGAGTCTTATGGAGACTATCACTGGATAAAAAAACAACTGTATGACCACTGTACTAAATCATACTGAAGTCTAATTATTAGACACCAATTTTATGATGCAGGGATGAGAACAAAAGAGAAAGAAAGAAGCTGGAAAATGGATTTTTTTTTAAATTTGAGCAATTTTGGAGCCACCTGCAGGCATCATGAGATTATATTTATGGTTGATTTTTGGGGGGAAATATTTAAAAAACCCGGGAAATCGCCGATCCGTCGGGAATTCTCACCCCTGATGATGGCAGCACAGTTGACAGAGTTGCTGGACAAGCATTCAAAAGATCCAAGGTTTGAAACCTGTTTTTCCTATTAAAGTTTAAGGATGCATGTTATATTTTCTAGCAGCCTGACAGATATATCTGCCAGCAGCCTGACATTCTATTCAACTGGTAAAAAACGCTGAGCAGATATCTGTAATAGTGTTTGGGGAAGAGTTTCATGCTCAAGAATCTGTATGCCGCATATGGCCATAAAGCCAAGGAATTTTTGAATGGTTGGCTAATCAGAGAAATAATTACATTCTACTTATTGATGAGGGCAGATAAAAAAAATGTGTAGCAATAGACCGTATGCCAAGACAACGAGTCACACAGAACAGGTAGCATTCAACAGTGAATAGAAAAGATTGTATATTAAAAATAATAAACCTGACTCACTAATTTCTCACACAGTCTATTACCCAACAATCTGTAGAAGTTGCTAACTAGTTGATGACTCAAATTACTATTAGCTAATAACTCATTTTAAATGAGTTCCTCAGTTTACCCACACTGACGAACACCTATTATACATACACTAGGAGCCCACATTGTGAGGAACACACAAGTTTATCTCTCCAGTGATCTTAAGAGATCAGTTTTACTATATACCTAGTTTATGCTGTCAGTAAATATCAAATATGACATCAAACCTGAACTATGAGCTTGAAAAAAGTGTTATCAGATTTGATAAAAATTTGTAAATTTAAAAAGCCATTCGAACATAACCAATGAGACAATTAAGGCTGAGAAAGCAAAAGATTCGTACAATGAATGATATGGAACTAGGTCAAACAACTGCCCATTTTTGTCATGTTCGCTCGGATAACACATCGAATCAAACCAAATATAATTATTTCCTGACTGATCCGATGTCACACGGATGATAAAATGCAGTCAGCTTACATATATATACATTAGGCCAACTCACCAAAGTCCCTGTCACTGAGCCCATTAGCTTTAATGATTTTCACCAGCAGGCGGCGGTCTTGTGGAGTGGTTCGTCCTGTTGTCAGAGGGCTCTGTACGAACATTAGAAATGCCAAGGTTATGAAAATTGGATAGCAACAATATATCACAGTGAATTGTTCTATACATGATGCAAAGCCGAAGTGACAAATACGTTACTTAAAGTTAAATACTCACACACACACACACACACACACACACACACACACACACACACACCATAGTAATAATAATGATAAAAAGAGACTGCCAAAAAGTGTCATAACTTAATGTCCAGTTTACCACAAGATTGTAGTTTGTACACCTGTATGTCACTTAAGACCATTAAACCGATCATCAAGCAGACACATTCTGCTCAATAACGGAACTAGAACAACGACCACCACCACAACACCAACAAATTAATGCAACATTGATACAAGTGCAACATCAAGAAAGGAAACGGTTCATAAATGGATGAGTCTTAAGTGATTATTTAACACCAAAGCATCGGTACCGAACATACCTAGACCGTACACTGGCAAGGGGGATTCCTTAGAGAATCGCCTCCAACAAACACAGGTGCGAGTAGGATTCGAATCCACGATCACGGAGTTCGCACCACTCAGAAGTGCCTATTTATAAACACAGAAAATGTTCTGACTAGTTTTAACCTTAGCCACATCAGGCAGCTTCACATCGCGCTGGAGCCATATAATGTGAACAGACTGTATTACATAATACATGTTTTTTATATTCTTATCTCGGTTATAACTGACTGACTGACTACTAGTATTGATGATAATATTATATGTATGACTATAATCTACGTCTGGCCACATGTCAGCGCCCTTTAAGCCTGGATTACATGGGAATTAAGTGAAGAAACGCACATATGATTAGCGGCCTTAAAGCCCGCATTAAATGGAAATTAAGTGAAGAAACACATTTATATGATTGTGCCAGTACTGGATAGGTGTAGAAGCAAATGTCAAGGTAATGGTATTTGCAAATCCCAAGGAATGCACATACATGCGCGTGCACACACCGAACGGAGCATTATTCAACAGTCGCAATCCCAGTTAACACTATAATAACAGTGAGCCATTGTGAGGTATATTGATATAATTTTCCAATATTGATCTTCCTGCTTCTCTCTCTCCCTCCCTCACAAACGCGCGCGCGCGCACGCACGCACACACATACGCAAGCACGCGGACACACAGACGAGATGACACTTAAAATAACAGAGAAGGCCGAACAGCATCACAACAATACACAAGCCAGATACACAATATATGTTATTACCAGTGTTATCAGACACCAATGTGCTGCTCTCCAATACATAATCTAACACTACACTAGTCTGTGGACGACACGTCGGCGTATCAACATTGAATAACTTTAGAGACAGCCCCGTCTACAGTGATATATTATATATATATATATATATATATATATATTATATATATATATATATATATATATATATATATATATATATATATTGACAGTCCCGAGCTAGCCATGGACGGCTTTTTCTTCAGCTATAAAAGGACCATCTATGGATGGTTCAGCTTCAAAGTGTCACTCTACACTTGATCTTCGGGAAGGACAGTCTATAGATGACCCCGATACCTGAGACCATCTACAGACAAACCATCTTAACAGACAAACATCTACAAGACGTCAGTCTCTAAAGCCAACCCATTTACACACACATCCCATTCACATTGAATCCTGCTAGTAACCTAGGATCTGTTGTACCAAGACCATTAAGACCAAGGCTTTTTTTATTAGTGTACTAACTGATCATGGACCTTTTCGCATTCAGTTCTTTGCACAACAGGATCTAATGGATTGGATAATAGTTCTAATTTAAATTAAGTATATGTAAGATTAAGAATATAATATAAACATACAACATATATATATACACACAGGCACACTCCCACGCACGCACACACACACACACACACATATATATATATATCTCACATTAGCTTGGTAATTTTCAGGTTTGATGTGGTAAACATTTAGTGTTTACTTATATGATGACTGTATATTTAATTCAAATAACACACACACACACACACACACACACACACAACCAACACACACACACACACACACACACACACACACACCCCACGACAAAAATTCCTTTCACAAATGAGCACAATCACTTTCTTCTGCACAGATACAACATACATCGTTGTGTAGTAGTTAGTACACGACAATGCAATCCCCCCACTTCTTGATTCAAATCCAAATCACAGCTGTGTTTAGGTGTGGGGTAAGCCCCTCAAATATAGATAATCCCATGGGTGACCAATGTGAGCAGTTACACAGCCTATCTCTAGATAATCTATTACCAAAGAAACAAGATATAGACAATTCTTCTACAGATAATACATACAAACAGGTAATCTACAGACCCCTCCACCCCAACTATAGATGGCGCTGATCTAAAGATAACTCGTCCACACATAGACAACCGATATGGAAATATCCTATCTACAGAGAAATTAGTCCATTTCGGCATTAATCAACACAATAAATCTATATATTCATATTCCCCGGTCTACAGACAATCCATCTATAAATCACCCCCCCCCTCCCATCAAAGTATTACAGCTTATAGACTCCACACACACCTATAGACAACTCACCTGTAGACAAACCAATCTACAGGACTGACCAATCACAAACTACAAATTAAGATTGTTCTAATTCGCCCACTGATTTAATACGGTATAACATAACTGAATAATAACCCAGGATAAAACTTAGACATTAAACATACATTAGACATTAATCACCTCACAATATAATTTAAAAAAAACAATAAAAACATTGGTTAATAACAATATATTGACTATGTTACAGGTCACTGTAGGAGGAGGTACTTCAATTCATTTAGAAACTACCCATAAAGATCCCTCGGAGTTGGCAACTCCTCCAAGCATCCATTAGACCTTAGACTGCTCCGCCGTGTTGGTGACTCTCTGGCCCGAAGTAAATGCGGAAACGAATGAGCAATCAGTGCCATCCTCAAAAGGTTTCATGCTGTGCACTCCTACGCCAGACAAGGAAATTACAGTGAGGTCCTTTATAAGCACGTATACATTCCAAACAATCCCGGTTGTCTGGTTACAGATCGTCAACACTGACAGAGATTTTTTTAATTCTCATATTGTTTTAAACGAATGGCCACACGCACGCACACGCACACACACGCATGGAGAGAAAGGCGAAATATTAAGAAGGGCAGTCCAGGTTTACAGGTGAAGCCTTGCACCGTATTGCTTTTTGTGTAATGAAAAACTCTCAACGTGTGAGAACGTCTTCGGCTTATATTACAAACTATTTCGGGTAGTGAGAGAAACTATCTCGCTACAATAAAGATACAGATAATAATTAAGTAGGAATAAATTGCCAAGAAAAACATTTCTGAGAAAAAAGGACCAATTTAGAATGTTTGCTTATTAAACCATGGATTCCAAACCTTTCAACCACTTCAATAATTGACCGTGAATTGGTAACTACAGCTTAATGTATTAAGCCTTAACTAATAGTTAACACGTTTTGATAGTTCTGATATCAACAAGGCGAAGACACACATGGTGTATATCATATGACAGCTGAATCCTGTAATAAGGTATCAGACCAGTGAACATATTATCCCAGAGACGGTGAAGTGAGTGAGAGAGTGGTTTGTTTAGGTTGCAACTTCCTAAAGATAACATCACACAAAGACAGGTAGGAGACAGATTCAAACATGTAGCCTGGAAGTTCGCAGCACGACACTCTACCCGCTGTACTATCAGAGAACCAACTGTGACTAGAGACGAGATAAAAATAATAAAAAATTTACATTTCAATGAGTACATGTACCATGTTATAATGGCAATAAGGAACATTGGCCAATGAGATGTCGTCTATTAAAATAGTTATATTTTTCTACCTTGTACGAATTGGCCAACAAATTCTGAACGATCATAGACCAGCTGGTCAGTCATATATATATATATATATATATATATATATATATATATATATCCACATGATGGGCAATACTGTGGCCTGTGAGTTGGGCGACTGATAGGCCATCCTTAGAGCATCTAATATTAACGGGGAACTTAAGACATCGGAGAAGAACATAAAAAATCCGAACAAAAACGGAGCTTCCCTCATAATCAGATGACACTCGGAGACCCCCCCCCCAAACCTACATCAATGACCATCACGGGTAAATACGACCCCTGTCACCAATTGGTCTGGCGGTAAAATGCCGACCTAAGTAAATGTAGTCTTCTTCCTCAGCGCATACATTTAACTTAAGTCTCATTATCCCACCGGATGACATCCGGATGATTTGTGACACACCGAGTCCGAACAGCGAGACACACGTCATCCACAAATGGACGTCTGTTCCTCGATGAGCTAAGTGGGTCCGGGATGAATCTGGGACAGAAGGTTAACTCCAGGCACACTTACATGGCTAATTTTGATAATGGAAAACATTTTGCCAAATAAGAGGCAGTGTGGTCCCGGTAATGTAATCTGATTGCTAATACACCGTCTGTGATGGGAGACCGTGTGTTAGACGTCGCTGTTGCTGCTATAAGTCAGATTAGTTCTCGTGGGCCGTAGACATTAGTGATGATCAGCTGTAATATTGTTATGAATAATAAAAGCTATCCGTATACGTGTAATGTTATGACATAGCATTACCACAACATATTACCACCGTCCGTTAAAGTGCCATCCCCCACACTTTCTCCATTCATCCATCTATCTATTTATTTATCAACCATTTATCTGTCTATCAATATATAGCTAGCTATTTATTGTTACAAGTTTATCCTACTGTTTCTCTGTCTTTCTATCAATTAACACGTACACGTGTGGCCATACATCGGAGAATGAGATTACATCATCTCAACGTGAAAGGTTGCTTATTTTGATTATTAGTGATTATATGTGCCAGTGCCATATCCCACACTGCTAGCACACATACACATGAAATATTACTCCTCTGGATTGAGTCTCCTGTTGAATTGTCCAAATGTTGTATTCGCCCTTTTCTTAATTCTCTGTGCCAGTGCCTTGTAGCACGCACACGCACACACACACAGACAGTCTCACACACACACAAGCACACACACACACACACACAAGTAGGATAAAATCTGGAGCTGTCAATCTATACATTTAGCAAATAATCCAAATAAACTTAATTAAACAAATTACAATAAGAGTCATCAAGCCGATCACGTGATAGTCACGTGGCACAAAACTCCTCATCAATAGAGATCGGATTATTCTTCAGAAAATAATATCAGCAGAGAACAGCAATACAGCAATAATCAACAAACGTATTAAACACCATTGTTTAATAGCGGAACAAAACCCTAAAGATTCTCAAGTCTTAACCAGATGTCTATCCCGCATAATACCAAAACACAACATTCACTGGACCAAATTAATCAATATAAATCAATCACGGACACGCCATTCATCACCTGGTTCTGCTGGCGTTCAGGTAGCCAAACAATTTTATATTAACATTCAATATGCACAATGTGGGATGCATTTCTGCACTGAAACGATCCAGGCAGAGATTATCAAAGAAACCCGATACAAACGTGCCGGGTCTTTTTTCTGATTGGATATAATTAGCGGATGCTAATCCGAGAATTAAGTTCATATCACTGCCCGGATGAAATTAAATTTATCCACGTAACATCAGGCTGTGGTGTGCTGCAAACAGACTGGGGGGTGTTTTATCTGAAGATTAGCATAATATTAGAAAACTAAGGTTTAAAATGCCAATAAATTATGGTAATATTATATAACGATTTGATGAAATGACCGTTAATTCTTAACAGCATTATTATTATGCTAGTAATATTGTTGTTGTTGTTGTTATTGTTATTAACTGCGATATTGTGTTTCCACTGTTGCTGCTGATGACGTGTCTAGTGTTGTTGCTGGATGTTGTTGTTTTATGGCGTTCCTTCATGGCGTTGTTTCAACTGTTGTTGTTCTCAGGTGCGATTTCTAATACTGTTGTTTTTATTGTTGTGGCTGGCAGACGGTAATGTTGTTGCTGCTGCTGCTGATTCTGAATGCAGAAACGTATAATACCAATTTGTGGCAAATCACTGGCATACACACATATTTAAATAGATAACACACATCAAACCTCCGTAGTCTAACTGGTAGCACGTTAGACCACAGATCACTACCATCCGAGTTCGAATCCCAGCATGGCCATATCTGAAGGGTGTTTCAACTTTGACTCTGCTCCATTACATTTGGAGGTCAGTCGGCCCATTAGCCCTACCTTGCGCACAAAATTGGCCGTAAAAATTAATCATCATCAATCATCAAAGTACTGAGACAGTCAGAGGAAGCTATGGCAATCCAGATACTGAATGTAAATCGTGGTTAAGCCGAACCGATAGTCCAGTTGATAGCTCTGGCAGATATTTGCCCACAGATTCCAAGTTAGGATCCTCTAAATGGCTAAATGATATATAATTATAAGCAGACAACAATGCAAAAGAGTAGAGATGAGATGAACCGGCGCTTTGTTTTAGCTTGGTCTCTGACTCACGGATGAGCAATCCTACAGACGTTAAATGCAGCAACAAACTTTGAGTCATATTTCAGATGAAAGCATGTGGTCCGTAGAAGAAACGCCTCAAATTACAGCAGTTATATTATTTATGGCTGTGATATCAATAATGCTAGTACTGTGTCTGTTTTTTCCATTAATTGTTCCACAATGTTTGAGGGAGATCCTTCACAATCAAGTATCCATGCAGGGATTGAATTATGTGAGAATGTGAAGCAAATACGGCTCTTGCGCTCAATGAATGATCCTGAAATAACTGGGCAATTAAGAATTCTGTTCTAGTGCGAAAAACAACTTACATTCACCACTCAATGAATACTATACAAGATAGCGTAACAAAAGAAGAAGAAAAAATGCATGTTACTCACTATAACCTGGCGAATTTCCTTCATAAATATTCCAGTTTAATGTTTAAAGCTCCCGGCAAGAGCACAAAACTTAATTTGGAGCAAAACACTGGCAACATTGAAGGATTCAAAGGGCACAAAGAATAAAATATTTGAGTAATGAAGATTTATAACAAATCTCATCCAAAAGGACCAGCCTGACCTAAAACCATGAATATCACTTCACTAGTTACCATAACAACTGCATACATAAATGGCTGTCCTGCTGAAAGATTGTGATATTTAGAATTAACCTTAAATAACAGATTTAAAAAACCCAAATCTGTTTACAGAAAATGTGAACACTAGCCTATAATGAAGGGCATCAAAGAGTATAAAAACAAAAGATATGTTGTCGTTGTTGTTGTTAGGTCACTCAGTGCTTAGTTGTGGGTGGGAGTATAGAAAACAGAGAAATCTGTATCACTCAGTTTCAAGCTCTCAAACTGGATCGTGAAGATGTAATACCACTCATTAGACTGTTTGATACTTGATATGACATGACATTTTAATCATATTTTATATTTTACTATCAACAACATTATTATTATTATTGTTGTTATTATTATAATTAGACTATTATTATTACACTCTCAGGCTTCATTCTAACCCGTGCACCACGGAAGTGGATATAAAGCTCGGGGGGATGCTTGCAGCTCCTAATTATTTTGACTGAAGATAACACATTTTCTGTGAACTTCCAAAGAAAGTTCGCTGAACATACATATAATGAACTCTTTACTATTTACAGTAAATTAAAAGTAAGTTTTAACAATATCTCATGCATTAACCAAAACTATTACCAAAGTTCACTAATTACCCAAGAGTGTCAAGTTGTTGATCTAAGCTTTATTTAATTGGAGCTTAATTTCATACAAGAACGAACACATTGAAACGCCATTGATAAACTAATCACCACCGTCCATCAAATCGGGCTACATAAAATAATCCGATTACTTGTATCTCAATACACTGCTATTACTTGTATTTTATTAAATGTACGTAGAGAACATATTTCTTTATGAGAACTGCTATGTTTCCATGCTGAAGGCGCCACCATCACCACCACCAGCAGCAGCAGGTGGCTGCACTCAATAGGCAATAGCCAGGGGTCTCTACCCCAAGAAGAAAAACATACCCACTAACAATGACAGCTGTCAAACAAGATGTCAAAATGACAATCTTACTCCATTAGAGAGAAGTTGGAAATGATCGTAAGAGAGTGAAATGAATCACTGTCTTGCCATAAATTATACTCAAGCCCCCCCCCCCCTTCAACTAAATATGACTGAATGGCTATTTTTTATAGCACATTCATATCATAAAAGGCTCACAGAATCTAACATATGAATAAATGTTAATTTAATTACCAACATAAGTTACTGCCTCTGCTGGGTTTTGAACATACGAACAAATTAATTTAATTGGCAGCATCGTCGTTAGCAGTAATATTGTGATAATTGTTTTAGGATTAAAATGATTCTATTGCGTCATCTACTCAAAAATACAACAACAAAAATAAAAGACTTTCCTAAATTATGTGATCTTGTAGTTATTTTCCCATGAAAATACATGAGGCAATCGCCTCAAAATTCTTCTATCCCGTTATCCCACTCATGATTCAATACACACTAAATGTTGGTATCAATGATCTGCTGATGTGGTGGTTCACGTCCATGGACCTTAGACAACACATTAAAATAGACCCAGATGGTATTATTATTATTATTATTGTTGTTATTATTACTGTTATTACAATTATCGTTATTATTATTATTCTATAATCTCTAAGTATTCTGACATAAATATACCTCCCCCTTCCCCCCCCCCCCGACCTCCATGATATTTGATATGTTGTTTCCTGATTGGGCATCTCCTAGACATTAGTGTAACACAATTCCACATTAAACATATTACTGTTTACATCCTCCAGAGATCGTCTCACTAACTTGCTGTAGGGGTTATGTTATGACATGGACTCGCCATATTATAAGGCTCAAATGTTCTTTGCCAAGATGACGATTGATGTTTATGGCCAATGTTGTGCACATGGTAGGCCAAATGGGCCGAGCGACCTCCGGAGGTAATGAAGCGAAGTCAAAGATGAAACAGCCTTCAGGTATGCCCACGCCGAGATTCAAACACGGGTGGTAGTGATCTGTGGTCCAACACGCTACCGCTAGATCACAGAGGCTGTTCTTTGTTAAGAATTAGTATATATATATATATATATATATATATATATATAGAGAGAGAGAGAGAGAGAGACATGGGGTCAATTACATTTTGTCAATTCCAATCAATTCCAATTAGAGCAATTCCAATTCAATTCCATATACTCTGCTGAAGTTGTTGACGACAATCGCACTAGCTGGGAAGTCAGCAGACTGCAGACATCATGAGACTCGTCATTCTGGCACCAATCCAGTTTGAAACGTGGATCTCACATTGTAGGCATTTTGAAGTGGCCCTTCACCTCGCATGGGGCCAACTGCTTCTCATTTTAATTACTGGCCTTCTTGGAGTAGGTACTCGAAGTAGGTTTTCTTTCGTAGCAAACTTCAATTCCAATTTTATCAATTCCATTGTTTTTAAATAAGCAATTCCGGAATTGGAATTGCCCATCCCTTCCAAATCCGGAATTGAATTTACCTCATCTCCGATAGAGAGAGAGTGAGTGAGCGAGTAAGAAAGCGAGAGATAGATAGATAAAGAAAGAAGAGAGATTGATATATCATTAACTGAACAATGATTCTGAATGGACTTGTACTATAACTTTCATACTGTTGGTGACGTGTCTAAACCTGATCCAAAATGTCTTCCTGTATGATGCCACACAATGTTTTACTCCATTATTCCATTAATGGCAGACGACATACTCCCATACAAACAATTGGAGCCATGAAGTGGTCACGGTGATGACCTGGCCTTAAATCAGATGCTATTAATAGGAAGAGAGAGAGAGAGAGAGAGAGAGAGAGAAGCGAGATGAATACATAAATTGTGCCGTAGAGGTGCAGTGCGCAGATCAGCCAGCAGCCGGTGTTATTTAAAGTGCAGAGGCATAACAAAGTTAGGTGAACACTCTCACCTTGACCTTGACCCTAATTTGAGGTCCCTGGCTGTTGTTTAATAAGGATGTGCCAGTGCTAGTTAGTGGGCGGTCAGCTGTTCCTTGGCTGTGAGTGGTGATGCTGGTGTCCACCGAACTGACGGACACCTGTGGTGTCTTTTACCAAGATGAAAATGATTGGTGATAACATGATTAGATTAAATCTTTAATATCCTTAATAAGGATGCTCAGAAAATGATAACGTCATAAAACGGAAGTAGGCCCGAGTCTAAAGTGCACCCAAAAAGACATTACAGTTCTGGGCCAAACATAAGTGGAGGTCAACCTATACAAATTAATATAAAGCTATATTTGACAGGGGAAAAAACCCCAATTAGTCTCAAGTAATTAATTCAGTAGCGGATAACTGTTTCATGCTTCATTAATGAATCTCACCTTTTAATAACTGATAGTTCAGGAAGGGTGCACACCCAGTTTTAATCACCTTCATAAATGTACTTTATAATAATGCATGTTTATATAGCGCCAGAACCAGGTAGCCCCGTTCCGAGGCGCTGTACAGTATTATTATCCCAGACTCAGACCTGTTTCCACCCAGCACATATCTCAACTCCCAACGGAGCATACAACGCATGCTGCCATTATAGGCGGAAAGCGTTACCCAAACGCATAGCCATCGCGTCCTGTCGGGTACTCATTTTTATGGATGAGCGAACCAGTCGCCGCATGACAACAATGCAGCTCCCAGAGCCTCGAACCCGCCACCCTTCAGCTACGAGCCTTACGCTCTAACTAACTACGCTATCACGGCTCGTGTCATTCAACAAATGTCATAGAAAGTTCTCCTATTGCGCAGAGACTGATACTAGTTAATCACTGAAACAAATAAAATAATATAAATTAAATTGTTTTAAATTCTTAACATCTATATTGAAATTGTTGTATATTAATTGAGGACAGTTGGGACAATTATATAACACTGTGAGCTAAAACAACTTATAGCTTGTCGTAACAGGGAATTATTTGCCGATTCTACACAAAATGCAGAAGTTATTGCAAACGAAGAAAATCGGTAATGCCAAGAAAAGAATAATGGATTATATATGTCCTGAACAATTCTTTATTATTCACATTAAATATCCTATCTTTAATACCCACCACAGAGATGTTTGACTGTCATTTTGGACAATATCCATCTCCCACAGAACACACACCTAGTAATTCCGTGACTAGATATTACAGGTATGCGTGGGTTACTGCCATGACTTCACGACAATTGTTTGTGTATCATATTTATCTTGCACTGATTGTTTTAACGACTATAATATACGCAGCGTGTTGTTGTAAGTACAGTAACAGGGTTCATACACATTTTGACATCTCAGATTCCAGGACTTTCCTGCGGACCTTCCAATGTCAAATTCAAGGACATTTTCAATGAATTCACGAACATTTAATGCGCAAAGATACACCCATATTTCGGAAGAACTGTAACGACTGAATTACTGTACGCTTATGAATGAGGCATGTATTATAAGATTTGCAAAGTCTATATGGGACGTTTATGGTTAAATAATTGGGTCATGTTCCAGCCAAGAGGTTTGTCTGGCTGCCACTAGATGTCACCCTAGCCACCAATGTTGTCCATTATGTAACACAAATACTAAAACGATGGATTAATTCAAAGTTTGAACAGACGTCATGCAATACCGGATTAGCTGGACAGACAGAGTAGTGTATGGATATAACCATAACTAATAGATACACCTACCCTGGATGTTAAATAGCTCTGATCAGCTTGTATGGAGCTCGGCGTACTGTAGATTAGGTATCCTCCTTTGCTTGGCAGACTGATGGATGTCGTTGCGCCACGTATCGACTGTTTTATCACACGTTCCACTTCAGATTTATCCACTGACGTCTGGAATGAAATTTTTAAAAAAAATAGGCGAAAGCAGTCAACAAGAGATGCTGCTGCTGCTCACCTGACATTGTTTTATCTATATTTTGCTATGGAGCACCTGAACTAAACTGAACTATCGGATGGCACTAGTACGTAACTAGGCTATAGGAGACACAATCTCAAACGATGAACTAGTTTATGAAAAGATACACTTTTTAAATTGGATCTTCTCCTAACTATTAACAGGTATAGTATGATACCTCATGTATACATTCTGCACATTTATAAAAAAAAAGTAATATAACACAATTAGTTTTTCACAGTTTTATATATTATATTTAGCTCTTGATCAAACCTTTCTGCAGCCAGTGTCCTGACTTTGAACTGATTTATCAGATTTTTTAGTCCCAACTTCTTACTTCCATTTATTTGTAGAAGGGTATAAAATGGAGCCTCACTTTAAGTTTTATTTTGGCCAGTTTACGTGTCACAATGAAGGCCCATTAACTAGATTGGAATGGTGGCTAATTGTGCACTTTTCAAGTCCCTTTAAAGAAAATATTTTTTCTAAAAGATAAACAGAAAAATAAAACACCCCCACAGTAATACATACCACCAGATGGCCTGGATACAATTCTGATGACATTGATGATTATAATGATAATGATTTTTATATAAATTATAATGATGATGAACATCATCATTGGGTTGACAATAACTTATATGATTTATTGAGTATAATAATAAAGATAAGAACTTTAAAACCAAGGATCATAAGAAATCTTTATTCAAAGCTATGTTTCTGCACAAGTCCAACACACATACACATATATGTTTGTGCATTATTGGGAACATTCCGTAGATTGTCCTCATCTGTGAGATGTTCCCACAACTACTACTGGTACTTACATCATAGTTACGTGTGCTGACTGAGAGTGTGACTTCAGGGGGCGCCACAAATGCCAGCGTCACTTGAAGAGTGTCCTGACTATAGTTGCCATGGATATGTAACTGAAACAAATAGAACGGCAAAAGTCATTATTTACCACATCAATTATTGATACATAATTTTAATAAATGCGGAATGCCACAAAGACCTCCGCAGCTCAGCTGCGTGTTTTGATTTAACTAACTTTCGTTAATGTGTCATTGGCTCTTACAAGAAAGTATCAAAGATTAAACATCAACAAACAACATCTTCACTAAATAATCGATGTAATGTTCAGGTGTATCATTGAAGATGGGTGACAGTACATCCATGTCGGTGTTTCTCACTGATAAAATAAGCATTATAAGATTGTGGTGTGACCAAATTTAAACTACTTTTCAACAAACTGGATGTTACGTGTATTTCTAGCTCTACATAAACCATTAGCTGTAGCATCATACATAAAGTTATTCATCTGATTATTTTATAAACACTTTAGGCAATGATGGTTAAAAAATAAATTGTGTTCAAATACCAGAAATATTCTTTTCCCTTTAACTATCAGGGATGGCCCTTGTACCATACAAGAGACTCGAATTTCTGGATTAGAAGGAAATCACCGGCTGCAGTTTACTATAAATGAACAGTTAGATAATAGTATGGGGGTGCAGTTTATAAGACTTCCATTGTCTCTATGGCATCAATTTTAAATGGTATTATGTCACGGTTGTTTACAGGTTTTGTATATTTGTCAACAACATACAAATAACAACTCAGCTATTAGGCACCTTTAATTCTCTTGGCAAAGTATTTCTATCCTATAAATGTCTTTCAAAATATTTGTGTTGCTACTGAAAAAAGTGATAACTGGTAATATGCCACATATATTATAAAATTACCAGGGTTTTAGGTGGGCTTTTCATGAGCCCTGAACGTTTGCTTTGCTGTATCAGTATTTTATGTAATGGGGCTCCATCTATAGGTCATTCTTCCGTTGCGATCCGTTTATTAACGATCCATTGTTAATGAATACCAATGATCCATTTTTGCTATTCATATTCCATATTCAGTAACATCACAGTTCACTTTTCGAACTACAGTCACCGAGATCCAAATAAAGACTGATTTAAATTTTGAAAAGGGTTGCCAGCTCCGAGCTGGGTCAGAGGTTACATGGATTACGAAACAGCCAATGAGAAACATTCAGGACCCACGCCGAATCAGAACAACAAAGCTATTAGCCAATGACATTCAAATATGGCATCGAGGACTCAACTTTGGTTTAAAATATTTCCAAACCGTTACAACATTTAAAACGTACACAAGTTTGAACGGCAATTAAATGTTTCTCTCTCAAAACACATCAGTGTATAAAACAATGAACATTTACAATCCACATATATATATATATATATATATATATATATATATATATATATATATATAGATATATTAATATAACAAACTTCATTTATTCAAACTCTGATAACAATAAAATTATAACCTAAGTGTTTGTTACAATTGACTGCAGCTTTAATATAAAGGACTCGCCACAAATACACTTCAGATGGAACCATGTAAAATCCATTATGCCATAAATGTGAAAACAATAACGGAGAACGACTGAAGTTAATCGATGAAATGTCATTCGGGTTAGCTAATACTAGCTGAGAATAGTTGACATTAAGAATTTTGCTAAACTTACAAAAACAAAGCAATATTTAAACAATTACCAAATGTCAGTCCGGAGTAATTTAGGCAGTTGTGAGTTATTTATACCACCTGGATTATCTTAGCCACTACCCCCTCCTCATAGTGAAATAAATGAGTGTCATTACTTAATTACAATGATAATATAGTGATAATGGTAGCAAAATCTGACATCATTATAAGTAATTTATATCTAAGTCACAACTATAGAAGTAATAATCATTTAATAACTGTTTTAGGATACTCTTTCGGAGGGACGCCTCTGTGGTCTAACTGGTAGCGTACTGGATCACAAATCACTACCATCTGAGTTCGAATCTCGGTGTGGGCATATCTGAAGGGCGTTTCATCTTTCACTTCGCTGCATTACTTTTAGAGGTTGCTCGGCCCATTTAGCCTACCTTGTGCACAAAAGTGGCCGTAAAACATCAATCATCATCATCATCATCATCTGGATACTCTTTCGGCATCTAAACAACGTGTGACTTGAACAATATATTTCAGCAACATTTAAACATCAAACACATCAAACACATTTAAACAATGTGTTACTCGTATTTTGGAGTGATTAATGTCTGTCTCATATTATTGCCACAAAACACAGGGAACAAAATCATATACAGACAGACCCGTGGTTTATAAACAGGCTGTCATTAACAGTCTCGAAATTATGATGATGACGATTATCTGATTGGCGTATATGATTACATATACCAGTATACGCCAAACATATCAGGTACACCAGGGAGATGAATACAAAACAGATGGACGTACCTGTGTCACTGACACTCAGTGGGTATCATTTTACTCTGTCTGATAATAATCAGAAATATTATGGCCATGTACTAACATTACACAATTAAAGGTTCCAATTAACATAAACCAACTGACGAGACCCCAGGCTACCCGGTATTAAATACCCAACTATCACCTGTTATACAAGAAGCTGTGTGTGAGCTACTTGTCTTGATCATGTAATGTGGCTTCCTATTACATGCCACTAGCTAATGATATAGGCTATATATATATGTCTAGGAACAGGAACTGCCACCTCTAGAATAAGCGACGGCAATTGTTCTACAATTAATGACATTCTGTCATCCTTCACCAGCATCTGCACTGCATCGTGATATTTCAATGGCCTTAATAGGTTAATAGTTGCACGTGTCCCTTAATATTCTCAAAACATGGAGCAACTGCCCCTGACCATCCCTTAACACACACACACACACACACACAGAGAGAGAGAGAGAGAGAGAGAGAGAGAGAGAGAGAGAGAGAGAGAGAGAGAGTGAGAGAGAGACACTGACAGACAACTGAATTGAAATGAATGAAATCACATATGTTAATTTATTTAGTACACGATCACTATAAATCATTTCTGTTTTATATTGAATGTTTATGATTTATCTTCTGTCAGACAATTAATCAAAGTATTCTGTCACCTGAGTGTTTTATATATTCATTACACACCCGAACCAGAATGTGTGTGTGTGTGTGTATCTATAAGTGTGTGCATTACTTTAGTGTGTTTCCATCACAGACGTTAAATGTGATCACTGCAAACACCAAACCGAAAACAGTTTGCCCCAGTGACATCTCCAAGGCACACCTTCCCCCCTCCCCCGGTATAGAGAGCCCTTAGTCATAGAATACCTGATATTAATATAGGCAATTACTTGTTAGGCAAAAATTATGAACACTGACTATTAGCTATCTAAATCACACCTGGTGGACATATCCGTCATTACCAGCTCTCAATCAATACAGTTAGTGAGGTTATGGCATTTAACTATACAGCAGGCTGTGTCATTCATCACGGCAGCAATATCAAATACTTATATGCCAGTGTGCACGCACAAACACACACACGCACATACAAGTCCCAAGCGTGACCAGTGGCGTCGATACTTTAACTCAAATCAACTCAATATATGTACACATGCGTATACGGCGCGTAAGTGAATGCGATGTGCTCACGCGCATCCATGTGCACCCAGATACACCCACATACTTATTGTTGTGAATAACGCATGAAAACGCCCAGGAACCCATGTCGTCAAACACATCTCACACATACAAACGATCTAATTACAGCTACATCTAACCGCCAGTCAGAGTTTCCATTAACAGATTATCTCTTCACACACAAGTGAAGAGGTCCTGGGTTCAAGACCAATTTCTGTTGTTAGACCTTAGTCGAAAATTCTCTCCGAGCCTCGACCTGTCTCCTCGAGATCCGATACTCAACTAGGGCTGAGTGGAATGAGTCCACTCAATCATTTGATGAGTAGCCGAACGAAGTGTTTGGCTGACGTTTGAGAAAACTGCTCCGCACACAACAGCCTCTACCAGAAAGTTGACGTCTAATTTCTTACAACGGATGGATAGAATACCTTAGAGCATCTCTCATTTGTTGTCACATAAATGCTGCATAGCTATTTGTAAATAACAAATTTCAGTATAACCTAATACAATAACTGTGCTGTAATCCTATCTAACACATCTGGATTGAATTTGAGAATTCATTCATCCTAAAAAGACAAAACGTTCTCAAATGGATTTAAGACCATCATAGATTATTTAATAAACCGATGGCACACAGACAAAAAATATGTTGCAGCCATTGTACCACACTGACTGTTAGATATACACTCTTAATAATATGTCACTCACAGAGAGACAATGAAAATTGCCCTTTAAATCGATGACAAACGCCATTTTTGTCTCTTGTGTATCAAATCGGACTTAAGGATGTTATCAGTGGATGCGGGAATACTATCACCAAAACGTTTATCCTTGACGACAACACAGTATCTGTCTGTTAAAAGAAGTTTATGCTATTACTGGCAGGATAAATGAAATGAATGAGACACTCTGAGATGATTCAATTCTGGATCCCTTATTTCAACCAATGTGTGACTCCTTAAATCAGAGTTGACGAGGAGGACTCTGAGGTATACCAGAGTAGCTGTACTAGATAATAAAGAGATACATTCCTGAATAACAACTGGAGTGTATTAAAATATATATTTTCAATTATGAGTGATGGTCGTATTGGTTGTCTGATGACCAGTTATGATATCATAACATTGTCATTATCATAATACGTGACTTAATAATGGTTTGATCTAACACTTATAAGTAACAGTTTTCATATTTATCAATGAACGTGCTACTATATATATCCGTATGAACTCCTGTGCGATTAAAAATTATTCCAAAATCTCAGATCATCTGGTCATCTTTGTATTGTAATCGTGTATTTAACATGACATTCTCCACTTTGTACTGTTATAGGTTTATTTCAGTAATCCCAATATTGTTGAACATAAATAAATGACTGGCAAAGATTAAAAGCGTATATCATTTCCTAAAAAGTATAAATCTGTTATAAAAACAGACTTTTAAAGGTTGCTCTCTTTCTGTTTGGGTGTGTGTGTGTGCGCGTGTGCATGTCTCACATAAATAATATTGATCTTTTATCATTATAATTGCACTTTACGTATGTCACATTAGGAGTTCACAATACAGCACCATTATAATTTTAAAGATGGCAGATAACATTTTTTATTATTTTTGAACTTGAGCCTTGCATGTGGAAAGCTCAGATTTTGTAGTAAATATTTAGACTTGTGGAAATCATGGTTTCATTTTGTAGGAATGATGGAAAATCTCCATAAGATTGAGCACACATCTAATTAAATCCTCAATAATTAAATTCCAATACATCAGTGCTGTTTCCTTCATATTTTTATAAATCCAGTGACCATTTTTTTTCACACCAAAACGTTAAGACATTTTATCCTATACATTTTGACATATATGATCATTTAATATTTACTCTACGGTCAGACTCTTCTCGGCCGTGGTTTTCTACTTTCCAGTCTTTATTCTCACTCTCTTTTTCCAAATACTCTTCATAGCGGCATCCGTAAAAATCTTACACCAATATATCAAAATAATGCAAACGTGTCGACATCAAATAGCACTCACTGAATCGCATCATACAATTTTATGCCAGAATAAAAATGGCATCACTACAGTCTAAAATTGGAGTCATATATTGAGAGACTTTGTGGAATTCCAATAATATCACACGTAAAATGATGACATCACATAAAATTCAGATCAATGAAATGAAAACTTAAGGGTACACTTTGGTATTTTAACGATAAATAATACAAGAGAATAATACAAATTTAAGGTGATATCAGCACAACTTTGGATTTGACAAAAATATATAACAAATTAAAATCTGTGCTAATATTGTCTATCACATTATTATTATTATTATTATTATTATTATTATTACTATTACTACTACTACTACTACGACTACTTCTAATAACAGTAAATATAAAGTGGTACATAAATATTCTCACGTTACATAGGACCTTTGTGTCATTCCAGCCAAATGAGGTTTGACGTACGTCCAATTCCTGTATCTAACTTTCCATGTTATAAGTCAGTAGGGGGTTTGATATGCTACCGATCAAAATATTGTATTTTTACTCTAGTTAAATATCACGAAGCACTATATTTATGGTCCAGTTTAGATTTATGGCACTTCATCACAAAGCGTCATAATTCAGATATGATATTGGAAAATGGCGTCTGAATACAAATCCACAGAGTTTACCGCATACTGGATTATCATATAGAGGAATCGCTGTGGACTACTGTGTCATTATAGCTGCCAGCTTAGAAACAGTATACGACCCGGTCACATCACAGGGACACCAGATAAAATTGGTGGACCTCAGTCCCCAAGGTAACACAACCTGACTATCATGTGGTTAGCCTGGTGTGACCTGTACTTAAGAACTAATTATAAAACACAGTATTACTGTGTATGGAGTGTGGATTAAGACAGTGGAACAGAGAATCTCGAAACGGTGAATTAAAACTCTGGATGATTCATCAGGGGACTGTAACCAGAGAGGCCACTTTTCATGCTGAGACATGTGTAATATCTCACCAGAAAATAAGGGAGAGATAATGTATTTGTTTGTGTGTGTGTGTGTCCATCCTCCCTGGCAGTGGCTAAATTGGGTGACACCTGGATCCCGGGGATGCATCTAAATACATCTTCACAAATAGTGAAGCCTGAAGAGTGATATCAAAAGTTTAAATTCTTACAGTATTTGTTCTAATGTCTCATATTACACCATCAAGAACACTAAAACCTAAAAACAATAAACAGGACAAATCAAAATTTAAACCCTTCCACTTTCCAGTGCATACTATTTTAAGAGTGAAAATAGTTAACGTCGCTAATCAGTGATATTACTAACAACACATGGGTGTCAGATATTCCATATTCTAACACTTTTGTATTGTGGTTTTGAATGTATCTTCATCTGATCTAATGTCTTATCACGAGTCAAGTGACTTGGCATCGGGAGGGACCACAGTCCATCCATAACAGCACATTTCTAACAGGTAACACCACTGTTGTAAATCGGGAATGATGTCCATAAATTGCCGAGAATATCACGAACAGGGCAGATATGTTTCTACATGTTCAGTGTTGCCAGGTAACAGCTGATATAAGTTTTAAGTGCTATACTGACAGCTGAATGATGCCAAGCAATCGCCAGCTGAAGAAAGAAGCACCCTTCCAAAGACGACTGAAACAAGTAAAAAGTTGCTGACATTTTATGTTATCTCTCATAAAACGTTGTAGCAGCACGTTTATATGTTGTGTTTTGTACAAAGATGGACATGATAATTCTGTCCAGTATACCCGACAAGATGCACTGAAAATCACAGAATGACACAGATAGGGAAATTAATAAAAGAGACATTGGTGTTATCTCAAAGCACCATTCCACACCTAATTGTTCAATCCCCCAACACTACCAGCTCCCACACTCTTTTACCCATTCTTTCACCCCTCCTCTCCCTCATACACACACACACACACACACACACGATATAGTTATATTGTATAACAGCCTCTCTCTCGCGCGCGCGCCAACATACGCAGAGAGAGATATATTCTTGTTTCCACCTCTGTGTAACAAATGTTACTGCCAACAGAACCCAAACCAGACAAAGGAAGATGATGCCTTGTTGTCATCCAGCTGTTGTAGTTGGTAAAAAAAAACAGCCATCGTAGCTCGCCATCAGATCCGACATGCTACAAGCATAGAGAAATGTCCGTTGGTTGTTCATTAAGTGCTGCCCATGACTGGCGTCTGAAGCTAATAACAGGCAGTAAACACTAACTGGTACACAGGACCTATCGGTACTATTATGTTTGGTATAAAATCTCAGGTTCTGTGACATTTAGAACGTATTATGCCTGTGACCTGTAAACAAGAGGTCACGTGTTTAATCACCATATCATGCGACATTTGTATATCACAGACCAGAACACGTGTACGAAAGAAGCCAAGTAAAACAGCATCCAGTTTAATCTGAAGTTTATAATATACTTCACTGCAAACTGTTTTACTGCCACTTCAGCGTACACAGGCGAGCATCTTACAAGGGTAATGAGGTGACCTGAAAGCTGAAAAACCCTTCCGATATATCCCAATCGACCCTTGAACCCATGCGGTAATAGTCTGTGTCAAAACGCACTACCTACTAACAGACAGGTCGTGGAGAAGCATGTTTATGTATGCATACATGTGTGTGTGGCTATGTTTGTGCGCGTGCATGAAATTTTGTATTTACGCACGATCGCGTATGCAAGTCCATGTATTTCTTTCCAAACTCACGTCCTTGACAATCCAATTAATATATTATATTCTAAGAGCACTCGGACAATAACTTCTCTTATTATATTTGGTCAGGGTAATGTCCGTGTCTTTCTTCTGGTCTCTAGGTATATTAGTCTATTCAACTCACCAATCTTACGGTTATCCATCAAAACACAAATAATAACGCGTAAAGAAACGACTGATGCATACGTCAATCACTCACTCCTACCAGAACGGACCTGGACTACAAGAATACCAACGTCAACAGTGACTAACAATGACACAATACTGAGTCAGACAGATGATAAGAGCTGACGAGGAGCTTGTCTAGAAGATGGGAGAAGTGTCTCTTCCGATCCATTGGGTCTATTGCGTTAATGGGTTTACTTTATAGACAGACCACTGGTGATAGAGAACGAGAGGGGGGGGGAGGTAGGAGAGAAATGTGAGAGATTGAGAGAGATTGACACACACGCAAATACAGAATGAGTGTGCGCGCGCGTGAACACTGCCAGCACGTGTCACAAGACAAAACAGTAAATAGTAGACAGTTTTAAGTGTTAGCTGAAAAAAGCCTTTTACAATTGAACTTAAATTATGCATATAGCCATTTTGGTTGTTTACAAACATTTGTGGGTTAGACAATCTGATAATTCATTGGCTCAAATCGACTAACTTTCTGCTGTTGTGTTGTGTGCTCACTAATTGGTTGACCATGCCAGATTTGTAATTAATAATAATAATAATAATTACAAAACTTCTATAATAATAATAATGTATATTTCTAAAACGCCAAAACCAGGTAACCATGTTCTGAGGCGCTGTACAATAAAGAAAGAGATGTTTAACAAAATCACTAAATATAATGAGTACACTAACAATTAAAATATTGTTTGAATAAGGAATGTTTTAACATTTACTGACTTAGAATTTCTAACATGACTAGGCAACTTATTCCACAATGTTGGAGTTTGTATTTAGGTACGGCAAGGATCAGTTCACCAGATGATCTTAGTGTTCGAGTGTTAGCCTTCTCATGAAGAAGTTCTGTCAAATATACTGGGTTTTAAAAATCAGGTAAGGGGAGTGTCACCTTTTTAGATTTGTAGCTCTAAATTACACACACACACAATACACACACACACAGAACAGAATCTGAAACATTTTCAGATGACCCAAGGTGACTCTAATCAACAAAAACACCCAGTTTACCACATTAACATTCTTTCTATTCAAGTCTCTTCCCCCGCAAACAAAATATAATTTCCCACCAAAGACGTTTTCCAGCAACTTCATCTCGCTAGCAACACAAACTATTTATCGCATAAATTAAATTCTGACGCAGACCTTAATTAGGTCAGTTCAGTAAAGGGCCTCGTAAAGGAAAACGGCATTCGCTTTATGAAGTAAAACAGCTGAATAATAAAATAATTGCTAATAAATTGTACCAGGAGGAGGAGATGAACAAAGTCTACCCTAAAAAAAAAACATCCTCCGACCTGAGTAATCACTTTATATGAAACTAAATCTAGAGGGATATTACACAAATGCCATATTCACCCACCTGTGTAATCCATTTTAGGCTGTTTCAGAAATTATATTTGCAGTTCCAGGAATAACATTTCTCTAGACAGTGTTATACGGCCTAATGGCGTCATGTTATATATCACATGACGTAAACATAAATCTTTTATAGCCGTCTCCTGCGGATCACAATTTGCTGTTATTTGCCTCATTCATCCAGTTTTAGTCTCGTTGTTCCTCTAATAAAAATCTCCTTCTGCACACATTACAGTAGAGTATATCATTGTATATTAATGATTGATTGAAATTGTCTGTCTGCTAAAATAAAACTTAGAAATGTATTAATTAGTGGTTGTAGGTTACTTACTGGGTTAACGGTATTGGATTATTTATGGTGCAAGATATCCAACCATTTCCACCGAGATTATAAGCATCCCTCTTAATTGCAGCTCCAATAAATGTTTATTGCAGTTCTGCCATGAGGAGCTATTCTCCACAGATGTCATTTACTGATTTAGACTGATGCAAATCAACAAACCGGGTACGCATTAATGTCATTAAGTAGATATAACACAGGGTGACTGAAGCCTGCTGCAACAATCACAAAATGGTACAGCATCATGACAGTTGTTCACATTGATAAATGGTATACACAACTGAATGGTCAGTACGGCGTAGTTGTTCGTATTATGGTATTTTAAGCCAAGGGGCTAACTTTATTATCCCAAATTTCTACACGTGTGTAGCATTACTAAGTGGGATATTATTTGGAATTTGGGTAAGTACTACTTACGTCAAAAGAGCACTAAACGGGTTGGGTTAACACGTTCGGGTTAACCCAACCTGGACCCGTGGGTCGGGTTGGGTGGGTTGAACTTTTTCTTCTGGTCACGGGTTGGGTTTGGGTTTAAGTCTTGTGGATTGGGTTCTGGTTGTTGTCTTGTGGGTTGGGTTAGGGTTGTTGTCTTGTGGGTTGGCTTGTGTATGGGTTGCTTGAAAAATATGGATTTTATTTATTTTAAATCCAAAATATATGCTCAGCCGCCTCCCGTTATTCATCCACCGCCAATACTTACGCAATACGAATAACATACATTGCCATATAAATGGAGAGCTCCTGAGGCCTATCAACAGGATGTAGTAAAATACTGTTCTTGTGTACTACAGTGGTGGAAAGAACACACAACCAAATATTGGTCACTCTCATGTATTGCAAGGAACGTCCCCTGCGTCATGCCCGCAAGAGCTGCTAGTGAGCAAAACTTCAACCTGGCTGGCCATGTTGTAGCTGCTAGGAGATCCACTTTGAAATCGTCTAGAATTATTCATGATTAGTACAATTCATCATACTAAATAGTCACTATAGGATACTGCAGGATTTTATTATAAAGATGTGAGTAAGTTACAATGGTTTTTCAATAAATTATCTTAATAACGGGAATTTTGTATGTTCCATGTTCTTGTCGGTTGGGGACGGGTTACATTCTTGTGGGTTTGGCATGGGTTCAGTATCATTTAAAATATGGATTCGGGTTGAGATTTGTACGTTTGGGGTGGGTGTGAGTTGAGTAGTTGCGGCTCTAGCACGTACTGAACATCATCTAGATCACTTTCTCCCGGATTGACAAGATGATCGCTCTGAACAGGCTATATGTGCATTGAAACATGATATTAACCTGGAGCAGATCAGAACTCCTAGCACTTAGACCAATAAAAACTGATGTTACTTAACTATATAGCTCTGTAGGCGTAGCATTAGAGCTGGCAGAAGGGCAATTGAGGGTAATACCTTGTGTTATGAGAAGAGGCTACAACAAAGCGGTCAGTGGTGAAAAAGGTCATCACAGGGGGCACGGAATGTCTGAAGTCACTAAACAATTGACTTTTTTTGTCCGAACTACAGTCGCTCAGTGAAGAACAAGTCATTGTCAATTGCTGATTTTGTGACTTCTCATAACATCAATATTCTGGCTATGATGGAAACTTAGATCAGTAATTCTATCAATGTCCAAATGTGGTCTGAGCTCAGGTACCTTCTAGTTATGATAGTATGCAAGTGACACAATAACATATTAGCACCATGGCGGTTTTGTTCAAAGAAAGATTAGGTACGACGGTGATTCATCCTCTAAGGTGGAGAAATTTACACATTTTGAACATATAAATGTTCAGTGAATGCTGATAACATCCTGATGAAGATTGCGTATGATATATTGTCAATGAACATTTTGTTCAGTATCGTGTCGAGTATCAGTATACAAGTTACACAGATCGCTACACAATCCTAAAACGAATCGCGTAAAATCGCAAACCAATATCTGGCATTGTATTTAGTTCAGAGATGTTTTTGTCTACACGCACGTTTTGTGTGAGGATTCTAAATTGCTTTAAAAATTGCTACACAAACTATGCAATTGTAATCAATTTCCTAATTGATTAGCACTTGTTGCTAAAAATATTTTTAAACAAAATATTCCCTGATTTTCCACCAACTTCTAGTGAGAACTCATACGATAGCCATGTTCTTTAATGAGTAGTCAACCTACCTGAATCGACTAACACTGTACATCCATACTTCAGGAAGTCATTATTACTGGGGATATAAACTTCCAGTTTGATGAGCCTGCAAACATCAAATTTGTTTTCGATTTTCAGGGCAACTTGGTGTTCTTGGTCTTGTACAGTATGTGACTGGAGTGACCCAATATCCATGGCCGTATACTAGATGTGATTATCAGCTCCATAACATCCAGGGAACTGCTTTAATTGTCAATCCCTGTCTGTACAATACCAAAGGTAATCAGTGAGGTGATCATTTTGCCATTCATCTCTTGTCTTGTTGAAGTTTGGGGTAGAAACCCCTGGCTGTCGCCTATTGGGCACAGCCACCTGGTGTTGACTTCTGTTATTGTGACGATTGGCGAACTATGAGTTGTTTAATATGGTGGAAGCTCAGTTTACTATAGAAGTCAATTTCGGAGGAGAAAAAACCTTACCAGTTGCCTGGTTGACTAAAACCTCCTCCTACTATAATGTCGCGGCCGGGAACCTTCGGCCTCCCGAACAGCACGGACTATGGGTACGGGGGCCCAAGCTCTCATCCACTAGTCCATAGGGGCGGTCTGATCTGTCCTTGGTATATGTAGGGATCTTTCTGGAGAAGTGGAGTTATGATGTCTGGTAGGAATGTTGATTTCCTTATGAGCAATGCTGCTAGGTGGCGGTCTGGAAGTTTGTGGTCTTCCGGGCGGAGATGACCTTTAAGTAATCTTCGGTGCTTCGGGTAGGCTGGGCAGTTAAGCAGATAATGTACCGGATCGTACAGTTGTTGACAGTGCCGGCATAGTGTTTGGGGTGACGGGCCGGTGAAGTTTCTTGTGTAAGCCCAGAAACGCAGTCTTCTGAGCTGGATGTCGGCCAATCGCCATTCATCTCACACTGGACTGTGCTTATAAACAGCAGCGTACCAAAAAGGAGTTCATCTTCCATCGTCACTGTGCTACTTCTTTACCAGATCTGATCAACGACATCCAATCATCCACCACTCTCCTGAATACGAGTGATACTATAAACGACCTTGTGGAAACATACAATTCTGGTATCGAGATTTTGATTGAAAAACATGCCCTATTCCAGAGAGGAATGATAACCTTGGGGCCAAATGTTCCTCGGTATACAGAGGAAATCCGGAAAGCAAATCTGAAGACTGTTGAAAAGCTGATGAACCAAATTGACTATCCATCAGTGGCTGTAAAAGGAAAATTGTTGTGTGGTTGGACAGTTACTCACTAAATCAAAGAGGACCTATTACTAAACTTCTGCTCATCTGATGAGGAACTAGGCAACAAATCAAATAATTCCTTCCTGACAGTTAATTTCATTTGGTCAATTCCAATTCCACATCAAATTTATCAATTCCAATTCCATTTTTGTACCTACTCTTTTATTACCTACTACTTTTTACCATTAGTAGTACTACTCCCAGTACCTCTAACCCCGAGTAGTTTATATTCCAAGTAGGATTGTCAAGGAAGAAATATTTCTTAATTAAAAAATTAAATGGTAAATTAATTTGTGGATTTCATTTTTTTGTGGCAAACTATAATTGCAATTCAAAATTAATCAATCCCAATTATTATTTTTTTTAAATAAGAATTTCCAATTCCAATCTAATTCCAAAATAGGAATTGCCCATCAATTCCGGAACGGAATTGACTTCAATTGTTTGCTTCCTGAAGAAGATAGCAACAATTAGAGACACCACCAATGATAATCTTAAACCTCCCATGAGTGACACTTGGGATGAGTCCTGATGTCATATTTAAAGGTCAGTCTCCGACACAATCTGCACCTGCTACGGTGGATGAGGTGTGTAACATCATCCTTAGGTCTCCATCAAAATCTTGTGAACTTGATCCGTTGCCCACAACTCTGTTGAAACAACTGCTGGAATACATACTCCCTTTGAGTACAGGTTCCTCTAAATGTTTCAAAAAGGCCAATATTAAACCACTGTTAAAGAAACCAAAACTGGAAAATCGGTGTTAAAAAACCACTGACCTGTCAGTCTCTAACTTGTCTTTCCTTGATAAAGTACTTGCTAAGTGTCTAGAAACTCACATGAGTACTCAAAGGTTACAAGATAATCTTCAGGCCACTTACCGTAAAGTCACTCTTAGTTGACACTCAAAGGTCCGTGACGAGTAGATGTGATTCGATTTGGATCAATAATCAATTATTGAAATCAATAATCGTTATTATTATTTTCCTAACTGAGGTGTTTAAGTTGTTATGAATGGACGACGAAATAGAACAACTTTCCCAGATCTCCATCAAGCGTGGCTCAAGACGTGAACTGTACTAGCCAATTGATTTTTACATTCAGATCTAATCAGTGCTAATGTACTGATCTTTAACTTTTAAACCTTGGCAATTGATGCACGCATCTGTTAGATTGGGCATGCATATACGGCTAAAACTATATCAGTGGTTGATATCTGTATGAAGTTGGCATGGTCAAATTATCCCCATAACAACTGTTAGTATCAATAAAATATGCTTCTTCGTTCTTCTCTGTTAAATGTTGTGTTTCACATATATTATCAATTTTCTTGTGCTGCATTCGAGTTACTTTTGAATCACACAAACACACACACTCACACACTTGAAATTAAAAAAAAAAATATTCAATAAGTGCTAATATAAGTGCTAACACTCAGGAATCAACACTGAAAATTGACTTGTGATATCACTGCCTATTAATCAGATGCGGTTTGATTTTATGACTTCAGTTAATCGATTTTGAAATTCTTGACTCACACGGCGCTATGTGAAACCACACTTCTGAAGGTCAATCATGACACTGCTGCAAGATTATATGAACAAATGAAATGATCTTGCTAATTTTTATGTCATTGATAATATGATCCTTCAAGGGCACCTCAAATATTCTTTTAGGTTGACCAGATTGAGTGCCTTCTCCTGGATCCACTACTACTTCAGAAGTGTCTGAATTCTGGGGTACCACAAAGCTCAGTACTTAGCGGTCCACTTAAGTTAACTGTTTGTACTCAAAACCAATCGGTGAATCATTGTTATGCGGGTGATATCTAAGTTTATTTGCATATAATGCCAAATAAGTTAGACATCTCGAAGAAACTAGAAACATGTTTGTCTGGATGAGTGTAGATATACATTAATTTATCTTTAGATCAAAACACTGGATTTCTGGTAACTATCCGCATAATATTTTTTAGTATGCACAGTGTGCTGCACAGTCAGTGAAAACTTTAGAGTGATATATACTATAACACTTCCTGATCATGGAGAAGCTTATAGTAAATGCAATATCAAAAGTCTGTTATTACCAAATTTGTAATATTGGTCATATTATGCAGTATATCACATGGGATGGTTGCACAATACTGACACTATTATTATTGTTATTATTAATATTATATATATATATATATATATATATATATATATGTGTTTGTGTGTGTGTGTGTACATATATACATACATGCAACCTGTATATGTATCTGTTTATATATATGTTATTAATGGCCAGCATATAAATACAGGTAGCACCCACACATCCCCCTCACATCACACCCAAAAAACACACACACACACACGACACCACATATAGGTATATTATCAGACACCTTAGACATAGACTATAAAAGAGTTTATAGTACATCCGATCCTGAGGGTATCTGTTTACTAAATAATATCTTGGTGTATGTTTTTCAAAGCTCTAACACATCTTAATTGTAGATAGTATGAGATGGTACTGTCAGTCAATTAGTTAATTAATTTGCAGAACATGAAACGATGGAACACGAACAATTGGATGTTACTGTATATAGCTATTATAAGATATAATAGTGTATATCATAGCAAACACACACACACACACACACATAGGACACATATCACTGCCCAAATACAATTGTGCAGCCTAGAAAATAACAGATCCCTGGTTCAAATCCCATCAAAGTTCAGCTGGTATTTCTTGGTGTTCATTGGCAGATGTCAATCTCAACTGTTCAAATGCCCGCAAGTAAAATAAGAAGGCAGCAGTATGCATTACATGATCTCCGTGTAGTTGGCACGTGTTATGATACAAGAAGCTGATTACATAAAACAAAAACTTCTCTTTTAAAAGCTAAGTAGGGAGAGTTAAAATAGTAAGCGAAGAACTATACAATGTGTAAGGTTCTTAAAAACAACTGATTTAAATTAGTCTATTTATAATATCAATTAACCAGTATATTTGTACATGAAATCTATTTGTGCTATGCGATCCAGAACATATTTTAATTCTAAGCTCAGTGTAAAATACCTCAGAGCAACTCATGCTAACAAAGGCATAATATAAAAACTATTATAATATATGACTATATATATATATATATATATATATATATATATATATATATATTGTGTAAGACTAAATGCGCTATTTAATCACACAAGACTGAATGTTGACTTTTGCCAATTGTTAGAAGACAGGTTATGGGAATAAAACTCATAATAATGTAAGCCACATAAGGTAAGACAGGATGGAGAATATGATATAAACTAGTCGGATTAGAGAGAGACATGTAATACAGGATACAGGTGACTGTTCCAGGTATTCATTCTAATTAGCATCTAGTTGATCTGAGTTCACGGTCTCTGCATAGCTGCACAGATTATATGGTAGTTGATCACAGAACTCTTGAGTCTTTAACAGTTCAAATCCAAGATCGAGCTCTATCTGAAGAATGTTTCATCTTTTAAGTAGACAATTCGGGTATATTAAAGTCTGCACAAAACACCAACATTCCATTTCATTTCTAACTAATCAAATATACTGATGCCGAGTTGGAGATGAATGGGTCATCATCATTATCACAGATTCATTATGTCCATAAAGACAGTCATCAGCACTATAGGGACTCGGTAAGCCCTCTGTCTCCTCAGTTCAGGGGAAGATAACAGCTTGTCTAACGTCGATAATTAGAACGTCCCAGGTGTCTGGACGTACGTGGTCATAGACAATATGAGCTACTTGTGCCAAATGACTCCTTGGTGACAATTTGCCAATTCGGTAATTACCCGGTAATGCCTGTCTATCTACCACTAATCTGCCTGAAGCTTGCTGAACTGTTCACTCTCCTTCCATTCCTGCCTGCTATTATGGCTGCTTGTCCACCTGCCTCTTCAGTTTCCCACCTGCCCATTTTTATCTCTGTCTATTTATCTGCTCATCTTCCAATCCACCTCCCATCTCCTCATTCACCTATTATCTAGTGCCTGCCCTAACTGTCTGCCAACTTACCTACCCACCCTATCCATATTTCTGCTCCAGCCTGCTACCAGTTACCCTGGCAGTCCACCTTCTTTACCAACCTCTTATCCAGTCTACCCACCTTCCTTACCCATCTATTACCCTGCAAACCTGCACCTTCCTTTCCCATCTATTATTCTATTTGCCAATCTCGATCTTAGACTCTACTGCCTGGTATGCCCACCTTTTTACCTATCTACTATCCTGAATGTACCCAACTTCCTTACCCACCTACTACCTCGGGATTCCACCTTCCTTAACCATCTAAAACCCTAACTGACACGTTTCCTTACCCACCTATTATCCTGTCTTCCCAACCTTCCTAAACCACCCACCCACGCCACTGCCCCACCCCCACAAACCTGCTTGCCGACAATCTATTCTACCCAGACACACCCTGCAGATCCACCTTCCGTAGCCTCCCTCTAAACCTGGTGTCGGACTATTTCCTTTTCAGTACCTGCCAATCTTCTGCCTCCTCTCACCATTTCCGAGACATTTTTAATTTGGCCCGAGCCATTCAACAACAAGTCTGTTCAGCAAAAAAACAAACTAATGGCCAATAACCTGTACTATTATAGAAAGATGGTTACTACCAGCTGAGTAAACAGCAGGTTAATAATATATAGGCAAGACAAGTAAAGTATACACATGTTACTATTCGTCATCCTCAAACAAACAACAGAGCGAGTACATACTGGCTTTGAGGTACCTCAGTGTGGGATCGATGATGATTGATGTTTTACGCTTACAGCCATTTCTGGGCACGTGGACATGGTAGCACATATCACGGGGCCTAGCGTAAAGTAATGAAGCGAAGTCAGATATGCCCATGCCGAGATTCGAACTCAGGTGGTAGTGATCTGTGATCCTACATGATACCAGTTAGACCATGGCGGTGCCCTCAATGCCGGATCAAGAAACGACTGTCAGTGAACAATAACCTAATTTAAAATATTAAACTTGTTTATTCGCCATGTCTCCCTTGCAGAGACAAAGCTTAATTATTACATTAACACAAATGATAATTAGATATCAGGTTTGGACAATTAGATGTCAAATGAGTTAGTCTAACCCACCCACCACCACCCCCTCATAAGATGGCCAAACACAATCGCATCACAATTTACACAGCTATAATGATAAATTTCTACCACCACCACCAACAACAACGTGGCTGATGCCCTGGCTCAGAAAATATAGTGACCACACAATTTGGCAATTTGTCCACCCACATATTTATCATCTGGCTTGTTGATAGGCAGCACATCCATTTAGTTCAGAGATATTTTACTATAGATCTCCAAACTACATTCTGATGAATGTTTACACTTACTTAGATATAAACAACAGTATCACGTCAAATATCAATAATCATGACCAGTAGATTGAACACAATAGTTAAGTATAATAATTATTTATAGTAACTGCATATTAACATTAATTAACCAAAAAGCAACCAACTTGGCTTTGTTTTAATGTAAACACAGTTGTATGTACTGTCTCAAAGCTACTATGCATGTTGACTGAGTATCTGAATACCTATTTACTATTGCAGAATGACAAGCACTGCAACTGCTTGCCCAACTGCATTATGTCGAGTGGCTGAGATCATCTTGGGTCAGATGGTTGCCACAGCAACCAGATCAAAGCATCATCCAGCATTATATTTCCAGGTAAGCCCGGATCTGACGCTCCAGAAAGAAACTTCTGCACTGCTTCTGGTTTTTGTACCAGTACTCAGAATGGTACATAGGTTATGTGTGTGTGTGTGTGTGTATGTGTCTCTCTCTCTCTCTCTCTGTGTGTGTGTGTCTGTGTGTGTGCACACAATGGTTCAGTCTGAGTGATGTTTATTTAGGTATACCCATGGCCATCCTTACACCTACACGATAAACATCACAGCCATGCCCACTGAATATTTCCACGCTGATAGTATACAGGTAGATGTATTTACATAGACAAAATAGATGCTGAACTAATTGTGAACTTTTACTCTCCATATTAAACTTACCGGTACTTAAACCCACATCCTATAGTAATTAAACTATCCAAATAATATATACATGGTTAAACACTGAAAACTGACCCCTTGTAATAAAGTTTGGATCCAAGGTTCATTCAACAAAATTATAAATACTCAATGGAACTGTATGTACGTACTCAAGGAAATATAATATATAGTTAAATGATGGTAGATCAGGTTAGAATTTATACAAAAGAACAGTTTCTTATAACTAAATGGTGGATTAAAATTATCAGAATAAAAGTAATTATACTATAAGTTAAGAACAAAAATATGTATAATCCATGAATTAATTGTTTACTAGATATTATATATATATATATATATATATATATATATGAGGAATATTATGTTTAACCATTACTGATATTGCACTTAAAATTATTACCATCTTGACTTAGATGATGGTTTTTGTACCAGTATTCAAGATCCAAACTGCACATTCAATAATTTCATATTTAATAAAAGGCCTCAGGGAGTTCTGGTGTTTAACAGTTATTAATTTCCCGTCTTCACTAGTCTTTTGTTTTATGCTTTATTAAGCCATTTAATTGCGAATGACAAGCAATTAATCATTGACTTTCTGCTCGCTGTTCCTCATGTTACTCCCTACAAATTCACATCAGTAACATCTGCTCCGATAATGACTGTCACGGGCAAGCCACAACTGGTGGAGAAGTGCTCCTATTGCCGTCTTTCATGACGGTTGATATTACTGTGTCAAAATTATTAATGAAATTGACATGCATACTAAGCCTTTATACATTGACCATGATAACATCAGTTTTGGAGGAATGTTCATTAACAATGTGACAAAATAAAAAAACGGTTACACATAAATGGCACAGCCGGTTAAATATAAATGACACCGCCTGATAACATTGTCACATTCTATCTATACAGACCGCGATTTGACACAACCCATTTGGCTAGTCCCACTGAATTTATATAACAAATGAAAGATCAAATGATACAACATCAGCTCCACTTATGGGAGGCATTTTGAAGCCAAACATTACGCCCCGACAGCTGACAACAGCACCAGACATAACCTAGATCAAACGAGTGTCAGTAAATAAGCTTAATCAGAGATTTACTGACTAAATCATAATAAATATATCAGCTCTGATGTATACTACCGAAGACAACCACAATTGTAGTATTAAATGCTAAACAACGCCAAATGTGGTTGTATCATCATGAATTGCACAACAAAATATTTGCATATGGGATTTGGAATTGAATTGTTCCTGTGTTTAGAGCTGCCTAACGATTTGCTTCGAGTATCCCGGAGATATGTCACCAGCTTTAAGCCTGAGTTATCAGCCAGTCACAATAGGACTATTACCATAACGACTATGCTGTGTACCTTAATAGGGTAGAACATTTGGTGTGAAAATCTCTAATATTGACTTTGTGCAGCAGATGTTGTTAAGTCATCTGCTGGAAGGTGTTATTTATGTGGCCTGTCTCTATGTTATTGTAATCCGTCCCTGTACAAGTTAGTACAGAACAATATTATGAATATTAACTATACGTTAAGACTTAACGTATTAATTAATGAATCATTATATTTACAGGTGGGTGTCTGAGCGCGCACACACACGGACACAGGCGCACACCGTCTGACTCAACAACCTAAACGCTGCTATTCCGGGATGACAAATTTGGCTTCTCTGAGCCAGTGCCTTATTAGTCCACTGTTATCCCCAAGGGTCGCATCAAACAGCATTCTATCACATTACACACAGCTGCTCCGTGCAGATGTCCTGAGATAAAGACCGGACTAGTTAGCCACAACACCTGCTCTCACGGGCTACCATTACACCCTCACAATAATGGCCAATCCAACATTCTCAGAGCCTGATGAACCAACAAGTAAGAGAGAGAGTCGGTGAGTGTGTGTGTGTGTGAGTGGGTGAGAGAGCCACGTCTTAGCCGACAGCCACCCACCTATTATTAACAGTACCGGCTAAAGATCTAATGGGACAGCCATAATGCCGTTAGTTAGAGAGCTGCTAAAGACAATCTTGGGATGTTTTCTCGGTTTGTTGGCTAATGGATAAAACAAACTGACACTGATTATAATTAGGGAAGTGGTTGTACAGTCAGTATACAATGTGGAACACTTAAGCCTGATTTGATTAACTACAGATCGCAACACACACACACACACTAAGGGGGGATGCATTATATAAGCAATGCTTAAACCATCCTCCTTTTCAAAATTCTATATATACGCATTTGATTTCATTAAAATGATGCATCATGAATGTTGAAATAAACGATTTGAATTGAATTGAACACTGCTCCAACTAGGTTCAGGTTATATAATATTGAATTTAAAATTTGCCTAGTCTGTTTAAAATACTGTTTTCTCTATATCCCTTTCAGTTTGAGGCATGTGTGTGTGTGTGTGTGTGGGGGGGGGGGTCGTGTCAGTCTATGGATAAAAATTAAGTATACATAATTCAAATAAAGTGGCATTGTCATATTTTATCCAATCAACTGTGGTCTTTGATTTACGGGTAAATAATTAAAATTATCCCTCAAGACAAACCTCTGAAGACAGTCGGCGGCATTTATTAATCAGTCAAGGGACGGTCATTATAGACAGTATTGTGTATGTAAATTAGGTTGAAAAACCCCTTGAAAACCAGTAAAGGAAATCACAGAGCGAAGTGAGCCACATGCACCTGGGGAAGTCACACGAGAAGAATTTGCGCTTTTGTGCATTTTGGGGGCAATCTGAGACTTAGCTTGAATGGGGATTAAAAATTATGTCTTTCGCAAGAATTATTTTCAAACCACCAGTTTGACCCCGTGACTCCCCATTTCCATAAAGGTTATTTTAGACTATAGAAAACCCTACACCCAATAAAAAACGGAAAACTCTCATCCCTGCCACACACACACACACCGAATATGTCCCAAACATGGCTGTTTATTTTCAGACAACATCACTCAACGTGCTGTATCCCAACCACCAGTAGGCCCTTATAGGAGGAGCACAGGTAAGTCACTACTCAAGAGGTTTTTCTTCTTATTCTTCTTCATCCCCAGTGGAATATAAGGCTACAACAACATTTTTCCCTGTCCTTTGCCACGGCCTGAGTCTCACCACACCAGAGCCCCATATTTTGCAGCTCCGCCATTACTGTCTTCGGTCGTCCTCAGGCTTCCTTCTTCCGGGTGGAGTGACCATCCCAGGCCAACTTTGGGGATGCTGTCTTTATCCATTTTCAGGACGTGTCTTACCCATTTCAATCGTCAGTGCTTAATTTCCAAGACAACACTGTCAATGCAGCCCATCTTCTTGGGGATATTTGGTTTGGCCAGAATATCCGGCAGATCTTCCTCAAGCTATTCCATTGTGGAAGGCGTTGATTTTTGCCTATTGTCCCCTTTAACCACTCGCCAGCAGTCCGAGCCATACAGTAATATGGACTACGCATTACTACTGTAATGTCTTATCTTTATTTTCCCGGTAAATTGATTGGACTTCCAAATATTCTGCAGTTTAGCAAAAGCACAGTGGGCTTTGCCCAGTCTTGCTTTGATGTCTTTTCAGGCTTCATTGTCTTTCCTGATGAGACTACCCTGGAGTAGGTAAAGTCCTCCACAAACTCAAGTGGTTCACCATTAAGGGTAACAGGTGCGGTTGGTGTGGTATTGATACTCATCATTGGTGTCTTGATTGTACTGATGGTAAAGCCCAGTTTCCTTTGCATAGCTATCAGTTTCATAATCTATCAGTTTTCTCCTGCAGGTGATCAAGTTTAATACTGATAGAAAAGCAAGGTCGAGGTCTTCTAGCTGGGAGAAGAGAGTCCACTGGATACCACTAGGTTTATCTGATGCTGTTTACTGCATAACCCTGTCGATAATGACCAAGAAAAGGATGGGCAAGAGGTTACATCCCTGTCTTAAACACCAGATTTCATTGGGAACCATTCAGAGAATGAATTACTGACGATGAAACTCCATTCAAAGTGGTTGTAAAACTTCTCTATCACTGACAAAAGTTGATATATATGGGCAGTGTTTTCTACTGCTAGAAAATGTTCTCTCTGCACACGCACACACTTAAAGTTGGTAAAAGCTTTGTTTAACCTCATCAGTGGTTGATGAGTGTGGCTCCTGATCTATCAGAAATAAGTTGATCAGATGAAACATCCCACAGACACCTGATAAGGCTGGTATTCAATCCAAAATTGTGCAATAGCATCACCTGAAGTTCTGCAAACTGAACATCCTATCTTTAAACAGGTGATTGCTAATGATGTACAGAGGCTGTTGTTCTCATCTAATGAACCGTGACAATGATCCCCCCCCCGAATACTAGCATTACAGGTATGTGCTCCGACATTAAAATTCATCACAATTAAGGATCCACCATGTAATGATTAGCCAACTATATGACAACAATGTCCAACCCTGACACTATCAGTAATAGAATAATCAGCCACATAACATGATCAATCCTCAGGGCAACTGATCAGTCCGATCATTGACCCTGCCAGCCATTGGATGTTGTGGCATGATCGATGCCAACAAAACCAATTACGGTAAAATCGATCATCACGTTCAATTCCTCACGATACTTAAACTCCATTAAAAATCAGCAACCATTTGCTTCTTGAACTTTCATGGAAGAAGCGAAGATCTGAGACAATAGCCTACCTGTCCCTTTAGCCTAGTGAGTGCGACATCACAGGAAGTGACCTTCAGGTTAGTTGGGGTGTTCTGTATGGCAGAGACAACTAGAGTCAGGTCACTGGCTTCCACTCCTGCACGTAGGCTCTAAAACAAGTAAACGAAATACATATAAATTTCTTGTGCGCTGCATACGATTATCAAGTGCAATAAAAACTCTTAAACGACCATCACTATCACCATACATAAATCAAATTTCCGCAAACATATCTGGTTAATTTCAGGTAGTACGACAAGAAACAAAATAATTTCAAGAGGGCCTTCAAGCTTTTATCCAGGAAAGAGTTGAAAATAGTTACCAACAATCTTGAAATAAATAAATAATTATAGATTCAGCCGGATCATCATACATTTCTAGTGTTTGTAAATACGATTGTGGCTCATTTAAGTGGCCACTTTTGTGCAAAAGAATGGGGTAAATGGACTGACTGCACATTAAGTTAGGTCACGGAGATGCACAGTTCTAATGCCAAAGTATCCAAGGATATTTGTGGAAACCTGGTCAAACAACAACTGAGATGGTAATTATATTAATATACGTATTCCCTGCTAACAGAAACAAGTTAGACTCAGAGGTTGGCAGATATGTGTAGTAAAATGGCAGAAGCCCAATGGACTTTAAGTCTCGTGGGTTAAAAAATGTTGATCTACAATTTTAAGTAGCAATATCCAGTAATGGCCCAAATGTGACTTATCCAGCTGGAGTAGCCATATTTATTATTTATGCGATGAGGACGCTGTGAACAATTTGTATTACATTTAGATGTTTGTTATGTATATATTGTGTTATAATCCTGACCAGAATCATCATCATCATCATCATCATCATTATTAGCAGTAATAGTAACAGTGTGTGCGCCACTGTCTCCCTCATCACATACTCTCATTTAATTATAAGCCAAGAGTTTTAGAAGGTTATTTAATCTGAGTTAGGATGCCTTTATAATAATAATGTATATTTAATAAAGCGCCCTTACTAGCAGGAGCCATTCAAAGGCGCTGTACAAATAATATGTAATATAATATGTAAAATAATTATTTATCTGAGAAAGCGACCTTAAATAGGTGTGTTTTTAGAAGAGACTTAAATTTCCAAGAGACGACGCATTTCTAATATTTGCCGGCAACTTATTCCACAAAGTGGGGCTGCAACACTAAACGCACAATCACCATATGACTTGAGCCGAGACACTGGCACCTGCAATAGTATCTGACTGGATGACCTGAGTTTTCCGGATGACTTTCTAATGGACACCAGTTCACACAGGTATTCTGGCGCCATATCATTAATAGATTTATAAGTTATTAACAGAATCTTGAAATGGATACGCTGTCTAACAGGTAGCCAATGTAGTTTTTGAAGAATTGTGGTGATATGATCATATTTTCTAGTATTTGTATCTGAGTGGCTGTAACCTCCATGTGATATCGGATAACGGAGTTACAAAACGTTTTCATACTTGTAACTCATGGAAATAAGTTTAATCTTTTTATGAAGTTGTTTTATTCTGACAATATTCAACAACATTCACCATTTATTTGTATATCCCATTTTATAAAAACCACATGATTCTAATTTACATACAACAATGTTTGTCATTACCTTTTTATATGTAAAATAACTCAGATACACAGAGAGAGAGAGAGACAGAGAGAGAGAGAGAGAAAGAGAACATGCACACACAGTGACACACAACACACAATCTTGTTATCACATTATCCAAACTTCTCCCTATCTAAACAAAACATTTATTAGCATTTGTACAACTAACACGTTGTCTTCCAATACCGGATATAGTAAAGAGTACCATATTATGTGCTTTCTCTGTTTCTTTCATTCACTAATGGAATGTTGGTCATAGATTTACCCAGCCAGCCACTGCACAACTGGGCTTTACACAGCCCGGGACTTAAAAAACATGACAAGAGCCACCCGGAATCCGAGGCATACACTTTCCTACTCCGATTCAAAATGTGCACAGCCAGCATTTTTCCATGCACATCCTAACACTTAATTCTTGTTTAAGCCTTCTATAACGTTGACCAATATTTAAGGTTCTCTATCTCTGTGACCATTAATGGGAGGCCACAGAACTCTACCATATGCGTCCAAATCTCGGGGGTAGCTATTGTCAGAATGCAGCCTTTTCAGTAGGGAATAGAGTAGACGTCACGTCACCCCTTACAAAAAGTAGCCAGCAGCTCACCCGTGGGGCCCTGTAAAACAATACGTGTTTCACCTCTTTTATTTCAACTCATAATCTTTATATGTTGTTTGGCCCATTAAATTATAGCGTTGATAAAAGTGACCTCAATACAGATTACCAATTTTTAAGTTGTTCTTCTGTTCTCTGCTAACTTTTTAACAGCTTCGCCTTGAAAATTCAGTTTTCTGTTTTTAATGCTCTGCCCACTATAGATAATTAATTAAAACACTGTCTGCCAAATAGCCTCCAGAATAACTCTTAATCCTCTTCCATTCAACATTTGACCTACCGGGTATAATAATAGTAATGAGTGTTCCTTATTTCAGCATTAGAGCCATTCAAAGGTGGTATAGGATGGAAATAAATAGTAATATACAGTAGCTGGCCATACATGTATCATTCCCCAGCTGCCAGAGGTCTGACTCTCTCTCTCTCTGAAAACACACACACATACACTATAACTAGTCCTGCTATTAATGAGATGAGTGAAATATCTGCTATTGCTTCTTTAATGTCCCAGGTAATAGCTACATTTTATTCTACACTATATATATATATATATATATATATATATATATATATATATATATATATATATTCAGGTTGCTATCATTTGGTCACAATTCTACAAGATTTATAAACATTAGGAAAACCTGTGCCCACGCCTTTATTATATTACACACACACAATCAACGGGCAGAAATGCTAGGGCATCTATTTGTCCACAGAACAATTTAAATTCCTCATCATCTCTATATTGAGGCACTGGACCCAGCTATTGTATCTTCCTCCAGGTTGCTTGCGTCAAATGGTAAAAACAACCCCTGATTTGGGCATGACTGTCCAGTGTTGCTCCATTGGCATTGATTACAGCCTACTCAAAGTCAACCAGAATGGTTCTGGGGTCTGGATACAGTTCCATCGAACTGCGGCACTTATCCAACAAGGCAGGGACTAATTCCTCATATATATCCTGGGTGTTGCGTTGTAGCAGAGCATATGCTATACCAACAGTCGTGGGTCCAAGGGGGACCCGGATAACGTATATCTGAAGAATTCCAGGTGGTGCCATAGAGAAGTTGCCATCCATGAACCATGTGTCAGCTGTAGAGAGCATACACAGGGAAGGTGGGGATGCAAAAACTATTATCCTGGAATATGACTCCTGGCCATTGTCATAGATCAGGAATGGTTCTGGTGTAGGGCCTGATGTTTGGGCCAATTCGCCTTGGACACCGAGTGAAGCAGGATCGGATGGGGCTGGCCTATTCGTATCCATTGTATCTACTTTTTCATAGTATCTTCCTCACCAGCTAACTGTCTGGCAGCAGCAGGAAGTGCAGCAAATTTGGCAGACACCATTGTTGCTGATCGTTCTGTGATGCTGGCTGCTAAATGCTTCATGTCGACTTTGGTCTTGGCAACTGCAACTTCTCCAAACCTTACAACTATGATCCATCATATTTGGATCATAGTTGTGAGGTTTGGTGTTGAGTACTCGACAACGGTCAAGAGATGTAGATATAACACTCTTGCAGCCGTAAAGTTGCGTTTAACACACTACCATCTAATCTGGTTTTTGGAGGTTATCTGCTTGGTGTACATTATAAAGCCGTCCAGACAAACTTTCTGCTTCCTTTGATTAGCAGTTATAATCTCCATGGTTGAACTAGGTTGAAATTAATTTCTGATATTGGGTGGCTCTTTTTATCCCAGTAGCCCATGGAAGCCATGCATTTCAGTTAAATGAAATTAAGTGTCATTGGGAAAGTCTAGACATGTGATCTGCTGTAGTAAACTTGAAGGTACATCAAACCGGAGCACTGTAAACGAAACCAGATCTATTTGCATTGGGGGCCATAATTTATCCCACTAGCGACCAGCTCATTAGAAGCCACTCGTTCCAAGTGAAAGAAGTTAAGTGTCATTGGGGATGATCTGGTCAACTTGAAAGTACATCAGACAAAAGCACTATATGTAAACTAAGCCAAATCCCAGCATTGGGTGGCCCCTTTATCCTATAAACCCATGCACATATTGCAGTTGCTCATTATTTATATTTATGTATAATACTGGAGAAAACAGTATACTAATTGTACAAAAAATCTGCAATAAATATTATGTTGCTAACACCTAATCTAAAGATAGGCCTATATTTGCAACATCCATAAACAGAACATAACATTGGCAGAGCATACATAAACTCAAAAATATAACAATATACATGTACAGGTAAGACATAAAGTTTTGAATGTTGACGAAATGCACCCTCTGAAAATAATGACAAAATGTCCATTGGCGAAACGTCCGGATACCCTCTTACACAAATAAATACACACACACCTTCTCTCTCATTGATCACCCTCATATTACACTAAGCTGCCTTTACATTACACAATCAATCTGGCTTACTAGAATTACGCCTGGTCTAAATACAGCCTGCCTCACCTACCAGACATTACGAGTCTCCGACACAAGTTAGACTGAAGTACTGCGAAATGGCAACAGTGACAAAACGATCTAAACCGACTTTATAACAGCCGTCGAAGCTGTGACAAAATCTCACTTTATAACGGCCGAAAGGTGTGACGAAGCAGTCTACAAATGTGACCCGTAACCGTAATGTCCAGGCCATTAAGTCTTATCGGCAAACAAGCTTAACTCGTCTCCTATTTAGGCGACTCAAACTCCACTCACTCTCGATAGGGACGGAATAATCTGCTCTTAAGCTAACGATATTTGATGCGTCTCCAAGTAAGTTGCTAATTGCTTAATCGGACACCAAATCCCTTTAATACTCTATGCTTCCATCGTGGGTCTCCCAAACAAAACGCTATCCTAATTCCTGGCATCCCCACTTTGACATCCTGTCAGACCCTGGACGACACCAATTTTTAGGTCCCGAACGGAACATTATTCTACATGCATCTGTTATTTTGTTGCACGAATTTTTGAAAAAGGATTGTGCCAAATTTTCTTCTTCTTGTTTAATAATCTTATAAAAGTTAGGGTTAACACTAAGGATATCACTCATTTGCTCTTTGACCCCGGCACCACGAAGCTATACAATGTGATCAGACCATTAAACCCCTGAGTGACATACGGTTTCTAATTTGTAATCAAACACAAGCCTACAATAATTATCCGTCTCAACCAAGGAGACATTATTTACATGGCTTTAGGCCTGAGCCGATAACAACCGAAAAACCTAAGGTGGCAGTTATATAGTCTGGCATTTTATGACTACACCATTATGACAGATAGTGAGTGACACAAAGGAATCATGGACTAAAGATAAAAAGAAACATCCTCTCTGGCTCAGAGTCCCCCGCAGGTCATTAAAGACACCTTTCCGGCCGGAGTCAGAGCTACGCTAAACACTGACGTTTGGTAATGACACGTCACAGATGTACAGTATGGTCATACAAAAGGCTGTACCTGACGAGAAGCAGCCGAATGGCATAAAAACCATCAGGAAATGTTGTCATCCTCGCTGCTGACAGATGAGAACATATCAGAAGATGCCGTCAGAGCTGGAGACGGCGTCAGCTTTCCAGGATCAGACAACTGGCGGCGTAACGTCTTCAGATGTGGATTGGGTGAGCCATTGAGGCACTACACGGGGGTGTTCTATCCCAATTGATCGTTTACACTGGGATCGTGGTCGAAGATAAATAAATGTCTCCGGTTTACTGTCAAGGATTGATGCTCGATGTCTAAAGAGCGGAGAACTATACAGGGATAAGACGACAGTCACGACGACATATTATAAAGAAGGGCCGTAATACCAAGCCGACCATTGACGTTTTTAATCCAGCTCGATTCAGTAATAACACATATCCAATCCGGACACCTTTAATATCCTGTGCCCACGTCGTGTGTAACATAAAACATCCAGACTCAGTCTGTGATATAGTAGAACACGCAGGCAAAGCTGGCAAGTACGTACACATACGGGAATATATCGTCAAACACACACACACACACCAAGTAAATGGGAAATATAAATATGTAATAAGTACTTGGTAAAGCCGTTACTATGAAGCCCATGTACTTTCAGAGCCAAGTATAAGTAAAAAAGTATATTTGTTTGTGTTCTCGAATACAGTAAATACTCATCACAAGGTGTCTTATAGATAAACATGTGTGTGTGTGTGTGATGCTTTACTTAGTCCTTCCATCAACATCTGCCACAAACTGATACCCAAACATGCCAAATGACCTTTAAAATATGAAACATGATACTTCAGCAGTACTACCTGCTTCTGGACATATATTATTCACTGCCACATATCAGGTTATTCTCATTAGATAGGATGACAGTGAATAATCCCCATCCACATCAAATTCCAAACGGTTTTTGATTTGGAAACAAATTTCCGCTTAAATTCTAATGTAGACACTTAAATATCCTGATTGTATCCTAAATAGCACAAGAATTTGACTCTTCTCGAAATAGGTTATTACTGATAGATGGTGTCATAAGAATAGCATTATCACCACCAGCAGCATTGTTAACTGAGTATATATATATATATATATATATATATATATATATATATATATTGAACAGTTCCCAAAATATCTAAGTGAAGTTAGTGTACGGTTTCAAGTTAATCTAACATTCCATCATAATGCTATTGTTAGAGAAGTCTGTACTACGACAACCTAGGTGTGGGATTGGTGACATAATCTATGATAGGGTTGACAAATAAGCATTTAACATCCGACGCAAGCAATGTATCAAAGTGCTTAGAATATTTTAGCTATTTATCACCCAGCTAGAATTGGGAACTAGCCGGAGTTGTATAACTGATAAACATGAATTAGGGATGAAGTAGCGGTGTAGTATCTATTAGCAGCGACACGTCTCAGTCGCTAAAACACAATCGCACTCTATTGAATGTCTAATGGTTGAGTTAATACGTACAGTAACGGCAAAGACACAATAGCTTATTATGTCAACGAGTAGTCAACAACGAAACCACACAAAACTGGCGTGAGACGAGTTCTTCGATTTTCTCTGAGCGCGTTTAAACTCTGGCATGGCTGTGCAGTTCTCCAGACATGTTCTGAGACCAGTCTATTCAAGGTCACGGGGGGGGGGTACGGATAATGATTGTTTGTCATATTCTAGCAAGGAGATCCCAACTACTCTGATGATGGCTTACGCGGCCATTTAGTCCCACTGCGACGGGTGGCACGATCTGAAAACATTCTACTTTCAAAGTTCCACCGTCCGATCCGGAATAACACTCACAGACTCACGGCTGAACTGGACAGGTGACAGCCGATACGGAAGACCTGATAAACAGATGTCAACATTCATGTCAACATTAATCCCCATCCGATAGAGTCTACTTTCGAAAGTGTTGACTTGAAGCATAATTTTTACCTGATTTCTAGTACAACCTCGCAACAAATATACTCAACATTAAATACGTTAGAAGATGACAGTTAAGTTAACTTTTCCTAACCCCAGTGATAATCTAACCGTTTTGTTGTTGTCTTCTGATAGCTCCAACGTGACCGTCAACAAACAATACTATATAATACGCCATCTGGTGCCTAGTTTGACAACTACATCATTTCCATGACTTTAACATATGATGATAGCCTTGTGTTTAACGTTTGTTTGTACCCTAACCATCACAAAGTCAGCTTGTCCACGGCATTCATGGATTCAGCCCTGGATTTGCTGACGGTGTGCTGGACAAAGCACATGCCACTATGGCATATTAGTTGGCTGTTTTACAATAAACAATCGGTTAGCATATGATGATTGGCAGAATCTTTAACTTTGTTATCTCCGGGCTCTAGAAATGATAGAATTGATGAGAAATAAGTGGGTGCTAATAATAATAATACCGTAATATAGTGTTTCAGATAACCTTGCTAATATAACTGACCAATAACAATTGATACCTTCAACTGATCTCACAGTCAGATTTGAAATGCGGAGTGAGTGAGTGAGTGCCGTATTGAACCTAAATGATGTTGGTGTCTGACCAGGAACATATGATCGAGGTGTTATTTCCTAACGGAAATTAAACGATCACGGCACAGTTTTTGACTGGTGAAAAAAAACATCCCCCCCCCACACACACACAGGCAGAACTGGGATTCAACCCCATGAGCTCGAAGCGTGTAATGTAATGTTGTGAACTAGCAACTGCACCAGTGAGGTCCAACCGGACTGTAAACACACTGTAACCCATCGAACACAAACGTGATGGTGCGCCAGATAGCCGGACATAATGGAACCGTTCGACAGACTGACATTTCTCATGCAGAGTCAGTCTGTGAATAATTACTTTAAACGGAACTGAAACAGGTTTTTCACTCGTTTAGATTTTACTCATAACTCAGTTTACAATCATTTTGTAGCTATTTCATTTAACAAAAGACAATTTTAAAAACTTATGCACCCTCGCTTTACTGTAGATAGTGACATTAAATGAAACAGTGGAGATAGAAAGGATGCTTACTTAATATTCTAAATTAACTTAAAATAGATAATGTGGTATTGAAAAATCAATCAAACAAGAAAGGCAATGTTTTAGAGCTGTTTCATGATTTAAAGAAAAATTACAAACAGTGCGCCTCCGTGGTCTAGCGGTAGCGTGCTGGACCACAGATCACTACCACCCGTGTTCGAATCCCGGCGTGGGCATATCTGAAGGTTGTTTCATCTTTCACTTCGTCTCATTACCTTTGGAAGTCGCTCGGCCCATTTAGACTACCTTGTGCACAAAAGTGGCCGTAAAACATCAATCATCATCATCACAAACAGTGTCCCAATTATCAGCTGCTTGCTGTGACAGCTGTGAGGTGAAGTGTGACTTGTAACAAATAAACCAAGCACAGGCAGAATAGGGAGTGCTCATAAAACTGCAACATGTTATTTGTTATAACTGCCGAGACTGTTAAAAAGCAGCAACTACAGTATAATGAATCATGTCTGATATTATGTCACCAAATAATGTTATAAACGGGCAGAAAATCAATTATAATCTCCAACATTTACGTGTTACAGCCACCACGGCTGGAGCGCAATGTAAAATCAGATACCTGGACTCGGGTCTCCGCACAACCGAGGGTGGCCAGACGCTTAATGTTTCGGAAGAATCTCCAGCCATGTGCAGAAAACTCTTAGCCAATAGAAAACTCCTGAAGATGGCAAGTAAAGGACAGAAATGCAAGAAATAAACAGTTCATGACAGGCTACTTTGACTTTGTACTTCTGAAGTAAGCATATAAGGGAATCTTTAGCACTACAGCTTCAATACGGTTAAAATATATATATTGATATTCATTTATTTTACTTCTGTGTAATAATAAAAGGTGTTTCTAAATGCACTATGTGTATGTCCGCGCGACTGTGTGCGCATGCGTGTGGTAAGTCGGTAACCTATGACAATGTCCTCCTTTTGGGAACACCACGTCTTCCCTTTTAGAAGATTAGAAATGGCCACCCTAGAATAAATACTACAACCAAAAAATCCCGGTATTCGGAAGGAATTAAGCCCCAGCATCGATAAGTCCAACGCTGGCTTTAAATACAGCACTCAGAGTCTGGATATAATCACAGTGTGGGCAGTAGCCGAAGCTGAACTAGTACACAAGGTAAAACGATCAACAAACGCCAGTACACCAAGAACGTTACCACTCATATCAACCGTAAGATAGTGCGTTTTCTCTCTCTCTCCCTCTATCACTATAACTAGTAGCGTATAGCACTGGAAACCGACAGGTTGTGGGATTGAATTCCAATATTGTTGCTCGCATCTATGAGTAGCCCCTCGGCCGCATGTCCCAGGTGATAAAAGTCTTGGGGCCAAAAAACAATCGTTCACTCACTCACTCGCTCACCCAGCCCACTCCCTCAACCACCCACCCACCCACTCAATACATGCTCTTCCTTAAGACAGTGCTATCTAAATCGATTCTCATTAAACAATATGGACGCTGGTGAAGATTAGGATCTAAAAATGTAACAACAATACATTCAACTTCCCCAATACATCATCACCTATAATATTTTCGTGTATTTCCATCCCTTCCCGGTGCCAGCCAGTGGCCAAGTTATATATAGGATGGTCTATTCCGGATGCTGAACCGACTACTCCTTGTATTCGGGATGGCTAACAACGTTCCGGATTATAACAGCTACGAGATGGGGGATCCTGAACTCTTAACAGCTGCGAAATGGGACGTTAGCATCCAGCGGGACTCATCATATTAAAATACTGGTTGGGTCTAACGGAAAGCTGGGCTCCTCAGCGGAATAATGCCAGCTTTTTGCTCCTTAGTATTAGGGCTGCAATTTTTGATAATAAAACGGATTAGAAATAAAAAAGGTGATCTACAGAGGGAAATAAACATTTAATTATTTTAATACAAAGGGATATTATTTTTAACCATTACCTGCCATTTGGGTACGATGAATCTGAACAACCAGCCAGTCACTGTGAGACACCCTTTGGTGAGAGGCCAATAAAACCTAGCTTTATTCACCCAATTATACATGTGAGGAGGGCCCTCAGTTTCAAATGATGTATTCTTCATTGAGAAATATTTTGAGAGGTTTATTTCCACATGATAACCAGAGGTTTTCATACCTTTGAAAGCAGTCTCACAACTGACAGGCAATTGCTGATTGCAAAATTTGACGAAATTCGGCAAATCAATGATCCATTGGATGTAAAATAAACACAACGTGCACAGGTCACAGTCTATGGTTAGAGAACGAGGTTAGAATCGTGATCAATCACAAACAGAAATACTTTCGCATTTTACAAATGTTACACAAACATGAAGGCTGTCTAACGCGCTCAGAACCAGGCTGAGGCAAGGTTTACATGTAAATTTACGTGTTTACATAAATAAAACACATCTGCCGACAGTAGTATCTTGTTACTTAATGTAGATGAGTGTGGCGTCTAATACTTTTAATGATCTACCACATTATACCAGATCACAGTTTACTACATCTTTGTCAGGGCGTCCTGATGGCTCAGTACTTATAGCACTGCGCTGCAAACCACCAGGTTGTGGGTTCAATTCCAATTCATACCTGTGCTTGTGGGACATGTTTCCATGGCATCGGGCCAACGCCGAAGTTAAACGATCCAAAATATCAGCTCAGTCATACCTTTGTCGTGTTAAACTGTAGGAAATATAAAGTCAGTGGACTGCCTTCAGCTAATTTGACCACAACCTGTTCTACTTAAATTTGGCTAAACTGTGCATGAACTGTAACGTAACAGAAGAGAGATGATGATCGATGTTTTACGGCCACTTTTGTGCACGTGGTAGGCTAAATGGGCCGAGCGACCTCCAAAAGGTAATGAAGTGAAATCAAAGCTGAAACAACTTTCTGCTATAGTAACGTGGTGTATGTGATGTCTAAAGAGAACGGCAGTGTATGACTGCATCAATGAACAGTCCTGTGGAGTTGTACATTTGCGCCGCAGATATAGCTCTATTTAAGGTCAACTGCTTTTTGGTTGGATTGTAACATATAATGCACTTGTAATTCATCTGTTACCACTTCGCTTTGCTTTCCAAATATCGGTTGGAATGTAGCTGCTAAACAATACCCGGATGCAGTAAGTGCGTGACAGGTCCGTAATTATTGGGTCTGATCAATTGCATGACAACAGCATGCTGCAAGCAAGGAAACAAGCCATCACATACACTGTGGCAATTGATTTCAATTAAATTGCTCATTAATGATTAACACTTTTGTCACACGAGAAAGTATGATCAAACCTCAGTCAAGCCCATTTTATCCTGTGGGCGTTTGTAATTGATTTTTGGCATTTTGCACTGGGATAGTTCATGAATTGATGATAATGATGATTGATGTTTACGGCCATTTTTATTACATATGGTAAGCTAAATGGACCGAGCCACCTTCGAAGGAAATGAAGCAAGGTCAAAGATGAAACCCCCTTCAGATATGCCCATGCCGAGATTCGAACACGGGTGGTAGCGATCTGTGATCCAACACGCTAGTGTTAGACCAGCGAGGCGCCATCATCAATTCATGAGCAAGTCGACTCTATTGTTGAATCATGGTGGTCAGTTTATATGACAATAGATGGCCACTACCAAACCTAGTTGGATTGTCTAAAAGCCACCTCAGAGATTGTTTTTATTAGAAATAGATTGATTGTTATAACACTAAAAACCGAAAATACCCGAGCTCTTCCCTGTTTTAAATGGCTACAATTAGACATGATTACATGATCGGCGTCTTGTAGAAAAACATGTTTGCAATAGTGCGTGTGTTATGGCAGACAAACATGTACGCTGAACAAGATGGATAAACTTGTAATATTAAGTAGGCCAACGAACCGAAATATGAACATATGTATAAACAAACTCTGCTCAGAAAGCTAATAAACCATTGCCTCACCTCAGCCATATTTAATTATCGTGAAAACTCTTATATTGTTATAATAATAACAATGTTGATTTAATACATCACCTTTACTAGCATTGGTCAATCAAAGGCATTATATGGTGATAACCAAAATATGATGTATATTATTGTACAAGATGAACATCTTACAGAGTTTCTTCTGTTGATTTATATTTAAATTAAAATCATTAAATATTACTGTTGCTCTAAGAATTTAGTCTAAAGGAATCTCAGGTCCCATTTTCATTTCAACCCACACACCACACCACCATCCCTACATAATCTCATCAACTTCATAAGAAGACTGTTTTGAACACCCGGTTTATTATATGTGCCAAACCCAATAATCTATCACACAGAACAGACGTTTTCTTTGGTGTCCTAATATCTGATGTCGTCAACAAAATATTGATCGCTGAAACACCTTAAATACATCCGTCTCTTAAGTAACTCGGATATACCGTCAACGGAGAGGAGATGACGACCAGGACAAAGATTGTCACTGGTGGATGTGATACATCCCACAGATAAAACAACCACCGACAACTCAGAGGTCTAGTCAGTAGTGCACACTGGGATACCAACTGCACCATGGGAGCACCGAGCTAAAATGCGAAAGAAATCAGCACAATACTTATAGAGATTTACTCGTCTGATGCATAATTTACACAATGAGCATGACCTTTACGGACTTAACGCTGCCAGTCCTGAGATACAGTGGAAGAACAAGACCGAGCCCAACTAACACAAGAGGCAAGAATGACGAATACTAGTTAACGATAACCAGTGCGAATATTGACACCAATTGACTTTCCAATCAGCATCCATACGGATACATAACAACGGCATTTATTAACGAGACGCCCTACCAGGTTGTCCTTGCTGGCTGGATCTGTGGTGATACGGGTCACCTTGGGTGGCACGCTCCCAGACTGTACCCGCTCAAACTTGATCTGAAGGCCATCCTGTAAAACACCAGAGCAAAACAACCATCACTACGTGTTGACTAGTCATACGGTAATACTTTCTATGCCATGCTTATAATGAATTCAACCCACACAACAACTTGATGTAAGCGGACCACCCATAAAGGTGGTAAACCAGTGGACATGATGAAGTATGGAAATAAACAAATCATATTTAGTAATAATAATAATAACAGCAATAATAATAACGACAACAACATAGTAGCTACAAAATGGAATGTGTTGACTTGATTGCCCAATGGCAATCATATTTATATCATAAACAATGTGCTATAAAATTGTCTCGAGCCAATTGCATTGCACCACCTACAGCTATCAGTGTTGAAATCTACTCATCCAACAAAACATTCGAATTGGCCAACAAAATGTTCACTCGTCCAACAGACTTTTTCTTCTCAAGTACAATCTCAAAATGGATCCGATCTAGCCGACTCTATCAGCGCCCAATAGAAGTACTAGGAAGCAATGATTAATTTATTCACAACACAAATTAAATATAACCAAAAGTAATATTCAACCAATAAGATTGAATAACATCAAGCATATTTTGTGTGTCCAACCCGAAGAAAATTTTAGAACACCAGAACAGTTCCTTGAACCCCACAACAAAACTGTTATCTAGGTATTCATAAGCTGCAAAAAGTCAACCCAGAAATATTTACTAAATAAAAACAAAAATAATCCGACAAAATCATGACAATATGATTTGTAATTACTGAGCACTGTCATATTCAACTTTCCACAGATGTTTATGTCTTTTTAAATGTGCACTTGTGTACCATCATTCTGGTGCTTAGAATAATGCGACAAACAATGAACAAAAATTTACATCTGGACTTGATGGAAATCACATTTATTTATTTTTGCCTAAGTCCTCACACTGAGCCAACCCATCCTTTCTTTTCAAAAAAGGACTCCTAGAAAATCAAGATATATTTTCCCACTTTTCTGGCTTTTATCAAGTAAATGCTAATGTACTGCAAACACACAACAGACGGACTGAAAACCCAAATGAAAATTGAAATTAAAGGCAAAAAAGCAAGATCTGAATTTTGAAATTAACCTCCCACTTTCCTCTGATATCCAACTTACTAACTGTTATGGAACTCAGACTAACAAGGACTGATCTGCCACAAATCCAATCCAATAGGGTTGGGCTTTAATTCTTCATTGTAGATCAAGCTTAATTGTATAATTTACAGGTCCAGATCACTGAGGCTAAAAAAAGGACATAACAAAAATCTATTCAAATAAGTATTCAATAAAAACATAAAACATTAATCCCACTTGTCATCAGATGTTTGCCAGTGTATAAGAGCCTTCCTTTCCTATGAACAAAAGCTAAAAAAATAGTATAGTTTTGTTTTAAATAGTGTGACTAAATGTGCACTTTGTAATATTAAATCACGACCTCTGATCTACTACACTTAGAAAGGTGAATAATATCACTAGATTTACAGCCAGTAAATTTGGAATTCCAAACATTTTCAAAAGCAACTAAACAATTATTCTGATATCTGAGCATGAAGTCTCTGAAAACTGCACCACCAAGAAAACATGGTGTGTTCCTTTATTTTTAAGAATTCTTATTCATCACATTTATGATAAATTTATATTAGAGTATCTCATAACCAGAACTTTCTACGGTGAGCTGCAGGTGCCATTTGGAAATTTGCTGAATGCTTTTACTAAAAAAAACTGTCAAAAATAATCATAATATCATCAGCTCTCTGATGAAGTGATCAATACATCCACATATGTCAACACCCGTCAACTTTAAGTGAGAATAAATCAAAGGTGATGATAACTTTCCAAAATAATTACAACACTCGAACTCTTTCCAACAACATCTTACACTGCCAGAGAAGCACCCCCCTCCCCCCCCCCAACTCAACAGAAATGATCAAATCCATCCATATTTGTTAACTGCACTTAGACTATAATAACAATAGAAAATTTGTAATCACTGTACTGTATGTAATCAATGAACTGTTGTAAAGTGTTTTATAATAAAAGAGTGAAAATAAATCAGTTTTTAAATAATTTGGACCAATAAAGCCCTCTAGAGTCGAACCCGTGTATAAGACGCATTAAAATCGGCAAATTTACTCGAAGACCAAAAATTCACTATCATCACTATCTTCATTGAGCATCTGTTGTATCTGTTCATGCGTCATCATACATGACGTCGCCTTCTTTGTCCGAGTCAGATTTGTCATGCTGTTCATCCCACTGTATATCATTTTCCGTGCCATCATCACTTCTTGAACGATTTGGTAATAATGCCGGGGTCGATTTAATCCCAGGCCGTTTTTACCCACTGGGTGACGATAGGTAACAATGGCCGCTTCAGGTTGTCTGCTGCTGTGCGTTCGTTTCCATAATGCTGTTTGAAGTAGTTTATTAGTAGTTCCCATGTGCCGGCTTTGGAAGTAATTAACACATTGTTTGCTGTAACCGTTTTCCTTTAATGTGGATTCTATGATCATTATTTGCGTGGACTCATTTGTCCTTCCGTTCAGTTACACACGTTCACACATTTCGATAGTAATGACACGTCTTAGATAGACCAAAAATAAAATCTGCCTCTAATAGTTTATGGAGGCGGCCGTATTGGTCATAGTGCGACCGTTTTCGTGTCACAGCCGATTTGGACCTACACCTTTTGTAGGATCAGATTGTCGTACTTTACTGGATTCCTGTGCTTTCTGAATCCCTGTGCATCAAACAGATTAATTGCGATCCGGATCATTTGACACATCTAGATAATAAATCATGTACTGGCCGTTCCCAGGCGGCCTTGGTACCAGCGACAGTCTGACTACATTACCCATAAATTATTACTTGACAACAGGCCGACACCACACTCCTCACTGACGGTTATCACGATTAAGTTTGGCTTCGAAAGACAACAGCGAAAACACACCTAATTAATTTGTTTGTTATTCATATATTCATTATTAATGTTGTAAAACAATATTATTGTATTTCCGCCTAAATTATGCCAAATATTACCTTCCCTTTTAATCTGACCCGTGTATAAGACGCACTCGCTTTTGACGGCAATTTTGTGGTATCAAAAGTGCAGCCCATACACTAGTATATACGGCAATCATAAGTATATGTAAATGAGTTCTGTGAAATTCATCAGATATTAAAAATTATTGAATGTTGAATAGTTACAAGGGGAGTTCCAGAGGTTGGGTCACACATGGAGAATGCATTATCTCAACTATAGAAGGTTATCATGTTTTGCTTGTAGACAGTAAGTAAATAATTATAATTAAACTATACATTAGAATCCACATAATAAAACAGAAAATGGGTAATATCGCATTTCACCCAACAAGCATTAAATAGCCCCAAGTCATACACTTCTTATTGAAATTAAGGCAATCCATGAAGGAATTTGCATAAAATATTCTGCTAAATACAACATAAGTGATTTTTGTTTACAAATCGATAAAAACTAAAATATATTAGAAGATGTAGAGCATCTTTGTGAAAGCTGTGATCTGTCATAAAATCTATAATGTTTTGTTCCATATGGAGGCCAACAGTTTTAATGGACGCCTTTAATAAAAAATTCCACGTCAATTGATATGTGCTGTTGAGTAGGGTGTACATGAAATGAGCAACAGCAAACGGTCATTGTATGCAGGGCATGAGTTATCTGCATAGTGTACAAACTAAACAGTCGTGTTTGTGTGTGTGTGTGTCAGTGTCTTTTAACAGTGTACTAAAAAAACACAAGAATGACGACTCACCAGTGGTGTATACAATATTTAGATGATTAATTTAGGGAACATGCTCAGATTCGTGTGCGTGTTTGCATGTGTGCATGCATTGCACGTGCCCACACACATCCTAATCTGCACTTCACCAACCGACCTTATGATATCTACTCTACACAAGGCTGACATTTTAAACGCAACTCCACGCAACTCAATACTGTTCAGAAATGCCACTGAAATGCCAATATTGTTCAGCAGCATAAATACCAAACAAAACTCTAATGATCACAAAATAAACATCTTAATTATAAATATCAATCTCTAATACATCCCCCGCCGACTCAATTCAACGTTTAGCATAATCTGCTTCTAGTTGTTTTAATTGAAGCCTCTAAAATATAAACTTATGAATATATAATTTTGCGATCCATTTTGAGAAGATCCCTTGAACTTTAAAGATAACATAAACGGAATGTATGCGAGTTTTACCTGAAACAGAAACACTAGCAGGGACTTTGTTCGGCACCGAATGAGGTGATGATGATGATTGATGTATTACAGCCATTTCTGTGCTCATGGTGGGCTAAATGGGCCGAGCGACCTCCAAAGATAATGAAGCGAAGTCAATGCTGAAACAACCTTCAGATATGCCGACACCGAGATTCAAACTCAGATGTTAGTGAGCTGTGATCCAACGTGCTACCAACCAGTTAGACCACAGAGGGTTCCTGATTATAATTATTTGATAGCACATTTCCAGATTTGCTGAAGGCTCGATTTATCAACAGAATAAATATATTAATTAGAAATATCAGTTATATCACCGAAGACAAAACATTAACCACAAACACACACATACCTCGCAGACATCACCAACGACATACATCAATTCATTTTTTCAACGTGAACTTTATTATACCCCCCCCCCCTATTTACTGCATAAATCATACCTCCCGTTCCGGTTTCAGACAGACATTATGAATGTGTTTTGAGGATCAGAATACAAGTCTTCTCGACCCCCCTACCCCACCCACCCCGAAACCATTTCTAAGTACCAGATAATTTATCATAGCACATTACATATGCACCAGCTGGTTATAGCGCCCAGTAAATCCATAAGGATTTCCTATCAGTGATTGTTGGGCCTTATCTATAAGCCATAACAAAAGAAATGGAATTTATTTTGGGAATTTTGGCTCTATTTATAAGCTCTGATAGAGATGGCTTTGGATCTCTTATAAATGACCGACACATTTCACAGAAAACTGGATGATTTTTCATGAATTTATTTTATACTGTTTGAAATTTTACTGGAACTTATTATAGTGTGTTTTCCCTGATAACTCTACATTTATATACATTGTGTGTGTGTCCCTCCCAACATTATACAGCATATCACTGATGATATATATATATATATATATATATATATATATATACCTGCAGTCTTGCCAGTGGTCTCTGGGGTCTGACAGGTTTTCATCACACAGAAACAAGTTTGAACTTGTTCCAGGACAACAGGATAAAAACAGCTCACACCTTGCCACTGGTGTTTATTGAACATATTCCTGAATCAAACTATATATATATAGATATATATATTATTACTATACTGGTACTATACTCTTTAGTAGTAGATATTGGAAGCCTCAACCAAAATGTGTGATACTGTAGTTGATAGAGATAGCTCAGATGTTAATTATGCGATTTTTAAATTTGGGTGCTGCTGATGTTGGCTAGAAATCTTACATTATCCTGCACGTACTCCAGTTGGTTCAGATGTGAATTGAGCAACTGGAAGTGTGAGTGAGTGTTTTGTTTAGCCATGCCCCCCCCCCCGGGCGCAGATCACAACTGAAAGAGAAACAAATCCTGATCTACAGTTTTACAATCCCATGATCTATCCTTAACGCTGATTGTTGAACCACGAACTACGGGCAACCGACGGGGGCTATGTGACAAAACGTTAGAGAGACACGTTCCACACTCTAACAGGCCAATTATGTTGGATGTTCCTGTGGCGGTGGATGTCACGGAAGACCGAGGCATAAACCGAACATTGATTGACACATCTGACCAAAGGTTTCCCCGAGGCTAATGATTATAATCAGCCTACAAACGGCACGTGTATCAGTAAGTCACGTGATGCTTGTAACCAATCTGTTAACGTAGAAATAGGTCAACACTCAAAGGCGTTCTCTCATGAAAACAAACTTGGCATATTCTGATAACAATTGTGGACTCTGTCTGATGTTTGCTGGATGACATAATCAACAGGTTTAATTTATGACAGAGGACATATTAGTTCATCTGTACAGATAAATAATCCGATACCTGGGTTCATAAAACCAAACAGTAAATAAAACAGACAATAACCATACAAGAAAATACAACATTTTGTAAGTTGTCTTGTTCAGTCCTGACCCTCAGGTTACACCTGGGACATATTGGCCAGGGGACGACCGGCACCAAAGAAACATCACAGGTATGAGATGGATTCGAACCCACAACCTGGATATATGTAATGCTCTAACCACTGTGCTATCAGAGCATCCCAAGCAAGATATGCAACAACAATAATATAAGAACCTAAGTGGTAATTGCGCTTTCTCTTCCTCACTCCGTCTGTGTGTGTGTGTCAGTGAGTGCATTCGTGCCTTTGTATGTTTGTGAGAAAATGCACGTGCATTTAACCCCAAGAAATTATAATATGGTGAAATACAAATTTTAGAAGAGAGCTTTCTTCAGAGAGGCCAAATGAAGTGACCTAATGTCTGTTTGAGCTGATGTAACTCAAACCGTTCATTTAAAAAATGTGGCTCTTTCTAGAAAAGGTCATTTTGACTTAGGTATTCTGGAAAAAACTACATTTAGACTAGAATAACTTCTAAAAACAAAATAGGCCAATAGAAAAACAAACAAGTCAGAGCGATACCAACTAGTGGTTGTTAACTCAACCTTTACTGTAACTAGTGTAAGTGTAACATAATGCAAAGCTAATAATAAAAATTTGTCAGGAAACAAAACAACACTCGCAGATTGACAGCAAAAGCAAGCAGGTATAATAACATAACCATTAATACAAGTCCACGATGTGTGGGTGTAACATCACACTGAACTGTAAAATTTGTAATGTAAGCACCCTATTAAAACTAGATCTCACTTTAAGGTACTCCGTGGTCTAGCAGTAGCGTACTGGACCACAGATCACTACCACCGTGTTCGACTCTCGATGTGGGTATATCTGAAGCAGGGTTCATACACATTTTGACATCTCAGATTCCAGGACTTTCCAATGTCAAATTCAAGGACATTTTCAATGAATTCACGAACTTTTAACGCGAAAAGATACACCCATATTTCGGAAGAAGTGTAAGGACTGAATTCCTGTACGCTTATGATTAGAAATATAGATCTATATGTCCAAATGCCAGGACTTTCAAGGACCTCTACAAAAATTCCTGGACTTTCCAGGCCTGGATTCCAAATTTTCAAGGACCTGTGAAGGGTGTTTCATTTTTGACTTCGCTCCATTACCTTTGGAGGTGCTCGGCCCATTTAGCCTACCTTGTGCACAAACTGGCAGTAAAACATCAATCAATCATCATATCTAAGATATATATCTGAAAGATGATTTCATGGGGAAACATCCCACAAACACAGGTATGAGTTGGGTTAGTTGTTTAGACCCAGTACTGCAGGTCACACTTAAGCATGAGTCGGATTCGAACCCACAGCCTGGAGATTTGTGCAGCACAGAACTTCAGTTCTATACCATCAGAACACTGTTTAATACATCATAATGAATTATCATTAACATGATAATGGGGCCATTTCTGGTTCTACGGAGTCGTCAATGTACAAATTAATAATGAGCCACGCTTCCCAGGGGGGTATACTGTTTCTAGATCCTATTCACAGTAATATCAATAGTAAGTGGTGTTCAGGGCAGGGATTGAAGAGAGCTGAGAGGCTAAGTCGCAATGAATCACCATACTAGCATAAATCTAGATAAATTAATTCAGTTCTTCACAGTTGTTAACCTTTTTTCCTGTGCCATTGCTATTATCTGCTCGGTGGATAGTTCCCCCCCCCCCCCCATCACTAATTGTGCTTCGAGCACCCGAGGCAGATTCGACGTAAACGGATTCATGGCTGCCTTGGCGTCTTCATTGATGGAACCCGATCGATGATACGGACCAAACTTCAACCGGATTCAATCAATCGCGTCGCGCCATGGAAACAATTTTTGCGTTTTCATTGGACACCTTCCAATTTTTAAATCGGCTCATTCATTCATCACTGGATTAAATAAGGTTCCGTCGAGCCAGACCGGTATTTGGCTTCTTTTCATCCATCACTTTGATCTTGAACGGTACATGGCTACTATATGGTTACGCGTAGCGAGAAGATGACTCTGGCTGTTGTCTGTCTTCTCTCTCAGGTGATCAATAAGTGGGTTAGATAAGACTTAAGAGTTGTAATATTCTGCCATTCTAGGAACGACGGCTGATTAAGACACGAGGGCAAGATAATTCCACCTGGCAATTTGATCAAAATAGCTCGCATATAAGTTTCAATATTACTGTACCACCTTGAAACAGGTAATAAAGATATATAACTTGCATTACAATTAATTCAAAGTGTGAAGACCACTTCATTTTATATATATATATATATATATATATATATATATAAACTAAAATTTAAGGTAAATACTGAAATAAATTAACGATAATAGTACCTCTAGTAAGTACACACACACACACACGTAATTCTGCACAAAAAAGGCATGTGATATCATTTCTTGTGCAAGATGATTGAATCTCAATACTTCAAACTTCGGCCAAGATAAACCCATCTCACGCCCCAAAAGATGTCTATACGCATACCTCTTCCTCAATCGACAGACTCAGATAACTGAGCGATGGCTGTCTATCACAACAAACACTAAAATCACAGATTGGTTGTTACACCTTCCTAAAAAGACAAATCAATGTGTTATATCAATGCGACTTCACACCTGATGATAAATCATCGTACAAACACTATACAGGGGTCAGCGACAGATTGGAAGTTATTAAAATATAATTTCCTATCAAACAGTGTGATATTTGGCCTTAAAATAATAAGGACTGCTGATTACTGTGTACATGCAACTGTCACCTAAACTACTATAGAAGATAACTTAGCGAATGATTCCACTAAAGATGTTAGGTGGATATCATTACAGTTTACAGACAATGAAAAACTGAGGCTTTGAATGTTTGATGTTGAGCCAAGTACCGGTAAGTAGAAATAGTAGAATGGTGTGTGTGTATATATATATATATATATATGTGTGTGTGTGTGTATGTATGTGTGCATGTATGTGTGTGTATATGTATGTATGCTTGAGACATCTCAACTTTATATAAGAACAATCCACTATATGTGGACATATGCTCATTTCTATCACCATCAATCTAAAAATGATAATCCTATAAAGTTTACGTCCCAGATACTCAGATATCAAATCAATCAGCGAATTACCAATTATCCGATGCACGCATACATGCGGGTACATGACTACAAGCAACACTGAATTTAAACAGCGTAATTCAATAGTACTGTAGATCGATTTTTAATGAACCAACTGGCCAACTCTGGTTCATAATAATACCATTGTCCAGCCAATGATTATGTTAAAAGTTTATTAACAGGACATGTTATTTTCCCTTATTAAATGAAACTGGCAAAATTTATCAGAGAATTATTTCATGCTCTGATATGGGACTTCTCAAATGTTTCAGGCTCTTTAAGTCTTACCATTTTGCTGTAGACAGATTATCTGACACCTTGATTATAACTGTTTGTTATTTTAATGAAGACAATTTCATATTTTAAACATGAGACACGTTTCCTTAGTTTCAGGTGGCATCTTGGAAATTCCCAATTAAATCGAAAATTTAGCTTCTTTTTTTGGGGGGGGGGGGCAGGGGACGAGGAAGCGTCCTTACTATAATCTTCACCAAATGCATTTATTAAAATGACACAACAGAAAGAATTTAAGTTGGGCTTCAAATTGCAGCAGAAAAAAATGGACTTAAATGTCTTCACAATGAATGACATTTTGGTTAAAAAAAGAGGTTTGCATATATATATGTACAATGACTCAAAACAGTAGTACTTGTTTAATTAGCAAAATTCCACTACATTATAATTTGATTACATACTTAAAAATCACCCTTTTCAAAACTGGCTGCTCATTTTTAATGACCTAAGCTACCTGAAACTCTGCGACTAAAGTAAATCAAAATATTTTAAGTGTTCCTATTTATTCTACTACCGGAAAATGGTTTCACATTTGAGGAACATAGGAACAGAATTAAGGTACTGATTAATGAATTGACGACTAAAGGTTAATGTTATAGAGCTTAGTATCTGGGCAACACGGCGTTATCTCTCTTTACTATAGGAGTGTCATACATCAATATTGATCAGTGAATACTTGATGATACAAGTGGTCGCCGTTACACACAGTCTCTGATCACGATCTGTAGTTAATCTTCCACATGTTTACCATTTTGGGAGAAACTCAGCCCGGAGGTTGATACCAATAAGTTAACATTTCTTCAATAACTAGAGATGACGTTACTCAATATAATTACCCATGAGCAATCCCCCCCCCCCATATAGAACTTGAAGTGGCGCCTGAGCTCTGTGGGCCAACTGGTAGTGCATTGGATCACTGATCATTACTACCCGAGTTAGAATCTCAGCATGGGTTTCATCTTTGACTTCGCTTCATTACCTTTGAAGGTCGTTCAGCCCATTTAGCCTACCATGTGGACAAAAGTGGTCGTAAAACATCAATCATCATCGTCATCTTCATCATTGTAGAACTTGAAACAATTCTTGCCGGTAGCGTTGCTCTATTAGCATGGGTTGGTATCTTGCTCCAGTGGCACAATTATTAAACTTCCATCGGGACTAATGGGTTATCTAAAAATGGGGTAGGGGGAGAAGCCTGAGAGTCCCAGCTAGCTAATATAATAAGTCATCTGCTCATTGTGATGGGAAGTTTCAGCAAATGACTAGCTCTGACTAACCCAAAGGTATCTAAATGATGGATTCGAGACTAATTTAATACAGAAAATGGTCTACAACACCTCTGTACACCGAAGAGTATTAAAGATGTCTTCACTCGTGTGGCCTAAACACAACCGAGACTTACACCTAACAACCTAAACCTAATGTCATGGTAGATAAGAAAGAAGGGTACTTTGAAATTCCTGGCTGATATCTGGGGAGGGGGGCACTCTTCAGTGTTATGCTTATGCAGGATTTATTTATGCCTACATCACGGCAACTGATAAAAGATTATATAAATATATCTTACACATTAGCCCTTTAAACTCTTGATCTGTAGACCGTCTCTAAATGTCTGTCTTCTACCACCTCAATGGCCTACTGAGTTAGAGGGCCAGGGACCTCTTGACCATGGTCATGGTGTGCTGGAGGTGACAGAGGTACCGATCCCAGCCATGACATCGTAGTTACAAGGAGGAGTTTTTCAACTAGCCACTGACATTAGTGGCAAGGTTCCCTCTGCCGAATATGTCATATGTGCGAATTCAAAAATCATTTAGAATTACTCCCCCATGTAAAACAACAAATTACAGACAAACTGCATCTTCCTCATTTCAGGTAGCCTTGAACCATGTAAAATAACTGCCATTTCGCCCATTATTATTACGTTTGGAAGCATTCACAATAAGTGAGCTAGCTTCTTCCAAAAGATAGCAGTTCATTCTAGGTATTCTGCAGCCTTGGAAAAAACTGTCTTCTCGCAAAAGAACCCGAACCCCATCTCTGATCATACATCGGCGTAAGCATTGAACGTATTAACATTTCATTATGCTAAACATCAACACAGGGACCGCCTCAGACTCGCCAGTCAAACATAAGTGTGGGGCAAGCAGCTTTAAACTCCTCTGCCACACACCACCATTCATTTCGGCCAATTTAGGTCATCTATACCTGGCTGGACTGAAGTCGGAGGAACTTCTCAAACCTCCTCAAACCTATAATACTAGCCAAATAAGGGATTCAAAACTTGGATAACACAGAGCTCTGGGCTTCTTTTATTAATCAGTCGGTTCACCATCAGGATGGCCCGTCAGTGCTGACCATTGATGACAAAACAATTATTTGAGATGATAGTGATTAACCCATCATCATCATCTAAGGTGCATGTATAAGAAATGGAGCATCCTTGTATTTTGTGTTTAACTGAAATGCCAGTCTTTGCTCTAAAATAAGCAAAACAACAATACACAATTAAAGGTGATGGGGCAAATAAATTTCACATTTTGAAGTTTAACCATTAAATGATTAAGCACATCACTGATGATATCTGAAAGCATTGTCTGGACACACACCACAATACGTGTACTTGGTTCATTTCTCTGATCAATGACTAACATATCCACAACAAATTTATAGGAATTTAATAGAAACTTTTTTAATTCAAATTAAGTACACTTTGTACAGTGAATGAGTGGTTTATTTGTAGTCTTTGACGACTCTTGAGAGAGAGGACTCCCCAGAGAAACACCAGACAAACAATTGCAATAGGTATTTCTGTGATTCAAACCCACAGTCCTCTGAAGTCAGCAATACGGTGCTGACCATTCAATGCGATACTGTTGTGCCTAGATAAATTAGGTATATTGTTAGTGTTTATATAATGTAACAGAAATTATGAACTATGCATTATTTACCCCTGTGTTTGTATATCCCCCGTCTCCCATATGAGTGACTGATCCTTACAGGTGTGCAGGCAGCACAATTACTACAGATCAGGATCAGCTAACTCAGACGTTGTGTCTAAATGTGGCTATAGACTTTTTTTATTAAAAAACCTTTATTAATATTAGCCTTAAGAGGTGCATTTCAGAAATGACCTGGTGGATCCCTGAAATTTTGGTCCTGCATAAAGCTCGGTAACTAACAGGTAGCACTTAGTAAACACTCAGGGCTCACAATCACATACACACTAAAAATTAGGAAATGAATGGGTAATTGGCTTCAGTATTACACAAATATACTTATCAGCTGATTTAAGAGCAAATGGACTGTGTACAACCCAGTAATGTGTTGGTTAACCCCGGATGCACGATGTAAGCAAATGAGAGGTCACTAATACTACCACTGATAGTATCAGAAGGAAGTCTGGCGGCCGGCCGACAAGAAAGTGATGCCTTATGGTCCAGACTGCTCCATTCACACTTCACTTAGTACTAACTCTGTTGGGTAATGCTAGTCACATAAATCAACAACGGGTACAGTTCTAATTGTACAGCAGCTGAACTGACAGCCTACCGGTAGCTTCCTTAGTTAAAGCTACCAGTATTTGGAGCAGATGTCTTAATTCTACACATACCTCTAAATATTCCATATGTGGGTTAGCCAGACTTTGATTCCATGGCTTTTAGAATTGTCAGTATGATTTCAAAAAAGCTATATCAGGTTGTTGTCATGGGCATTGCAACCACCATGCTATTATGTTTAACAGATGGTGGTTTGTATACATGCGTGGAAATCTATATGCAAGCAACCAGCATGAAAAATATTGTTTAATTCATGCTAATGGTAAACACAGCCATGCGCGCGCGCACACACACCAGACCTTACATATATCTAACAATTGTAAGATGACACTGTATATTCAGTCCCTTAATGAATCACCCAGAGATCCCTTGTAAGTTGTACCAGTCCCCTCTAAGTCTAACACACACACACAGCTTTCACCATCTTGCAAGGCCACACAAGTTCACAATGGATTAGTCACTTTCAGTGAAACCTTTAATGGGCTTCTCCCATACTTAAGCATTCTTCCATTAATGTATCACACCTTGCTCAAGCAATGAGTGTCAGCGAATTAACACTTAAAGGTGAGTTATAAACTTATATTAGTCAATAACAAGTAATTAATAATTAGAGTTGCAGACAGCATCAATAAACTAAGACATTAATCAGTAAAGCTGATTTAGCATCAATCAATTCTAAATAAATATTGTCAACAGCTTAATTATAGTTTATACACTTCAACAATAAACCAGTACAGTGGAAAGTTGTTTTCATCTAAATTTTGCGCCAGATATCATAGATAACTTTTTAGACATTGGTGAACACCACTGAATGTATACAGTGTCAATTGTTACTAATTACTAAAAAGCTATGACCTAATAGTAATTAGTTTGAGTAATTACAGTACATAATCTGGTTGTTCAACCATCATAGGGCACCATCACCTTATCTTATTTATAATCTTAGTTATGGAGATAAATCTTTGAAACATAAGGGATAATATATATCCTGATAACAGTGATATGCAAGTGAATTATTATTACATTTATCATTCAAGCCCTAACCCCTCATTATCTGGCTGAGCACCTCCATGACGTAACTGCTAGTGAGGCTGTCTACAGGTCTATACCACCTGGGTTCAAACCCCAGCTGGGCTAGGTCAGAAGAGTATTTCATCTTTCACTTCCCCACTTTACATTTGGAGATGGTTTGGCTCATTTCGTCATCTATCATGTGCACAAAGCCATAAAACAGCGAGGGTGCCTTCGTGGTCTAGTTGGTAGTGCATTGGAACACAGATCACTATCACCTGAGTTTAAACCTCGGTGTGGGCATATCTGAAGGGTGTTTCATCTCTGACTTCGCTTCACTACATTTGGAGGTCGCTCTGCCCAAGTAGCCTACCATATGCACAAAAGTGGCTGTAAAACATCAATCGTCACTATAAAACGTTTCATCATCAAGTTATTTCTGAACAAAACTATGGCATTTGTTAGTCATAAGTCTACTTCTAGATACTGCAAGTCACTATTGTAGATGTACATAGTACAACCAACATACATAGCACAGCTGAAACCTCTGTAGAATTAAAAATTGATTTATTTTAGTTATTGAAACGGACATATAAAATCAGTTATGTGTCAATTTTAATTTGTTTTCTGTTACTGATGATGCGTCGTTTATGTCTGAAAGATAAGCGAAATATTGACTGTTTTACAGCCACTTCTGAGCATACGGTAAGCTAAATGGGCTAAGCAATACGCAAAGGCAGCAAGAAGTAAAAGGTGGACACTGTTCAGACGCTGGAAAGCAATGATGCAGACACTTTTAAGATCCACTATCATGATTATGACATGCACAAATCTGATAATACTTATTTGTGAAGGGTGTTTAATCCTCGAGTTTGAGTTCGCTTCATTACCTTTGGAAAGCGCTCGCCCCATTTAGCCTACCATTTGCACAAAAGTGGCCGTAAAACACCAATCATCGTACTATTTATAGCTAAAGCAGTACAAGAAATAGCTTCAGTTCGTATTAATCCGAACATTCCATTAAACTGCAGATATGAGTATTACAACCACAAAAACTGCAACATAAGGGTCTGAGTGTACATCCTAAACCTAAGGATATACCTTTAAAGTTTAAGTATTAAAGAATAGAAGGCACTGACATCCAGTAACTCATGCCATGGGCATGGCATCTCTATTTTAAGGGTTATTAAAGGTGTGTACTGACATAGTCACATACCATAGACTGATAGAGTGTACAATTACACCGATAATTTAGTTATTAATAATAAGTTTAAAAAAATACATCTCATTTCTATTAATTAGATCTACATCTAGTAATAATGTAAACCATCCGCTGATCCACGGATCAGCGGATGGTGGAGCTGTATTGATTACTTACGCTGTGTTTTCTCGCTTGCTCATTTAGGGCTCGTATCCAGGCATCGACCAGCTCGGGTGTGTTGTTATAATGAAGATAGAGCCAGGAGAGCGTCGAATTAAGCCACTCGCATGTCTCACCCCCTGACAACGACGCGAACCCAAACGACCGTCCAATGTCACCATTTATCGCCCGCCTCGACTTGGGCAAACCGAAAAACCTGAGGTACAGGTTGAGGGCCCCCACCACCAGAAAGGCGGCCAGCAGCCAACCGAGGAACAACATATCCAGAAGATCGATCCTGCGCCAACTGAACTCCGAGTACCAATCCAGAAGCCGCTCGAATCCGTCTGCCATGTTTTTATAGGATTCGCCGAGCCGATACCAGACCAATCGCAGAGTAACATCGGCCATCACAGCCAATCCCGGGACGCCTAATCCGCCTGGGTTGCTAAATATAGCTCTCCGGAGGCCGCCTCTAGCCACATAAGTCCCGAGAGTCCGACAACCTGGATCCGTCAATCAGCTCCGCCACAACACTCAACCCACTCCAGCGCCAGCTGCCAACTACAAGGTCAAGGAGACAGCCTCGTTCCGGGCCAGTTGTATTTTCGTCATAACGTCATCCACGCATATTCACAACAAAATGAAAACAAATAATTATTTATGATGTGTTTTTGGTGTGAATCTGACGGTGATACTTATTCATCATCACAGATTTCTGCAATCTTGTCTGGATATTTTTTCAACTGATAAAACAGGTCTCCAATTGGTTTTAAACATTTCTTGCATATATCATAATGTCCTCTAATCTAAAGTCGGGCCTACTATTCACAAAATTTCAGCCTATTGATCGTATACAGTTGACCGTGTTTCATTATTACAACAAAGATACTATATATGTTATAGCATCTTTGGTTAAAAAAGATGTTATTGTAATTTTACTGTGGGGTATTTTCATAATGGATACAATTAATCTAATTAAAAGATAGTAACAATCAGATCTGCACAGCACACACACACACACACACACTTCAGAAATAAATAACGGTGTTAATTTAATAAATTACCGAATTAGATTAGTCAGGGATATACATAAGGCATATGATCCAAGGCCAACCCAGCTAATGGGGCATGCACAAAATATTTTGACTTGAATTATATCAAAAATTAATTTTTGGCTGTATATTACAAGAATCGATTTTATCACGCATGGAATCCGCCACCAACAAGGTAAATTTCCGTCAATTAATGTTATCATGTTCATAAACATCTATATATTCCATATTTATGAGACTCCGGTCCGTACCCGAATACACTTCTATACAGACGAAGTTTGCCACAAAGATGACGTCACTTGTGGGGAAACCCTCTCAGAGTGTCTTTCTATTTATACGTCCAGGGAACTCCCTACGTGTTATTCTTTTCTCGAACGCTTATTCTAAAATGTTCTAGCCCCTTTCGCGTAGCAACAGTTGTATACAAATAATTTGGTGGCCAGTAATGAAATGGTGCAGATTAATCTCACACTCCTGCTTTTCGCCTACGAGATTTCTGAAGTTAACGTCATTTCCAAGAAACCGGGAAGCGAAAATCAAGATTCAAATGTATCAGTAAATTAACATTAGCTCGAAAAGAGCAGTGACCTGAAAAATTTGGATGGTTGGGGGGGGGACGAATTTAAAGGGGAAACGCGTTAATTTAAGCAGATATTATTTTATATGTTGCATAAAACCAATAAAAAGTGACACACGTATAATAATGATCTCTGTGTAAGTTTGACGAATGATTCTTTAAGTGATTCGTTTAGTCTCAGCTCTATACATGTATATAATAGTGGTCGTTTAAGGATGAACTGTCGTTCAGAGACGGAGAACAACGCGCAATCAAATCCTATCCGTTTAATGTTCCTGCCTGACCCACTGATATAGTGACCTACTACGACCTACCTCGGATAGAGCTGGGCCAACGATTTCCGGTTTTCGATTGGCTCGCTGTGTCTGTTATCCTGTTTCCAATGGTGATCACTTGTATACAACAATACCTTTGTCCGATGTTTGATGGTGAAATGCATTACATCCGTTTTGCCACTGTTCAGTTATTCTAAGCACGCCTCTGGTTGACTAGTGACATTTTGTCGACCCGGAAAGCCTTAATTTCTTCTTGATAGTAAATTTATTCTTGGTAGCCATCGGCCTATGTTTGGCAGTTCGGAGAGTGTGAAAAACATCTGGCTAAACTGTGTTTCGTATTGTATTGTATGGTATTCAGTTTTACATCCGATATATTCTTTAATATAGTATATTTCCACCTGATGTATGTTTATTCAATGAGGTCATAGCCGACCTATAGCTTTACTGTCTTAACTTGACCGTTGACTGGTCGGGTTAACTAAGTCCAGTATTCTAATGGACAATACTGACAGCTCAGCGCATCTCTACTACAACAACTAAAATGATATCGGACTGTATATGCTAACATCACTTACTAACACAGGCCGATATAAAGTGCCCAATTTGATATTCATTTTCCTGGTTCAGCGCCAGCTCCTGGATGGTGGCTTGTATTAAATTATATCCGCCCTGGTCTTCCGCGAAATAGCATCGCATTCGCGACAAATATCACTCACTCACTCACTCACTCGCTCACTCACTCACTCACTCACTCACTCACTCACAGCAATCACAAAAGCAAATTAAGGCCAAACAATTGAGCAATGGAGCGAGAGATTTTGCGACCATTTTGCCGAGCACTCGTGCATCGCTTACTACTAACCCAGCTCCCAGTCACCACCCCCCCCCCCCACACACACACACACACACACACACACATAAAATAGACACGCGAATACATTTGGTTTATAAGAGGCGGTGTTGTTGTTGTTGTTCGGCCAAGAAGGATAACGAAGTTTTGGGATGTATACAGTATCTGGTATGTTATCCTATTCTATTCATTTCACCTTCATTAACTAGGTCGCCCAAAGTTAAATCCGGAGAGGGGGTGGGTGGGGGGCCTCGTTCGGGGGTCTGGATTTAAACACTAATAATAGTTAAGTCAAAACGAACGATAAAAGTGAATCCGAGACATTTAGCCAACGGACACTTAGCCGACGGACACTTAGCCAATATTTGCAGGGGGGGGGGGGTGGCCAACATTCAATTTTTTTATTATGTTTATGTGAGTTTTCATAAATATAGTTGTTTCCGGATACCGTTAAAAGGACGTCGCCAATTTACCAGCATCCCTCCCCGTTTCTGGCGTGATTCACCGCGTTTACGTCATGCCTTAATTATGTACGTTTTTCTATAGCTTCGGGTTGTTACTCATCTGACTATATTTACATACCATACTGATTTGTGATCACCAAATGTTCTCTGACCACTTTAGACGTCTGGATCAACTCGATGATAACACAGCGGACAATGCCACCAACTACCAAGTTTATTCCACTTTTAAATCCCCCTACAAAACTCGGGGCGCCTCTAGCGGTGACGCGATGGACCACAGATTCGGATCTCGGCGTAGGCATATCTGAAGGTCATTTCAGCTTTGACTTCATTACCTTTGGAGGTCGATCGGCCCATTTAGCCTATCAAGAGCACAAAAGTGGCCGTACAACGTCAATCGACGTCACCCGCCTACAAAACTCTTCGCGCGCGCGCGCGCGCGCGCACACACATACACGCACACACGTCACTGTTGTAATACGATCCTCGGTGTTTTGTTTTAAAAGCTGAAGTTGTCTCAGTAAATCACATTAAATTCACTTCATCACCAGAATGTCGGTCCACTTTAATTCTCACCCTACACGTTCCAGGATACACGGTTCAAGTGATGAACATTTATCGGCGACTGTCTCAGTAAGGATAGTTTTTACAAGCTGTAATCGGGGAGAGGGGGTGGGGCGGTTGTATTTACAGGCCGGATACTAGTTCCGAGCTGTAGAGTGTGGGCCTTACAAGTACGTACTGCCGACCTTAACAGCGTAATAAATAGAACGAACGTACACTGTTCGTTACAGACAGGCTGAAATGAATACTCGTACGGGGTCTTGCTTCCTGAAACGTACTGACTGACCAGTATAGATCCCGCATTTACTAACCCTACGCGCGGCTACGTGTTTTGTGTCACTCGGCTCTGCGTTATGTGTCACACGGCTCCTGGTTGTTTTCTGTTGTATACGGATGTTTCTCGTAAACATCGTTTGCGATTTTCAGAGGAATCAACTGTAATAAGGTGAAAGTGTTCGATCATCAACTGCAGGCTGGCCAAAATGTTAGTATTCCCTTTTCCGTATTCACATGTCATTGAGCTAACTTCGTGGGTAGTGTTTATGATGTTTGTCACTCAACCTACTAATATATATATATATATATATATATATATATATAAAATTTATATAAAAAGTATGCTTATTACTCAACCATATATATATATATATATATATATATATATATATATTTAAATATATAATCATATGTTAATGCAACATATATATATATATATATATATATATATATATAATTTAAATATATAATATCTATGCTTATCATTCAACCATATATATATATATATATATATATATATATGCACGCACGCACACACATAATTTCTTTGGACAAAGAGGCGGTAATAAGGTCCACACAACTCGAGTTCATTACAAGCGAAGTTCACTAAAATAACACGAGGAATGACATTTCAAGGTAATAGTGTCATTGCCGATAATAGGGTACAAGAGTATATACGGTGTTTGATGTATGTATATTTCGTTATGTTTGATATAGGGTGATATTGTCTCAGGGTGTACGGAACAGAGAAAAAGTAGCATTTGCTCACAGAAAATACTAATATTGGGTTGAGTCGTGTTATATCGCTGCTATTAGTATTAATCTGAATTTATTCTGATTTATGCTTATATTATTCACACATTATTCATACTGTGTATTAATATTTTATTTCTCCATTTTAGGCTTAATCTTTCTTGGCCGTAGTGTTCGACACAAAGCCTGGTTTTGTTTTAATCATAGTTTCTTTTTTTATATTTAGATTATCCTCTTTTGGATTATTTTAGAAATTAGTTTTTTTCTTTCATTTTTCTCTAATTTTGCCGGTAATTAATTATACTTACAATTAAATATTTTTTTAAAAATCAGTTTGGAGTTAATTGTTGTTTGAATGAAAGTATAACACCTGTGCCAGCGCCTTAACTATCTTTATAAAACACACACACTTACACACACACACACACGCACATGTGTGTGTGTGTGTGTGTTTAAAAGGCTGCACATATCAAATCTAGGACTTCCCACATAAGCCACTGAGATAATGTCAAAGTGTTCAATAAAAACACGTTTCAGTTATTTATATTTGCACTCATTATTTGTATTCATAATTCCAGCTGCCAAATCAATTAGCAATCAAACTGCATGATGGTAACGACGACGATCTTGATCCTGGCCTACCTCATCCAGTTTATTAAGATCAATGCACGGTCCTTGCCTGGAGACTACGTCGTGGAATACCAACTCCGGTCACATTTATATAAATGGACATTTACCAAGGTAACATTACCTATAACACGATGCCTTCAGATAGCAGCTAACGGAAGCACACCGTCAGTGATCTGTGATCAGAAATATAACACCACACAGATTGAGGAGGTAATGATAGGGCTCGATAAATATAGGTCACTCATTGGCAGTCTGGATCTGGTCTGTGCTATGCACGATCCCGAAGGAGGTCTCGGTTCTAAAATATGTGTCTGTACGGTTAATAGAATCGGTGGGAACGTAACGGCAACGGGTGAAAGCCCCGAACGCAGGGAATACATCCAACTGGAAAGCGATCAGCATCTGGATGCTATCAGGAATGACTCTCAAACAGCCGAAGTTCCAGGTGTGTCGTTTCAGTATTGCAAGTACGGTAAGAACCTGACAAGGGCTATGCTCAGCGGATATTCTGGTCTTCGCGTACTGAACGTGGATAACATAGACATCGAAACAATAGAGAGTGGAGCCTTTGATAGTTTCAGAACATCGCTGCAGATTCTGAACATGACAGGTCTACGGCTGAAGGAAGATAGCTTAGTCGCCGGCCTCTTATGTAACCTGACCAGTCTGAAATTTGTCTTACTGAACAAACTGAAGAACGCAATGAGTGAATTTCCTACCACACTCTTTGCGTGTCCCGAAAGTGATGGACTCGGAATCCCTGATCTGATGGGAGTGTTTGCTGAAGGTAACGCATTTAATAGGTTGCCGCCGTTTGCGTTTGGTTCTGGCGCTAAATCCATTACATCGCTTAATCTAACCAACAACGAAATATCCAGCGTAACAAATACTACCTTTGCAGACATGACGTCACTACAGGAACTAAACCTTGACGATAATAAACTTTCCACTTTTCCCAGAGGAGTGTTTTCTTCATTAAAATCACTTTTCTACCTCAGCGTCCAGAACAATGAGCTGACTATTTTGGATACCTCAATATTGGGGGAACTTCTATCATTGAGAGAATTAAGCCTTAACGGGAATCAGCTGCATACTATAGTGGGATCGTTTGGTGCGATGAAAAGCCTGGTTGTACTCCACCTGAAACATAATAGGATAAGTGAACTAAATGCCACCATGTTCAATAACAGCTACATCCTGCAAGATCTCAACTTGGCACATAACCGCATTAATTATATTCACGATGAAGCATTCAGTTCACTCTTGTTCCTTGGTTTACTGAAGATCAATTACAATCAGCTACATAACTCGACGAACCTGCGGGAGGTTTTTCAGCGTCGTTTAGAACACTTAAAACTTCTGGATGTTAGCCATAACAAGCTCACCGAAATCTTACCAAAACAGTTTCGCGAATACACCCATTTGTCGAGCTTGGAGATTTTGAACCTGTCGCACAACAAAATCCACTTTTTAGCGGAAGATGGGTTTCTCTATCTGTCCGAACTGCGGATGATAGTTCTTGACTCAAATCGGCTTAGCGAGTTTAAGCCAAACACGTTTAAGCACTTGAATAAGCTTCTGACGTTGTGGATTAATGAAAACCAGCTCGTAAATATACCCAGCGACGCTATACCAGCAAATGTTGTTTGGCTTTCTTTGTCTTTTAACCGGATCCGAAACCTTCCACACATGACTGTTAAGCAAACAGTCTTGAAAAGTATTTACATTGGATACAATAAGATAAGCCATTTGAACAAAACGATGTTTATGAACTTGCCAAATTTAACCCTCTTGAATGTTACCCACTGTGAGATTGAACATCTGGCCGAGGCTACGTTTGAGCCGTTGGAGAAGTTGCAAGCTCTCGACCTTTCTGGAAACAAACTGAACTTGAATTTTTCTTTAAATTACCTCGGTAACATTTTCCATGTTTCATATGTGAATCTATCGCATAACATTATTGAGTCCGCTGAAAATCTTCTCATGCATCATTTTAAGTATGCCAATTTTCTGGACATAAGCTATAATCCTCTGAAAGTAATTCCTGACCAACCGAAGAGACGTCCATTTGGAACGTCCACATTACTAAACAGGGGCCAGATAAGCTTCTTATATATCAAAAATTGCAGTCTAGTTCACGTTCACAGGAACGCCTTTGAACTTTTGCCAAACCTGATTCACTTAGATCTTTCGGATAATAAATTGCGTTATCTGGATCAGTTGAACATTGTACTGGAAAATGGAAACGCCTACACTGTCTATCTTCATGGGAATCCAATAACCTGTGACTGTCGCATGTCTTGGCTTTTACAACCGCCATACAGCACACGTTATGAACTCTCTGCATGCCGTTTGGAAACATCTAACGATGTGGTTCCATTTGATGCTGTCTCGAAAGATCAGTTCCTATGCAGGGAAATGAAGAGCTGTTTTGTGCGGCCTGACGTATGTAAATGTTTCACTGATAATTCTACCAGCAGGAATATCGTTTATGTCCAGTGTTTGGACACAAATCTATCCGTTTTACCACAAGGCATCCCGCCATCAACAAAATTATTGGATTTGCGAGGAAACGATTTCCACACGCTCTCCTTTCGCAGCTTTCCGATGAGGATGGAAACGATCGAGCTCTATTTGACCAACTCTAGTATATCGCGTGTTGTACGAGGAGAATTCAGCAAATTCTACCGTCTAGAGTTCCTGGATCTTAGCTGGAACGATTTAGTTAAACTTGAAAGCGGTATTTTCTCGGGGTTGTATAAATTAAAGATCCTGCTTCTTCACCATAACTTGATAACTGTTTTAAGACCAGAATCATTCGAAACGATATTCAGCCTAACGGTGTTGACGCTGCACCACAATCGTATGACTACAATCGAACCCGTTGTAATGGAAGCCATTGATGGACTTGTGTACTTGACGAACATGACGCTCCATGGTAATCCGTGGCAGTGTCTCTGCGACAATGCAACATTCAAACATTGGCTGTTGGAGAAGAGCGAAATCGTGCAAGATCTCGCCAGTATCCAGTGTAATAACAGCTCAGTCATTAACTTGGCCGATGATCGCTTCATTTGCTACGACCAGATACCATACTTACGGCAGTACGACAACACGGTCATTATCCCGATCGGCGTACTGGCTGGTATTCTGGCTGTCCTTCTAGCGTGTTTCGTTGTCTGGTATAAAAACAGGATGATATTCTTTGTGTTGATCTACTATAACTGTGGATGGCGCAGGAAAAAAACCGAAGACGAGGCTTGCCCTTATGACGCGTTCATGGTCTACAGCAACGCGAGTAACGTGTGCAGTCTGATCGTTTCCGAGTTCTTGCCGCGGCTCGAGCCGACGCATAAGTTATTCATACCGGAACGGGACAGCCTTCCCGGTCAGGTGCAGTCAGAGGAACTGATGGCGACGATTAAGCGAAGCAAGCGGAGCGTGTTCATTCTGGATCCGGAAGCCATCCGCTCGGACTCGTTCTACTTCGCTCTCCAGACCGCTTACAACTACACGGCTGAGTCGGAGAATCATCACCGGATTGTTCTTATCGTCATGGATGACAATCTAATTAAGGATAGCTGGCAACAACTGGATGACCACTTGCAGGCCTTCATCAAGGCCAAACGTTATATAAAATGGTCGGATAAATATTTCTGGCAGAAGTTTATGTACTACATGCCCGATTCTTTGACCGACTCTTCGCCAATGGAATACGAACTGCGGCATCAAATGCCCGAATCCCAAATACAGACTGAACCTAACTCTGTGATCACGGATAACATAAACAGTGATGTGAAATATAAATCAAATAACGTAGGGAGTTCAGAGACAAACGACAGCTGAGTATATCGATCGATTATCATAGCATGTGATAACTAAAACACTAGATCTTTCGAATACTGTTTCCTAGGAATATACGTTTCCATTAAATACTGTTGAATTGCGAACGAAGTTTCAAGGTCATGAAAGAATGGTCAGGAAAGATCACTGAAATCTATCAAACGTAGAGAGATAAATGAAACAACAGTGTAATGTTTATGTGTTGATTAAATATAACGCATTGGTATCCAGTGTTTGTTATACAAATCAATTGGATGAGTATAAATGTAATCATGAGTATTTCGATGACGTGTAGTTTTCATCTGTAATCATTCCTATTACAACGATTATTTATATATTTGTGCGAGTACTTTTTAAAAATGATATAATTATTTTGAATAAGTAAATTCTAAGTCTGACTGACACGATATTTAAACGACCTAGATTATACAATTTTCACGACACATGTTTGTCTAACAATAATTTCATGATTATTTGTAGACGTCCTTATCTCTTTGAAATATATATATATATATATATATATATATATATATATAACTTCTGATAACAAAAATAATAAATAAATGGTAGAATTTCATTTGTCGTTCGGCGAAGATTGACATGCAGTAAACACAATCGTGTATGAAAATAAATTCGGAGAAAGCTAATAACATTAGCCTTCATCCGCATCAATTGAACTAATGTTAATGACTGTTGGTGTGTTTTAACCATGGCAATGTGTTGGACGCTAACTGATGACGAAATCAACAACTTGTGCTAATATTATAAGTAATATCATCGTCTTAAATTGTTTGATATTTGTCTTAAACTGGTTTACGGATTAATCCAGATTCCAAATTGACCCAGAATAATTCCTTGTGTTATTGTAGGCTGATTACACGAACTAGAAAGTTACGACGTTTTGGTGCAATGTATTGTTTACGGAAATTAAGATTTGATGTTTACATACAAATAAATATGGTTGAAGGAAACGATGCAACTTGTGTTTTAAGGCCACTAACATAACACTGAAGGTGTGCAACGATGTATGTATGCCACATCGTGCCTAGACCTAATTTCCAGATATGACATTCCGACAATGACACACACACACACACACACACACATATATATATATATATATATATATCGCCTTTGACAACAATTAAGATCACCAAGGATAACAAGGACAATATCGTAGCAAAACATCTTTATTGTCATATAGACAAACTGTAAACTTGTTCGTTTGCCATTTGGAATAACTGTATCATAAACTAATCTTAACCTTGTTATTGTGTGGGAAGATTTTATCTCTTGAATAAGATAATTTGGGCAAAATATTTATAATATGACCGTGTCATACGTATGAACAGCTCTACAAAGACAAGCCTATTAAAAACGGATTCAAGAGGACGTTTTATAATATTATTAATATTTTATCCTGGTTCAATCTAAAATATAAGAAGAATGTTGAAATGCTGTTTAGAATGTGTTTTACAAAGGAACCTCTCGGCATCGTTCTTCATGAATTGATACATCCTAGAAGATTGAGATCTCGCACAACTTCGTTTCTGACGATAATCGCCAGAAAAGGTTGCATAAATTAGGTAGATGAAGCAATAATAATTGGTTAGATATATGACAATGATGCGAATTTTAGGCAACAAACAAACATCTGCCCATCACTTTATATACAAGGGTCTGATGTACAAATATCGGTATTTAATCAAATCTTCCTCTCACCGATAGTGTTGAACAAGGCCCACACTCCGTATCCTCCTTCACATACTCTGCGTCAAATGATAGAAGCATTAATAAATACTGACTTGCAACCCGAAGGTTGTTATTCCCGGATACCAATCCCGGATACTAACACAAGACCAGGTGAATCCACACCATTGTTATAGATGGGAAATCGGTCTCCATCACCGGAAGTATTCGATTCGTTATCCGGTTTGAGGTCACTGACGAAGTAGGGTTCTTGGACATGCGTTCAGCCTGTCCTTGACACAATACACACTTGATGTTATCAGGTTTTGCGAGTTCTGCCCGTCTATCTACAGTTGTCTCGGGGGTAGAATTAACCAGGACCCGAGTGTATGTACCACGTAATGAGCCAGTAGGCCTCTTTGTGGCTGAAAGTAGCCATGTCACAGCTACCGCTTGATCCCGTGGATCATATCTGTGTTTTGTGAAACTATTATGTTGAAAGAGTTGAAGTGGATCATTGCATTATTTATCAGTCAAATACAATTATTAATATTATTAAATAGAATATTATATATATATATATATATATATATATATATATCATCATCACATAATTACCTCCAAGTCTGAAGCCATACTGCCTTTACAATTAAATCCAATCCTTCTAGAAAATCCCCATTAGGTATTCTTCTAGACGTGTTTCTTAACATAAAGGTAGCTTGAGACCACTCTTGTTGTTCTTGATAATCTCCATGGTTGTTTTTAATTGTATCATTATTGAATGTATCAGTATTGATTATATCAGTATTGATTGTATCAGTATTGACTGTATCAGTATTGATGGTTTTCGGGTAATGAATGATATGACCTGATAAGGGGTCAATCCAGTGTAGAATGTATCACTTACACTCTATACACAACCGACAATCGCTTCGTGAAGCCTCATATCCTTGTGGCCTTTGACCTCTTAAATGACTTACTCCATAATTATATCGCGATCATCCAAGTGCAAACATTTACGACTTGGGCAAAGGTACGAACACCATCTAAGTTATGGCTTTGAATCTAACCTGCACCTGTATTTATAGGATACTAGGGTTTAGGCTAAACAAGCCACTTTTAGCAGCCTGAATCAGCAAATCACATTAACAAAAACAATAGGATAATGATCCATCACTGGCTGTTTTCAACTACGGATTTAAAATAGATGGCATGTAGATAAAAACTGGACAAAATCGGTCACGGTGTCTGGTATTAAATGAATAGTTATTGAACATTCATACACATGTTGATATGTAGAGGCGATCTATGTCCTTAAAGTCTGAGGATTTGCGGAGTTCCGAGCACCCTCATCCCCCGAAATTCCATCAAATTTTGTGTTTAGATCCTCGAATGACTGCTTGTATGAAGACACTTGAAGTACTGATTCGTAAAGTCTTCACGCGCAATTATAAGGCCTCTTGACCTTGAATGTCGAGTGGATTGCGATGTTCGTATATTTACGACTTCAACCTATCCTATTTCAACTTCTATGACAACAATGTTTTTATTCACCTTTTTCTAATGAATAACGGACGTGAGATAACCATCAGACAAAGGCCTGGTAGCAAATAACTAAACCATCAGGTTTTTTCTTCTAATTTTGTTTTAATTCGAGACCCGACTAATTCATTGATTATTTCTAACATTTGCAGTTGGTTACATTTAAAATGTGATTTGTTGTATATTGCAACTTTTGTTGCCTCGGTGGTGTTTAATACTAAATTATTTTTGTAAAACAACCTATTTGATTTTTTGAAATTCTAAATTATTTATCAATGATAGTTGATAATGAAAGATAAGTTAATTTAATTATTACCTGGAATGCTTATGCGACGCTCCTTTCGTTAATATGACCAAAGCAGTTATCATCACTATGTGAGCCAGAGTATTTGTGTATTTTAGTATATATATATAATGGCACTGGCTCAGATGATCAACATCTCTAAACATCATTTGAGACATCTACCTACGAAAATATAAATAAAACTAAACATAGATCAATCTAAATATAAATGTGCTAAACCTCCATATATGGATATACATGTATATACGTAGACCTATGCATGTGTCTAGGCTACTCATCAGCCCGCTTTTCGTAGCCGACAAATATGTCACGGTCACAGGAAAGCGGCTACGTGCAGGCTACGTACAAAAGCGGAAGCTCGTAAAAAACATACCATTTGATACCACAGCTCGTAGTAAACAACACGTGCGTGGGGTTCAATGGCGACTTACTAGATACATATGATAACTACTTTGACACCGCAGTTTACATTCAACAGTAATTGTGTGTGGTCCGAAAGAAACTTGAATATAAAGAACAATTCGACGCCTCAGATGCTGACCTCAGCTTTATTCTGGGTTCGAAGAACTAAATAAATACTATCTATAGTATATGAACGGTATCGTTAGACGTCCACCCAACGTTAGTTTGTTAACAACGTGAGACAATATACACCAACTCCACGTGGAAGCAGTGAAGTGATTTAGCTCAAACAGCAAAGTAGCAATACTGTACAATGGATTATTACTGGATTAGAGCGAAATCTAAAGCCTGAGTAAATATTATTATTTTACAATAACCTAACAGCAAATCTTCATACGTTTCCGTCCATTACTGAGTGAATGTTCATCCATGCATAATTTAATAACACTGGGATTGGAAGGTGAACGGGGGGGGGGGCTACAACGACGTGCATTACAAACTGCATTATGTAGTGGTGAGTGTCCAATAAAAAGAAGAAAAAAAACTGAGAGCTTTAAGAAGGGGAACACCAGTTATCCACCAAAAAGTGCTGCCACCTGGCTAATGTATTTTATTTTGCGAACACAAACTGTAGGATGAGGCTGTCGTACTTTTCTAGATTCCTGTGCTTTCTGGATTCCTGTGCATCCAACAGATTAATTGCGATCCGAATAATTTGACACCTCTAGATAATAAATCATCGTGATTTGGCCATTCCGGGCGGCCTTGGTACCAGCGAGAGTTTGATCCTGACTACATTAACCCTAAATTATTACCTGATAACAGTCTGACGCCAGGCTACTCACTAGGTATGCGAAAATATCCATTTTGGTGATGAATACATCTTTAGACTTCGAACGTGCAACAGCTCAACACGAAATTGTCCGTTAAATTCTAAAACAGACAGTGACTGGGACTTGTTAGCGTGGCCGACAGTCTGGTTGTATAATTTTGGCAACCATGTAGGAATTATAATCGTTATGTAGTTATTTCTGTATTCTCGCTTCGCCATGGATGAATAAACAATTATAACACCTAAAGATCATGGGCCGATATTGTCGTCCGTTAAGTGTATGACCTTGGAGGCCTTTGAACTTTATAAAACGTTCCCTTTTATTGATATAGATAACTTGTAATGTAGAGAACTTTGATGAACCTTGGTGGCATTAGTAAAAAAATATTTTTGGAAAATATTAAGAACACATTTGTGGAAATATATTTTATGATTCAGGGTACACATCATTAGAATCAGAGACCATATGATTGTGGTACAGACCATATGATTGGAGTTAGAGACCATATAATTGAAGTTTGAGACCATATCATTGAGGTATTTGTGTGGTAGAGACCATATATTATTTGGGGTAGAAATGATTTTAGAGACGAAATCATTGGGATATAAACGTTTTATTTGGGGTTAGAGACTATCATTGGGAAAAGACCATATCAAAGTAGTATCACTCACTCACTCACTCACTCACTCACTCACTCCCAACCACCTCACTCACCCACGATGATATGAATATATGACAATACATGATAGATATAGAATTTAATATCAAGCATAAAATCAGATAAAACTTATAAAACATATTGATGGCTCTATGGCCTAACTGGTAGCTCGGTTGTAGCATCAAAGATCAAACTCCATCCGGGATTCGTCTAAATCATGTTTCTTCTTTGTTTTAGCCTCATTATTGTTGGAAGTTATATATAAAAATTGCCCCTCCCCAAACAGAGAAATAATTCAACACATAACCAAATAGTATACGACTTGATATCAAACTAGTATTCAACAGCAGGACCGTAACATATTCCCCTTACAGAGCCTCACTCCGTAAATGTTGAATGCTTGTTAAATGCTTTTCCAAAATTTTTAAATAAATCAATTATCGTTGATTTAATTTTTGTGTTCTTGCAATTAATAATAATCCATGTCATACACGTGTTCCAGTTTAAAAAATATTAACGTACTTAGTACTACTAAATATTTACACGTAATGATTGAAGTTGTCTCTTGTACATTATGATATGTCTCAGACGCGGCTTGGTATATTGACATCAAGTTGAACATTTTCAAATTAAAACTAACAGATTTCTTCATTTAATATGTTGTTCAGCATCAGCAGGCTATTGTATTAGACCTATTCAGATAGAAAATTGCTAGCTGAGCTAGAAGAACTACAGATATAAGGCAGAAAACTCCTGTTCGTGTAAGTTTAAGCAAAAAGGTGTGGCTTGATCTGAAAAGTATCACGTTTGTATTTAAACGAATCACCTTAAGCTGGTTACCATGTAAAATTAATTAAACAGCAGTTTATGCGCGCATGTTCAGTGTTGACACCCAGAGAGTGGTGACGTTACACGCATAAGGGTGAAAAAACGGTACCAAAATATTAGTCAGACCTAAAAATAAACATAGCAGAGAGTGTGACGACCTCGTAGGTTAAGTTTAAGGGGAGACTTTAACCTCCCAAATATCTATGTTAAGGGAGAGACAAAGGACATCAGACATTTGGAGCCATTTATCGGATTTTAGTATTCCCTATAAGTCTGACTTGTATATTGTCATAAATGTGAACATATTAATTGGAACAGGAATACTTAGGGTAGACTAAGTATCGCTTCAGTGAACACAAGACAACAATTTGAAGGAAATAGCTAGGTATATCATTAAGTATCCGTGTTCATAATTGATTCTGTGTCCTTCAACGTGAACCGCATTTGTACATCACAGAAACGAGCAACATGTTTGTAGGACACGTACTTATCATAATCTGTAAGTATATACACATATATATATATATATATATATATATATATATATATATATATATATATATATATTTGTAACCGAACTCGAAGAGGGAACTAATAATAATAATAATAATAATAATAATAATAATAATAATGTAGTTTTAATAAAGCGCTCGTACTAGTTCCAATCCATTCAAAGGCGTTCGACTGTGACATCCCAATAAAATCTATTTGAAAGATCAACTTTAAGAAAGAATCAACTTTCGGTGTCACGGTTTGATTCTCTAAACGTTCTGATTTAGTATTTTCTTATTGCGCATGCGCAAGAAAAACAAATACGGAACGGGCACTAACAGATTTTTTTATCATGCTGAATTTGTTTGAACCCCATAGACACATGTTTGGGAGGCCGTTTTTAATAGTTTAGAGTCCGAAAATGGGATATCTGCGACAAAACGAGACTGAACAACGTCAGATTGGAAAGTTGAGGAGTCAGCCTCATTTTGGGGCGATAAGTTTGTTTCCATCGGAAGGCGGTTCGCGAACTTCGGTGTGAGAATATGAGACTAGAGAATTGTTCATACCCTGCAATATAAGCTCTGGAACATAACCTGACAGACGAGAAATGTGTTATTTTGATTTGGTGGATTGTGTGATTCTACAAATCCAAACCGGACTGCATGAGCCCATATCTAAAAAATCAAGTAAATGTTTTTAAACACCAAATGATATTTTCTGAGTGACAACAGAATTTATTGCGACCTTGTGTTACGTTCAACCATTAAGACGTTAGGAATGAATTTAGTCCAATGCTGCATTTGCGTTCTGATGGAGTAAGCAGCCATCTCTGTGTAATGGTCTTAATCAATCTGTTGGTCATTAATAAGCTTGTTCTGTCTTTAATATCTGATTGGTTCGTCCGTCCAACCCTTTGATTTGTGGATAATATGCATTGATAACTTATGTGGCTGTGTTCAATTCTTAACATACTGCATCATTGATCTGAAAAGTGAGTAAAACTATTCCTATTATATATATTATATATATATATATATATATATATATATATATATATATATATATATATAGTTGTGTGTGTGTGTGTGTGTTGTGTGTGTGTGTGTGTGTGTGTTTAGCTGTGTATAATAAGGCACAGGCACAGAGAATCTCGAACCGTAAATTCAAACTCTGGACGTTTCTTCAGGGGACTGAATCCAGAGTGGCGACTTTTCTTGCTGAGACATGTGTAATGTCTCACCAGTCCCTAAGCCGCCAAGCAAAACAAAAAGCGAATCACCTACAGCCGTGGAGTTTGGGAGTAGAACACCCAAGTCAGATCACGGCAGTAGTGAGAATGTTTAGATTAATTATCTAAGCAGCCCTATTTATAGCTATTTTTTAATTGCTGTATCTTCTTCAAAGCAATACTATATAAACCATATAACCCAATAATGAAATATTTTAACACTAGACCTGTTATGCTGACACTTGACCGAGTGAGTACAGAAGTTAAGAAGATAAGACCTACATGAAAGTCCATCATCTTCGCCATTTTCATCATCTATTTCTATGTTTGGAATTACATCCCCCTCTTCATGATCTTCCTTCGCTTCATCATGTGTCTCCTCTGCCTCTTCCTCGGGTCCAATTACTTGTTCCTCTGCACTTTTAATGTGTTCTTCATTATCTCTCCATAAATTCACCACCAACCACTGGTAGTTCACCTGTCTGAAGTCTAGTCCTCTTTAAATTTGGCTCATTATCCATGAATTCAAGTCTCCTCTTACGTTTGCTGCCCTTTAACAATTTTTGGATTGCTAGATCTGGGTCAAACTTATCAAAAGGTGGACATGTCAGCTGAATGGTCATCAGATGATTTAGTTCTAGATTTTAAAATAAGCTAAGATATTAAACAGAGAAAGAACCTGGATTAACCTGGTTACATTTCTGATGTTACATAGGCGGATTGGATTATAAGTAGACCTAATTTATAAATAAACAAAAAATAAATGTAATTAATATTGTATGATTGATATATATGTTGGCCTGCTTTAGCTTGCCTTCCATACAAATTTGACTTTATCGTGTCCCATTCTGTCGAAACATCATCAATTTTAACATCACTGTCCTCACATATGTCCTTGAAGTGGGTTGTAATAACCTCAAAAGTATTGTTTCTAAAATCAATCCTATCAATGTTGTCATGTGATGCCCAAGAGTAAAATCTTTCATTTTTGTGCCTTCCACAACGCCCTGCTTTTTAGGGTCAGCAAACCTGACTTTCCTTTCTGTGAAATACGTTGATTTAAAAAGTGTAAAAACCTTTTAAATGTCATAATTTTAATATGCGCAAAAACTGACATTGGTTCAATAAAACGTCGCATACGCTTACGCATGTACGCGGAGTTTCTCTCAGGGCAGCATTAAATATCCTTATATGGAATCATCGTGGATATTCAGTACTACCGTACCTTTTGCTAGGCTCAAATGCTGTCATCCATAAGTTGTTTGTGATGTCACCACTCTCTGTGTGGATCCACTGAGCATGTGTGCATATACTTTTGCATAATTAATTATCCATATCCAAGAAATACAAAACGTATTGTGGCGTTTCTACACACACAAACAATTTATATATTATAGGCAAGATCAAAGTGAAGAAGTAACCAACCAAGAGAATCAAAGTAATTGCCATTTCACAAAACTGAAAAGGATATTGGCCACCAAAGAATCGCTTTAACCACAACACGTACCCGTGTAAGCCCACCTTTCCATGCATGACATCATGCAGTTACTTGTTTTACGCAGCATATCCGTGGTCAGGATATTGACGAGCAATAACTTTACCCATTCAGTGTGCACGAAAACACGGACTTAGTGGCAGCTTTTGGGGATTTTATTTATTTATCAACATTCCAGTATAGCATCAAAAAGATGAACGCAACGCTTGGATATGCAGATAGCTATAAGTTAGATATCTGACCAATTTTGGAGTGAGATTTGAAAGTTCGTTTGCGCTTCAGTTTGTTTGTTTGCATTCTGCTTGAGATCTAGTTGATGGTTTGTCAACTTGAAATTTCGGTATGTGTCGCTCCTTCACACCTTTTACAAATCGCCACATTTTTAACAAACACACATACCGGCAAAACACCACAAGAATTGAAAGAGAAAAACACGATGAAATTCCCGCTGACAGATTTTAGCATGCACTACATTTGTCTTCATTCGGAAGGCTGATTTACATAGTCAGATAAATCAAAGAACATTGGTCAATCGGGAAGACGTGAATGCCAATTGTGAAGTTGCCAGATTATACCAATTTGATTGGTATGTGTCCTAGATTTGACGGAATATCACCAGTGTAGTTATGCTTATGTTTGTTCTTTAATAAACAGATCGTGTTCTTGGTTATTTGTCGTGTCGTTGTTAGAATTAGCCTGTACTCGTTTTTATTGCTTTTCCATTAAACTGGACACTAGACCGGCACGATCGAGCGGTCGAGAATTAATGTCGCACACACACACACACACACACACTATAAAATATATATATATATATATATATATATATATATATATATATAAGTTGAGATGTTAAAATAAATGGCAACCCATGCAATAAACTCTGACCTACAGATGAGTAACATTATCCCTCTTACTACATCATCTGCTGGCTTTGTCTTCAATGGAAAGAAATCGACAAACATGGTGACGTAGTCTATGATTGTCATAACATATTACTTACCAACAGCTGTCATTTCGACAATATTATTATTATTATTCTCCGGTTCTTCATCACTTTGTACGTCAGATTCGAACTGCAACATATTCACACGATTCACAACCTTTGCCTTGTTGTCTGAAAGACGTTCCACGAGGTAAGCACTGTTGTCTTTGGATACCTGTCCAATGACTCTATATGGTATCATGCTCCAGACACATTGTATTTTATTACGGCTACTAACACGGTTACGAATCAATACCGTTGTACCTACTGGCAGGGTTGATGCTCGTGCAGTCTTATCGTGACGGTTTTTCCTTTCTGCAGATTTCTTATTTAATTTGTCGTTAGCCCTTGTTAATGCATCTTTAATCCGCTGATGATGTAATTCAACAAACCCATCTGTGTTTGTCCTAAGGTTGGGCTGGTGTGATAGTAAATGATCTATTGGTAGTCTAGCTTCACGTCCGAAAAATAGAAAATATGGTGTATAACTAGTGCTAGAGTGTGTTGTGCAATTATACGCATACACAACCTCCATGAAAATGTTTAGGCCATTTCAGTTTTTGCTCAGCTGTGAGCGTTCGCAATAAATTGTGCATAGTTCTGTTAAATCTTTTCGCCTGAGAATTCCCTTCCGGATGATACGGACAGGTCTTC
>JAODUP010000844.1:162500-199410 GCA_025642065.1 Paralvinella palmiformis
CTATATTAATAATTACTTTGTCGTTTTTAATTTATTCTGTTTATACACAATTATTGTTTATTATCATATTTTATAATGAAAATACTTCATAATATAATAAAATAATTATATCTATTTATTAATGTTCAATCTTCGGTTTTAATGAATTTATAATTACTAAGATTATCATTTAATTATGTCTTCTATTTTAGATAGGTGTAGCTCATCAGATTCACATTTCGGTGATAAATGTTACAGAAAGACAAAATATGATGGACAGGAACCAAACAGAATAGATTGGTATAATGGTGAGACATATTGTAGTCAGAGTGATATACAAGGTGATATAGCTTACTCTTACTTAGATGATGACACTTTGATAAACGACATCATTAACTTTGTTGATGGCAGTAAAGTCTGTGTACAGTTATGGCTTGGTGTCAGAAAGAGAATCTGGTTCTGGATGACAGGTAAATTTGTATATTAAGTTAATATTTACTAATTAATTTAATAACTTTTAAATAACAACCCTTTTAATAATATTAAACTAACTATGATATATATGATGTTTGATTGTTAATAATTAATTAGTTATCATTATTAATTTATGTTTACAGGTTCCAAGAGTAATGGAGACAAACAACCAATAAATTACTTTAACTGGCATAATAACATAGAGATAGATTCTTCAGATGATGACTGTATCTATATAGACAGAGATAAAGGAAACAAATGGTTTATACAAAGTTGTACTGGTTCACATAGAAAATACTTCATTTGTATGAATAGTAAGTAGCTACAAAATTTAAATAATTAATTAACTTAACAATTACTCAATTTTATTTGTTAAGATTTAGAATAAACAATTGTTTAAATTTATACAAAATATTTCAAAATAATTAGATCCACTAATAGCCACATAATGTATCCATGTTTTGTTGTGTTTTTTAATTTTTATTTTGTGTTCCTGTTTGGGTAACTATTGATTTATGTACAAAATATTTCAAGAATTGCAGCATAATTGTTATTTTTTCAAATATTATAAAATATTTTTGCTTAATTGTATGTTTATTAGGCTTTATTTCTAATACATTTATATGTTATTTCAGCTGTATATTTTTACTTGAAATGACACATTTACTATATGTACAAATATAGTGTTATTGGGGGAATTATACATATGTACAGAAAGATAAGAAAACAGATGGACTGGTAAACAAATATACAACAATTCATCACCTGTTGTCTTATCTATTATCTACTTGTTTTATAGGTTCACAAACTGCCATTACCACCACCCCCGCTACTACTACTACTACTACTACTACTATTACTACTCTTCCTCATACTACTAGTATTATGTTTACCAATGATACAACAACAACAACAATTGATACAACCCTTGATGTCTCAAATAGTAAATGTGCATTAAATACAGGTAAGGTTGTTATGATTATCAAAATTATTCTAAAGAATTAAAATTAATAGTGGAATTAACTCTACCAAGCATATATGTTATATATGTTATATATGTTGTATACACAACATTGATTATTATTTATGCCATGCACTCACGCACAGCGCAAGCGCGCACACAAACACAACACACACACACACATACACATACATATGGAAGATAAGGAGAAAGAGAGTCTATTTATATTTTCAGTTATCATTATACTTATAATTATCACTGTGATATCTGTGACTGGTGTCATCATATTGGTTGTTTACTGTATACAGTAAGTGTTGTGTTTGTGTATGTGTGTGTTTGTGTGTGTGGTTGTATTTGTGTGTGCATGTAGGGTGTTGGCATATGTGAATCTTTAATACACTTTACTAATTATATATTTTATAAAAGCTTTCAAAGTTGTGAAAATAATTATGATAATATTAAAGAATATATATTTTCAGCCAAATTTAGACTTTATTTACATTTTTGTATTAAGCTATTTAAATTACCTTACATTTATCTAATTTGATAATGTAGTACAACCTGAGTTTTATAAATACATATTTTTGTAATGTTAATTTCATGCTAGTTTACGACGAAAGCTACATGAAGCAAAAAGGAATAACTCAAGAAACAATGACGTCACAACAGGGACAGTTATCCTAGAAACACCAGCTTTATCAATATCTGATGACGTCACACATATATCTACCCAAATACAACAAGACATACAAGATATACAATATGAAGTGATAGATGGAGGACGTGAAAAACGACAGAACACCGAGATGTCTTCAGATTTTGTAAACATACAAAGGGATACGGAGTCTGATCCATATGAAAAACCAAGTACATACATCAACATGGTGGACAGACCAAATGTATATCAGTCATTAAATAATAATTAACTTGTGGTAATGAACAAATTTATATAACAATAATAACAATAATAACATGGAAACAGAAAATAGTTAGCATTGTTCCTTATTGATATATTATGTATATATGATAATGGTAAATAGTGTTATCTGTTATGTAATCAAATGAGGCTACATTGTAGAGTTCTTCTTGTTAAATATTAATATGATAAGATTTGATTTATTTTGATAATGGACGTGATTTTTGTAATGATCATTGTCCTAAAATAGGAAATCGTATTGTTGAATATATATATATATATATATATATATGTAGTGTGTGTGTGTGTGTGTTGTGTGTGTGTTTTGTGTGTGTATATATATGATGTGGTGGTGTTGTGTGTGTGTGTAGAGAGTTTGTGTGTATGTCGGATATAAATAAGGAGATAGATAGATAGATAGAGATATAAATAGATATAAATAGATACAGGTAGATAGATAGATGTAGATAAATAGAGATAGAAAAGATAGTATAGATATAGATATGATAGATATAGATAGATAGATAGATAGATAGATAGATAGAGATACAGATAGACAGTCAGACAGATAGACAGACAGACAAACAAACAGGCAAAGAAACATCTGCTGTAAATATTTAAAAGTGTAATTCATTTTTTTATGAAAGTATTCTGGAAAAGAGTGTTATTAAATATGTCTTATTATTATAATTATTATTATTACTAATGTTTGTATTCACTAACATCTTGTTGATATCATTATTATATATACTGTAGTCTGTAATATCACTTCATATCAACCACAAATCAATATATGCCAACATGTCCAAAATAACTAATTAACCTGTCGCCAAATTAAACTGATCTACAGTATACCTTATTATTTACTCTCGTTATTTTCTACATTGTTGTAAATAGATATAACAATAGAATCATCAATTTATTTTACAAACTAAATATCTACACATATGTAGATGTCGTGTTTATTCATCCATAACATTGGACAAAAAAACCTTTGTATGGAAATGGTGGCAGATTGATTTAACACACACACGCGCAGACACAACACACACACACACAACACACCACGTATTAAACGTCTATTATTTACGTTTAACCCTCTACAAATATCTCAAAACTCAAAATAAATATATTATTGTCTTGTATATCAATTGTTGTATATTCATATTGATGTATCAATGTTGTCTCTTTGAAGTAGACTTTTACTAATTATCTATTGTATTTTTGAAATAATACTAATTAAACTAGTCTTACAAAAGGCCATACAATATATATAAGTGTATGTGAGTTTGTCACGGAGTATTTTATTAAATTATGGTTAATGTTGGCATTCAACGAAGATTACACAACATTGCAGCAAAATCTTTACATATGTTATTGATTTAGCATCCATATATATATATATATATATATATATATATATATATATATATATATATATATATAATATATATATATATATATATATATATATATATATATATATATATATATATCAGCAAGAACCCGATGTCAGTGTGATGTAAAAATCCATTAGTTTTACGTCATGACGTCACCAATATTAATTCAATGTAAATCGCATGTCGTTTTTTCATTATTTCAATATATTGTAGTCAACGTTATGATGACCAATGACCATGACTAACATTACTGAGAGCAAAATACACCTACTGTTTCTAGCACGAAGACATCCCGAAACAGACCCACAAGTTAGCTTTGTCTCCACACAAAGATGGCGACATTGGTCACTTAATGTCTGACGTATACCATGACGTCAACACAAATTAAACTATCGACAGCATCACGTGACCGATGGTGTGACAGTTATTTATGTTTCACAAGCGTTTCAGACTATCATCAGATTAATAAAGAGATGTAATTAGTTTTATCTGCGGCTGATTTTGATTTAAAAAGGAAGTTGCGTAAAATAAACATAACACACTATTTCCACGACGACTGCGCCATCTAGTAGAACTCTGGCGGTGATATTCCAAAGAGTTCGCCTCGTGGTTTGACAATTAATTGTATGTTAAATGATTGTTAGTTGTTGTTTTGAAAGATCAGATGAAAATGTATTTACCGATTACAATAATACCCAGAGAATAAACAAGTTCACATCGTGATAGATTGTCTATTAATGTTCTTAAATTGATGAGGTTTTTCATTAATAACACGCCATATTTTGCCCGTGAATACAGATCTATTTGTTGTTATTAGCCTTTACCTTCCAATGGTTTGGAACCTGGATCATTAGTTGTTCATATGTTTTGTATTATCCTTCTGATTTACCGATCCCGTTAGACAAATATGGAGAAACAACTAAACATTACAACATATTCTTAGGTTAGAACAAGAGACGTGTAGTGAAACTTACATATCTGAGATGTGTGATGCGGTACTCATATGTCGTGGAAGTCACCTATTGCTTCTCACTTCTTAATAATATCTGCACAAATTCCGTGATTCAAAATATTAAACCGGTATCCGTATTTTTACTTATACAGCTTTTTGTCTTAGGCTAAAGACTAAAATACAATTTTAGTACAACTTCAAGAAGATTGAGTTATGAATCTATGCAAGGAAAAGAATATTCTCTCGAATATAGATGACAGGATTAAATGTTACAACACAAGGACAGAATAAAACATTCAGACTGTTAAACCTTTTCATCGTCTTGCAACAAGGGAAATATTAAAAACACAATTCCAGAACAGCCACTTTTATTTATGGGAAATCCGATTTCTGTGTTTCTCAGAGTTGTTTGTGATATATATATATATATATATATATATATATATATATATATATATATATATATATATATATATACTATGATATAATATGATATCGGAAAAGATTTGTCTACCAAATAGATCATCCGAGTCTAAATCGGGATCTTGTATATTAGCGAGACAAGGCCAAGTAATGAGGGAATAGAGCAGTATGAGGCTCATTTTTTACTTAATTTAACTTATCAAATCACTCATCTTAGATAAATCATTTATCTTCCACTAAATTACACATGGTGTAGATCGTCCATTACATATAGATAACCTCTATCTAATAGGAATTTTAATAGAAAGTGTCTAGTTTTGTTTAGTTATAATGGAATTATTTGTTGTATTACAGCTCAATATGTATATATTGCAGTAAACTAAATTTAATGACAGAATTAATGGAAAAAGAACGAATTTCTCATGAAATGTTCAAGGTCATTATAAATAAAACAATTTTCAGAAAGTGTTTATTATTTAATATATTATTGTGAATTTGAAAACGTTATGTTATCTATCTACTGATGATACCCTGTATCAATCTGAAAGAATTGTTTACTGTTACTAGATCCGGAATTGAGACAGCCAGTATCCAGCATATCCAACGAATCATACATCTGTCACCTCCTAGTACGATTGAAGGTAAATGTTTCAAATTCGTTTTATCTTTAATAACTGTCTCTTTTGATGTACAAATACCTGGTATATTAAACTCTTTTGTAATCTTACGAGAAAACTAATTATACAACATTTATTAAGTCTAACGATACATATTCTCGAACTAAATAAGTCGGTCATACAAAACTGGATCCGTATCCATCTATAAAAGACAATATTCGGATGCGGAGGAAAAATCCCGATAAATATCTGATGAATATGAATACATTTTTAGAACAATCACTTGTCAAATTATTGTGTATATTTTCTCTTGTTATTTTTAATCCATCTCGTCACAGTTTAATAATGACAAGATGTCAATAGAAAATATTCTTTACTTAATGTATAAATATTTCTGACTGGTAATTGAGGCTGAATTTCTAAAAACATTCATGGCTTGTCATCCCTGATAAAAGTACCTACATTTGCATAATAATTATCTTAATATCGTCGAGTTACTCTCTGCAGCTGGACGTTCTTCGAATTTATTTTCTCTCCATCTATATAAAGAAATATAAAGGGAAGCTTTATTATCATCGATTCATATTGTATATTTAATTTGTTTGATTTCTTCTATCTGTACCATAAAAACTGATGCCAGATTTTATTGTTTATAATCCTCACAAAGGGTCAAACTCTCAAAACATTTTGACTCAGTCCCCCAATCCTAGCTACAGACATTCCAAGATATCACAGGCAGGCCTTAACTATGACTATAGGAAACATTAGGAGTAGGAATGATAAATGTAAACTAAAACTTAGTCAAAATGTGGCTGATGTCCAGCTTTAATAATATGGATACACGTTTGTGATATAAGAAATATTTATGGAAAAAATAAACGTAAACATTATATTGGTATCAATATGGAGGAGGGGTGACTTAAAATGAATCAATGTAAGACGCCGCCACTTACCAGTAAAATGTTGATGCATTGGAAGGTGATAGGAAATATAGAAAGGTTGAATTAATAGGTTTTGTTCTAACTAATGGCTTAATTGAACCTTGAGGTGGTAATTGATGTGAAGATATCTGTTTAATAAATAACATGCCTACATTTTGCAACACATCGTAAAGTATATTGTTTAATGTTTAATGTTTACGCCATCTTATCACGCATTGGTTTGCAACGCGTGACGCATTGCATTCTGGGTTGGTAATCACTCACTCACTCCTCGACTCAAACGGACACCCCTTCACTTGTAAACCATCACCAATTCTCTCATAGTATCGCCATCAGCTACCTTCATCAGCTCCCACTAACTGGTGACATATGTTTGTTTACCAAATTCGTCACTGAGCCATCTCAATCGTATTGACATTGTTGTCCTTACAAACATCAACGGAGGCAAGAGAACAATCGATCATTTGTCAGTGAAAAGCTCAAGGTTCAGAGAAGACCAGAAGGCAACAAAAACAACTATTCATAATCGATGGACGACATTTATACGTAGAAGATGAAATCATTCTGTGACTGAGTCGACATTATCTTGTTGAGCTCCAAGTTATGACCAGCTTTTCCTGTGATGTCAACTTACGGTTCGTTTGACTCTCATTTTACGGTTCAATGTGAGCATTTGAGAAAGGTGAGCTATTTCTCTGCACTCATCTTGAACTCGGGTCTGCTTTCTTTTAACTGTACATATACTACATGAATGTTTGTATTTCTGCGCAGAGAGTCTGGCAGGATGTAAACATATACAATACAAAAGCTAGAGGTATATGGTCATCATCGACATCAGTTGAGCAACGGAGACGTCCGACATGTTTAACAAAACAACTTTCTAATATATTATAATAATAAAGCATATTTGCATTGAAACATACCACATTATACTATTAACTGTATGTATATGAAGTCCAGCTGTTTAAGGCGGGGTCCATGATAGACACACAAGTTAAATATATCGGCTTCTGTTTCAACAAAGGACAACATTTAATCTGTTCACAGCTTTGCTATACTACTTGTTGATACATTGATCGTGTTCTAACAGATCAATAACAACACTTTGTGAAAGATGTACGCTTTTCTGTGGCGATGTAAACATCGTGCAATGATCAGATTACTGTGTGATTGAACACGGAAGGAAGACAGGTAGAGAGACGGATTGAAAACCCAAATACATAAACACAGGGGAGAGGGGGAGGGGCTGTATTGAGAAAGTGGGTTCTTTATTTATTATCTGTAATGAAGACACAAGCCTGACAAATAACCCACAAACACAAGTATGAGCCGTATTCTAACATGATATATAGATTTTAGCATAATCCTTTAAACCCTACCATATCTCAGCACCGCAAAGAGTGGGATTTAGAGAATAAGCAATACCGCAGAATAGGATGTATTCTACTGTCCATATATTTTCTACTTTTAATTTCCCCGTAAACAGCCCCAGAGTGACCAATATCTTGGATTTCTCTCTCAGTAACTGGCAATCTGGGTCACATAAACCCAGCACGAAATGGTAAATAATACTGAGAATCCACCTGCTAGATAACAGACAGACAGACAGACAGACAACCAGACAGATAGTGAGGAAGACAGGCGGGCAAGTATATAGATAATTAAGTTAGATAGATAGATAGATAGATAGATAGATAGATAGATAGATAGATAGATAGATAGATAGAAGAACAAAAGTGATAAAGCACATAGACTTAAATATAGTCTACTCTGAGATGCCGAGGTTTGTCTTAAGGAGAAAAACATCATACAATCTCATCTTGTCTTATCAATGTTTAGCATCTCGGATGATAAAAAACATAATTACATTTCATGAAGTTTTTTTGCCATATAAAATATTCAATTTAACATTTATTTTGGATCGGAAAATTATATTTATTTTTATATAATTTGTAGCTAATTGACATTGAGGTCCGTTTTCAGAAATCTTTATAAACGAAACGATAAATTACTGTGGAAGCTGAGTAAATGTAGAAAGATCATCACAGTCTAAGAATATAATGTCGTTCGTGAACATGTCCGAACAGCTGTCAATATAATATATATATATATATATATATATATATATATAATATATATATATATATATATATATATATATATATAAAACCTACTTATATATTTACAGGTGAAGTCTCTCCAGATATTTTACTAGGACATCAACATTACAGACACAACAATGATCCGGAGTAATTAGCAATCCTGAAAAAGAACCAATAACATCATCTGTCACGATTAAGGAAGGGCGTCCTGGATAAAAATGGGATTCGACTTCAATTTAAACATCACCCGGATCACGGAGATCGTTAGGTGTCTGGATAGTGATGACACGTTCTGGTTTGTCTTCATCATGCTATTCTTGGCCATCTCGGTGTTGATGATCCTCTTCCTGGTACGTGAATTATGCTGCTTTACGTGTTTCTGCGCGAGGATGACGGCTAAAGATCTCAAAAAGAAACTGGCGGCCCTGAGACGGTCGAGAGATCAACGAAAGAGCGCACGGACTGCGAATAGAAGGGAAGATCATTACGAAGACTCCGTGGAAGACGATATGGATAATGGTGAAGACTCAGAGTTAACAGCAGTCATCAGTGATCCTGATACCACAAATGGAATAAGGAATATAGAGAAGACTAGATGGACTAAATTAAAAAATAATTGTTTATCTCTGTGTAACAGCCGATCAACTGGAGAAACTTGACTTTATTTATTGATAATAAACATATTGAGGCATCGTACGCGTTCATTCCGGATAAGTCAGTGTTGGTTTTTTTTATTGAAAGACATCTGCATGTCCTGACTGTGATCTTGGTTAGCCACATACCTCTCGCACTGGGATTCCAGTGAGTGAGTAAGGGCGATTCCGTGGTCTAGCGGTAGCGTGTTGGATCACTACCACCCGTGTTCGAATCTCGGCGTGGGCATGAAGGTTGTTTCATCTTTGACTACTTCATTTCATTACCTTTGGAGGTCGCTCGGCCCATTCAGCCTACCATGTGCACAAAAGTGGCATCTCTCTAAGATATATATCCACAAAGTCTGTTTACGTGATCTGACTCAAACCGTGAGAGGAGGCTCTGGGGAGCGTAGTCTAGCCATTGCGTTTGCGGAAACCACCATAACCCCCAGCCTCATTACCTATGGAGGTCACTTAGTTCATTCAAGCTACCATGTACAAAATGGCAGTAAAACTCCAACATTTACATTTACATTTCTGAACGCTCAACGTCAATGTCATAATGCCAGATGAAGGACAATTCGGATTATCAACATTGTAGCAACCAGTTGCTATGACAGTTAGCCACCATTCTGTCAATGTTTATTCTATAATACATTATTTGTGTTGATGTACGTGATGAAGAAAGAATTCTAGAAACCTCCGGGATTTAGTTTCAAACTGAAACACCGTCTGGCGGATGATAGTTCTTGTGAAGGTCGTAACGGTAAAAGGTGCCCTTGATCGCCATCTGGTGGAAATATCAATGAACTGATGAACATACTAGGGACATATCAACATGTTGACGTCATCGTTCTCATCTTCAACTTCATCGTCGTCAGATGCTTGGAAAGTGAACTTTATGACGTCAGTGATAATCTGATTGAGATGATTGACTTCTACACAATCACAGATAGCCTGTTTGCCTGATGGACGAATTGCCGGATAATTCGAACAATCTAGCTCTCAGATGATGGCACGCCGTGTCATCAATACGTAGGGCGTAGCTTCGAATAAATGGCAGCTCTTTCGTACATTGTAAAAATTATTTTATTTATTCAACAATAAATAAACAATAAATATTAAAATGTTTACAACGTTTTTGATCAAGTCCTCAAAATTAATTTGTTATGAGATATGCTGAGTAGAGGCTAGAAATGCAGTCAATTATTTTGTAAAGCTTTCTAATATGTCTGAGCTGAGAAAGTGAACGCTCAGCTGTTCTATTTATGACCATGAAAGTTAAAATATATTCGCAAAATAATCTCTACGTTGAAAAACGCATACAAATATTTTACTTCTATAACTGCTTCATCACGTTCAGAATGAATGAATCGGGATTTTGCAGTTTATAGTGCATTGCACTTGTGGTCATCCTGAAGCTGATCATGGTGATTAGTGTCCTGAAGGTCATCATTGTGATTAGTGTCCTGAAGCTCATCATGGTAATTAGGATCATGAAGTTCATCAAAGTGATCAGTGTCCTGCAACTCATTATGGTGATTAGTGTCAGTGAGCTTATCATCGTGATTAGTGGACTGAAGTTCATCATTGTAATTAGTGTCTGAAGCTTATCATGATAATTGTCCTGAAGCACATAGTGATGATTAGTGTCCTGAAGCTCAGCCTGTTGATTAGTGTCATGAAATTCATCCTGGTAGTTAGTGTCCTGATGCTCCTAATGGTGATTAATGTCCTGAAGCTCATCGTGGTAATTAGTGTCCTAGAGTTAATCATGTTGATTAGTATCCTGAAGCTCACCATGATAATTAGTGTCCATAAGTTCATCATGGTAATTATTGTCATGAAGCTCATCATGGTAATTAGTGTCTGAAACTCTAATTAGTGTCCAAAACCTCATCATGATGTTTAGTATCGTGAAGCCCATCATGGTAATTAGATGTATCATTAACCATCAATAAATGTTTTGAGGACATTAAGACTACGTTTCAATTCTAGCCGATGAAATATTAGTTTAAAAAAGATATATATTAACGTACTTACTACTACTATTTTGTGTATAATGGGGTTGGGGAGGGGACTGTCCATATGACTATTAATAAATCAGTCAACAAATATTTTACATCTCGTCTTTGAATCATATTTTTATGAAGATGTAAGCTTACATCTAGTGATGATAAAGACAAAATTAGTTATTTACTATTACGTGATGCTAATTGTTTATTCTGTAAAACGGGAAATAGAAAACGTCTAATGGACACCATTACCTGGATGTCAGTATTGATGTTATATTGTGACACTACAGTTATTTAATATGGTTGGATAGGTAAATATTAGAAAGTCTGTTTACTCGTTTGATCTTATGGTAATTTTGTCTACTTATCAACTTTGAATCGTGATATTAAGGTTTTACATTTGTGAGTATTATCCATGAACAGCGTTAATATTAATATTACGCAGAAGATAGTTCATCACCACCAAGTGTATGAACTTCTTGAAGCACTGTCTAATCACAATAATATCACATAATATTATATCAAAATCACAACGAAATTGCTCTTCCTTCACTAGATGTCGTCCGTTGTTATGACAACTGATAAAATCGAAGTAAAATAAATGTTTACACGTAATGAATAAAGTTGTGTCTGGGACATTATGATGAATATTTATCATACGAGGTTTGATATATTGACATCAAATTGTACATTTTCAAATTAAAACTAAAAGCGCTTATTCGTTTAATGTATGGTTCAACGTCAACAGATTATTTTATTACACCAATCCAAAGAGAAAATTAATATCTGAGCTAGAAAACTACAGATATAGGGCAGGAAACTCACGTTCCTGGGCATCATGTGTCTAATTAATTAAACAACATAATCTACATACATGCTCAGTATTGGCACACAGAAGGTGGTGATGTTACATACATAACTAATAAAAACAACCCAGACACACACAAATATATAATTGATCTAATGTTTTAATTATGGATTATATAAATCTCAGAATAGGATAAAATTTACAACAAAATATATCTTTAAATGAAATAACGTAAAACCGGAAGTATACAAACACCAAAATATTATGTTTTGGGATAAATAACAAAACCGGTAAAGAATGTCTATAAAAGTATTCCATTTTATATGTGTTTAAATGGGTTCTTGGGTGTGTTAGTCGCAGGTATAACGATTGTACGTAATTTCTTTATTGTTTAGAACTCCAATGACTAAGTAAATTTTGTCTGTAACCTACTTAGCTGTTCTTAATAGTTATGATATTATAATTCAAAATTGATTATTTAAAACATTCGCAATATTGTACACAAATACAAATAACAGGATTCCCCCATATTCTACAACTTATACACCCCTCTCCATCAGCGAAATTTGTTTTCATCCTTAAGGTTTAGCTCTTTGGAAAGCCCAATGACGTGAAAGAAAGGTTTCTTCACGTCATTGAGGGTTCCTGAAATCAAAACAAACAAAAAACTTTACGTAACGGCTATGTGCAATCTATGAATATTTATTATTACGTGATGATTGCTGCAGCAGAAACAAAGCCAGTGAATGAAATGAGAAATGAACAAAAACAATAGTATATATATATATATATATATATATATATATATATATATATATATATATATATATATATATATTAATGTCCATTGTGAAAGGCAATTCTGTCATAGACAAAATGTATTCAATTTCTCAAGAAGTTGTAAATAGTAAGTTCATCGTTATTATACAATGCAAGAGTTTCTGAAGCAACAAAACTAATTTAATAATTTCTTTCAAATAGATTTATTTTTCCGGAAGAAGAACAAATTTCATGATCTGAGTAATAGGTGAAGAGTGTTACTAATGTTGAAGCGACGTAATTGAAATTATTACATAACAACCAGAAAATTAGAGGCAAACAAATTATTAACATCAGGTGAATGGCCGTTTATAAATTATCATCCAAACGTGCTACATTGGTAATTGATATATTTATTCTGAATCTAGTTAATATCCTAAACGCCTTAATTTAATTACTAATTCAAATTAACTTCTTGTCATCAAAAATTATGTTTCATTTTATATCACATGCTATTTTTATCATGCAATGTAAGTAATTTGGTGAACAAAGCAGACTGCCTGTATTAACTAACCTAGATAACACAGTATATATCGCAGCGTTCTGTTTTCTTAACACATGACTGCCTAAGATTAATCATACATTCTAAAAATAAATATAGCAGACCGTGTGACGACCATGTACGTAACCCTCGTTCAGGGGAGACTTTAACCTCCTAAATATCTATGTTAAGGGAGAAACAAAGGATACGAGACATTTTGAAGATATTTATCGGATTTTAGTATTCCCTACAAGTCTGACTTGTATATTATCATAAATGTAAAAATATTACCTGGGACAGGTATGTTAAGAGTAGACTACGTATCGCTTCACTGAACACAAGACAGCAACTTAACGGAAATATCTAGGTATATCAACAAACATCCTTGTTCAGAATTGAGCCTGTGTCCTTCAACGTAAACCACATTTCTACATTACAGAAACGAGCAATATGTTTGTAGGATACGTATTTATCATAATCTGTAAGTAGATATTTTTATTTTATTTTATTTATTTTATTAATAAAACCTCCAAATAGGAGCGGATACAATACACTGCACCATAATGCCGAGGAAACACACAATAAAATATATCTCAAACCGTTTACAGTTTAAACTATTAAAAAGGACATGCAAGTAAATTGAGCATGTAAGGGTTATAAAATCCGTTGACTAGAATTTATTTCACACTGTCGACTAGGCCATCGTTTTCTACAGGTTTGCATTATCTTTTGACTTGACTAGAATATATATCATCATACAAGTATCTAATCATTGAAACATCGTCCGTTGTTCGGCCAGTAATGCTGTTCATATCAGATTGTCCAAGTGATAGTATACAGGAATAGAATTTTAGTCCTTTCGTTTCATTTCGAGTAGGTGATTTCTTTACATCCCTCTGGCTCTCTCCTATGAACTGGGATATTCTTTTAATATTCATAGCTTGTAATATGGGTGTATTCCTACAATATGATATCAGGCCAAGGGCAGCCTTCAACAATTTAGTTTGACACTTCTCAAGTGATTCGATTGTTTTTGGGGGCATATTCATGCATGATATTCCGTATGTAAGCACAGGTCTGAGTACTGTCATCCACAAATAGCGTATGGTGTCAGGATTTGTACCACGCTTAAACAGGCCTACACCTTGGAGAGCATAAAAGGCTCTGCGACAGGCACTCATGCGAGATTCGGCATGATGGAATGGATTATCCGAAATAACCGCCCCGATGTATTCGATTCTGTCAGTCTCTGCTAGTTTGCAACCACCGAGGAACCATCCAGTTTGTTGGGCTTTTCGTCCAAATGTGGCACAGTGTCTTGGTAGGGTTAAGCCGAAGTCCATGTGAAGCAATATAATTATTTGCACAGTTAATCATCGTCTGGAGTCCTGTCATACTAGTACTTGTCAATATCAAATCATCAGCATAAGAAAATACGTTATATGGCACATCATTAATTAAAATTCCTCCAACTGTACAATTTAAAATGTCGATAAGTTGCTGATAAAATAGATTAAAAGGGAAGGGAGATAATAATTATCCCTGTCGTGTACCTTTTAAATCCTGGATACAATCACTCAATGAATTGTTCCATCTAATGTACACTTTAAGATCAGGGTACCAGTCAAATAAAATCCTCCAAATCTGATCCGGGATCACTCCAGATGCTTTCCTGAACAGAATACTATGAGGAATCGCATCAAAAGCACATTCGGCGTTAGGTGAACATGTATATACCCGTGATCCTCTTTGTGTACAATATTTTACAACATCGTTTACCAATGTTATCGCCATTTGCGTACCGCGCCCTTCGATGAAGCCAAACTGAGCATCACTAAACTGATGTTGTGTATGTGATAATATGATAATTTCCATCAGTTTGAATAAAGTGGGTGATATTGTCACCGGCCGGTAATTATTTGGCACCGATGTATCACTCTGTGGTTTCTTTAATGTAGGTATAATAAGTCCGTTCCTGAAATTACTTGGTACAATACCAAATTGTAGGTATATATTAAAGATGGAGCGAAAACCTGCGACTACGTTTGTATTGCATGCACCCTTAAGATGCTCAGTCATAACCCCATCGAAGCCTGGTGCAGAGCCAATTTTCATCTTGGCAATGCTACTCGCGATCATCACGTTATCCACCGATATGTCCGTCAGTCGTTTGCCACGTAGATCGTTCGCTTTATCTTGAAGATATGTATCAGCTTCATTAATTACGACACTACCGCTATACTCATTGATGTCAAAGTGTTTCATTAATATTTCGATCGAAATGTCAATCTGCGAGGTTGACGTATTGGATTTACATTTGCGCACAAGGTTCCAGAATAGTTTAAATCTGCCACAAGAGAGGTCATTATTTATCTTCCTAAACACACTGTATCATGTATTATATATAATAACTAGTATTTGTATGAAACTGTTTACACCGAATATGACCGAACCTTAAGAGGGAATTATAATAATAATAATAATAATAATAATAATAACAACAATAATAAAGTAAATTTAATAAAGGGCCCTTGATGGTTGCAGCCATTCAAATGTGCTGTACTGCGACACTTCGATGAGTTCTGTTTGATTGATCAGTTTTAAGAGATACTCGGTTTTCGGTGTCACGGTTTCAGTCTTTAACCGTTCTCATTGGGTATCTTCGTTATTGCGCATGCGCGAGAAAATCAAGGACGGAGCTGGAACCGTCTCATTTTTGTAACTATACTAAAATTGTATGAACGTCATAGGCGCATGACAATGAGGTTATATTTAATAGATTAAATTCCGTAAAAGGTATATCCGATTGACTCATTTATTCAATTTGGTAGGACTCAGTGTCCAGTCTCAATTGAAGAGTTGAGACGTCAGCCCATTGTGTGTGATGATTTTGTTTGTAGCGAAAAGTGTTGAGCTGTGGACTATCAGACTAGAGACTTGTTGATACTCTGCAATGCAGACCTTGCGACAAAACCGGACTGACGTAGAGTATTATTTCGATGCAGTGGATATTTTGATTATACACTGTAAATTTGATATTTAGCTTTTAAACACTTTTCTAATCACATAGATCACATAGATGTTTAATGCTAAACATGTTTAGATTTCTACACGATGTTTAGAAAAGTGTTCACATGTTTAGAATTACAAAGTGCTTAGAAATGTATTTACGTGTTTAGCGTTGCGTGTGCTTAGCTATATGCTTAGATGTGCTGTTCGGTCATGGGATATGGGATATGCGAGATTCCCGCGTTTTCTGCGCTCATGTAACCTGAATATAAGAATGTGTATGAATAGATGATACCTGTGTATCCATGTGCGTATATTAACGTTTGTTATTTGTATCACAATAACAGGCATATATGTGTATGCATGTATATATGTATGAATATATATATATGTGTGTGTGTGTGTGTGTGTGTGTGTGTGTGTGTGTGTGTGTGTGTGTGTGTGTGTGTGTGTGTGTGTGTGTGTGTGTGTGTGTGTGTGTGTGTGTGTGTGTGTGTGTGTGTGTGTGTGTGTGGACATATACATGTATATACGTATATTGTAAGTGTGTATAACTGTATAAGTATGTGTGCATGAATCAAGAACTCATTTCGCCATCTCTTCTTATCACCGATATATTATCAAATAAAATGAATTATTATATGATGGTGGTACATCCTTATGGTTTCTATGGGTATCTTTGAGAATTATATTTTGTTCATGTGAATAACATATGTTGAAATTGAATAATATTGTTACATGTAATATTCTTCGAAATTTATATTCTCGAAATAAATTGATTGATTGATTGATTGATTGAAACTGTGACAAGTCACATAGCGCGAATTGAGCCATTAACCTGTGATAAATCTATGTTTGAATGAATTAAAAAAAACTAATTTCAAATAAAGGCACTGTGTACTGGGGACTGTGCAGCTTACACCCAGGCACAGAAATTGTTTATCATTCAATTACTTTCACGATTACACAAAATGTTTCATTATTTATCATGTTATATCATGCCAGAGATGTGTTTTCGTATGTAAGACAAAATTGAACAATATAACTGATTTACCCATTGACTGACTGGAGTCAAGAAGAAAACTATAATTTAAAGCATAGCAGTGATTTATAACTGTGAAAAGTGGTTCATTTGCAGAGAGGGTTGGCGTTCGGGGTTTGACTATATTCTAATTATCCTATTTATTATATAGACTATACCTGGCTCTAGTCATGATGCCTGTTGTTACTTAATATATATTCAAACAATTCCATTGATATTGTTTGCACTAATCTCAGTTTGCAGTAATCTCAGTTAACTCTACAAATACCTGTGCATTCATGGCAAATGCATTACTTGCTTCTTTGCTTTATGGTGAATATTGATCTCAGAAATATTTAAAAAATCAACGTCGTACAATGGCATCAAAGTCTTTTGTACATTCGTATTTCAAGAACATACAAGACGTACTTTCTGGTTCTTACAAATCAACATGTAAACACTGTAACATATTTATATCGGTATTATGCGTGTAACTGAGTAAATATTGATGAATAATCACTTTCATGTTTGTGTTATATACATTGTAATCATGATGAATGTAATCGTAAGCGTGCTATTGTCTAGTAATCGTAATGCAAATTGATCCAGAACTTTGGTCTGGATACCATGGGCTCCACCCACAACACGGTGACACCAACACATAGTAATCTACATAGAGATATTGTTATTTAGGAATTTAACCCCGTTCAATGTTTAGAAGAGGCAAAATTAAATTAAATCAACAAATTAATTTACCATTTAATGTTTATTTTTAATTCAGAAATGTTTCTTCCATGACAATCCTATTTGGAATATAAACTACTCGGAGTGTATATTCCAAGTAGGTACTCGGAGTATCTACTCATGGTAAAACATATTAGGCAAAAAAAGAGTCGGAAAAAAACGGAATTGGAATTGAAAATTTTGGAATTGAATTAGAATTGATAAATTTGGGGTGGAATTGGAATTGACCAAATGCAATGGAGTGGAATTGGAATTGACAAAATGGAATTGACCCCATAACATATTCTTTCATGCCATTCCATAGGTAATGTTGTGATATTTTAACAAGTGAAATAATGACCCCTCAGTGACCGCCAAATGTAGTTTAATGGTAAAAGTGTAATTTATACGAGTCAGAGTTTCAGTAAAGCTGGTACGTGCTATTTGCTCCAGATTGTTGTCGGTTTATGAGAAGAGCTTGTCTATCCAGACAGTTTATGATAGGCTGGCTCCCATCACCTTATACTATCAGCTGATATCTTATAAACACGCCAGATATCTTCTAACTTTTGAAAATTACACACCTATATTTATAATCCTGCACTTGAACCCTCCCCCCTATTGCTATATATATGTATGTTACTCTTATATATATTTATAGTTTGTTTCGTTCACTCTCTTTATATTTGATTGTATTATTATATTGAAGTAAAGTGTTGAATTAAAACATATCGTTCAATTGTAATTTCTTTCATTTAAATGTTGTTTCCGTTTAATAAAGAGGTTTCTCCATAAAAATAAACATTTATTATATTTATTTAATTAATTCCTGTTCCTGGAAGACTATGTTAGCATTCCTGTTTGTTTCTCTCGATCCAGGGATCTAATATTTCGTTTACCTGCTGGATCAAAGTAATAGATAATTAAGGAATATTTAACTATTATCCCTCTATAAGTATAATTCTGTGATGAATTTCTGGCTTCAATAAAGAGTCAAATATTTACATTTTTGGTGGAGTATTTGTGTATATATTTTCAACATAATAAGGGAATATTATTAGACATGGTAGGAAATAGAGGAGATTTATTTTAGACAATACTTATTTAATGGTTTCGTCTTTCATGTGATATTTAATTGACTGTTAATAATGTGTGAATAAATAATACTAACAAATTATATATTTTGATATTCACCAGCGTAGACTTGGCTATGAATTAAAACTTTGAAATAACTTTCTAAAACACTCTAAAGGAGTAACGTATGTGACAATTACAGGTCTACTGATGCCATATATATAGATAAATAAAAACTACTCCCAAATTAAATTAGAGGAAAACAAACCTAATGCACACAGACACACACAGACACAGACACACACACACACACACACACACACAAATCGATAATATTGTGTGTGTACACACAATTAAAATTGTTACAAAAAAAGCTAGTGAAAACTTCAAATAACACGTAATACTAAATATATACAATAGAATTGCCCCATTCGTACAGATCCGGTCTAAGGACAGATCCCGTTTGCGTACCATAAATCATAGTCCCAAATATCTGTCTATCACTTACAGTATAAATCCCACCCCCTCCCGCGAACGTGTCCCTATTCTGACCTGCATACGTAATGTTGCGTCAAGGTTAGATTGTATTAACCATAATGCTACAAGTGCACTCTCTGGTGATGTCGTACCAATAGCACCGCAGAACCAATCAGAGATTAGCATTCTTCTTCGCACACGGTATTCCACCACATTGCGTGCATCTGACTGGCTAACAAAAAGGGTGTATGTTTTTAATCGATTAACCACAATATGTATACCATCGTTCCTTTGTCTTTATGCTAATAGAAAACTGCTTAAAATATTCGTCAATGAGCGTGTATTTGTTTAATAACAAAGTCGGCTAAAATCTGGTGAATGCATTGACCTCCGCGAATTCCAGAATCAGGACATTATCTCATCCACAAACCGGGGTTTGGTACATTGAGTCTTCCATCTCAGGAAGACTCCCTGGGTTCATTCCCATCACGTAAACCGAACTAACTACCGTTCTCCAGACAAACCCACTAAACTCTCCACCTGAAGATAGTCATATACACTGACTCCATGGCTGCACTCCTCATCCTCTAGAAACAGACCCCTTCCACCTACCCAGAAACATCCCATCAAGTCTTGAATAAAGCCGAACATCTCCCAGAACTAGCCATCCATATTATCTTTCACTTGATACCAAACCACGTCGGAATCTAAGACAACGAAGTAGCTGATCGACTTGTCACTTTTGCCACAAACCTTGACATTATACAGACATATGAGCAAACTATTGGAGCTCCAGGACGACAAATCCGAAAGTGGATCTAGAAAACGACAGACACACTTTTAGGTGACTACTACACCACTTGCACTTGTAATTGGTACCTCAGCACTGCCATATCAAAGAATAGGATAGATTTATAGATATCCAACTCGGATTACTCAGATGTAACTCGTATTCCAAGAGTGTCAAGACTTCAAAATATATGTAATGTATGTCAAAACCGTTTTGATCCAATCCACTAACTAATCGAATCCCCCGGACTACCGAATATTCAATTAAATATTACACAGAAACTACTCCGGGTTCATCATTCGTCCCCCAAAAAGAGAAATGAATACATATATATATATATATATATATATATATTAAGATGATCAACCATCATCCCCAATATAATTTACCCACTTATCAGTAAACCCTGCATGACAGTAACAAACTCCCTATAAGAGGCCATGCCCTAAAGCGACGGTCTAGGGCAGGGGTCGGCAACCTGCGGCCCGCGGGTCAAATGCGGGCCGCACAGCTATTTAATGCGGCCCGCGAACTAAGCACGATATTGTACGCAATGCGGCCCGAGTAATTATCCTAAACTAGATTGTGTAGCCGACTCTTCCTATGGGTTTACAATTAATAGTATTAATAATCTTTGCACACAAAATATATTGATCACTCAGAAAATTACTTGACACTAATGACGTGGAATATAAAAATAAGCCACTGTGTGTGATATGCAATGATATTGTCTCCATTAAAAAGAATATAATATCAAACGTCATTATGAGACAAAACATGAGAGGACCGATAGAGCCGACGTTAGTGATCAACGGATTGAAAAGCTCTCAGTATTGCGATGGTATAGGCTTACTTTATTATTAACTACTGCAACCAACTAGCGTAAATAGTTATTTGACTGATTTAAATTAATGCTGTAGTGTATAAATTTACTTGAATACAGTTTTATGTAGCCTGGCAGTATTAAAATATAATTGATCACCAATAAGAAGCTTAGGAACTTGCCTTGGGACTGGCTTCAGTTTAGAATATCGCATTCGAACCTATCCTACGCTCTAACTTATTTGACTATCACGGCTGGCATGTAGAACCGTGCAGGTTAAAAGCCCTCACCTCTCTTTTTTGAAACAGGTCAATAGCCCTCACCTTCAGTTTAGTATGAAATTGATTGTTATCAGGAAAACACTAACCCTTAACGCTTGACCTACTAATAATGTGAGGGTTTTTAACCTAGAGGACCTTTGACCGGAACCCGGAGCTGTAGGCCTATATAAATGTGCTCGCCCTCACATTCTTGACCGTTTTAACTGTGGTCACAACCTCGCACCATCATACCTGAGAGATTTATTTGAATACAGAAATACATTTATGGTAGGGCCCATAGGCCTAACTCGATGTAAACATTACATAATTCAACCCAAGCTTCGAACTCCACAATATAGTTTGAACTTACTCAGGTGTGATAGTGCCAGAGTAATGAATTACGTCCATAATCTTAATGTAATTAAAATAAACGACTAGGCTAAATAATTTTAGGTATTCGTTGAAGAATAAAATATTTGAATGTAATGGTAAATGTTTGTTTTGAATAATCATACTGATGTACATATGCGATTAATAATTCACCTCTCATGCTAATATATTATGTCACTGTTATTTTTATAGTCAGTTTAATATTATTTTGTTCACTATTGTTATCTGGTTATTGTTCAACATTCCGATGTTAAATAAAGCTTTTATTGAATTTATTCATTATTCGTTATTTGTTTATTCGTTGTATGCAAGCATCGTGAATGCATACATACACACACACACACACACATATATATATATATATATATATATATATATATATGTGGTGTGTGTGTGTGTGTTTATTATATATATTATTTTATATATATATATAATATATATATATATATATATATATATATATATATATATATATATATATATATATATATATATATATATATATATATATATACATCGGTTAATAGTGTTTTGTTCACTTGTGTTATTGTTCATCGTTCCGACGTTAAATAAAACTTGTATTCGTTTATTCGTTGTGTGCGTGCAGTGCGAATGCCTACATATATATACAAATATATCTATATTTAAATAACACACACTTTATATATATAATTAACATCTGTGCAGCGCATTACCAAAGCAACAGCTTGTTTTTACGAAGCGAAACACAGAGGCAGAGAATAACGTCAGGGCAAGCTTTGAGGTTAGCAGTCTGATTGCATCTCGTCTAAAGCCGTTCACAAACGGCGAATTTGTGAAAGAATGTCTGCTGTCTGTTGTAAACCTCGTATGTCCGGAAAATAAATCTTTGAACCCATCAGCTTGTCAGCGATGACGATCAGGCGACGTGTTGATGGTCTCGCAGCTGATGTATAGACAACACTGCGAGGGCGTGCTGAGCCATTCGAGTCGTACTCGCTTGCACTCGACAAAAGCACTGATAGGTGGGACACTGCACAACTGGCAGTTTTTGTAAGAACAGTCGATGCAAAATTTTTCCTTACAGAAGAGTTCGTACAACTGGTACCTTTGAAGGGGAAGACAACTGGGGCGATGTGTTGCAGGCGGTACAAGTAGTTATGGACACCATTGGATTAAAACCAGAACGACTGTGCGGCATGACAATGGATGACGCGCCATCCATGGTTGGAAGGAAAAACTGAGTGATTTCGCTGATGGAAAACATACGACAAGATGCAGGTGTTTCCACGAAGCTGTTCAGGACCCACTGCATTATTCACCAAGAAAACCTGTGTGGTAAATTAGTTGAGGTGAAGAACGTAATGAGTGTTGTCGTGAAGACTGTGAACTTCATTAATGCACGTGTTCTGAACCACCGGCAATTTCAGCATCTACTCTCAGAGATCAATGCCCTTTAACACGATTTGCTGAACTATTGTCGAGGAGCCATGGTCCGCCGGGTGTATGAGCTCCGCAATTAAATTATTATCTTCATGGAGCTGAAAGGTGCAGAAGTAGCAGAGTTTGCAGATCACATATGGATCTGCGATTTTGCAAGATGCAAGGTGCAAGATGAGGACCCAGCTAACTGACGACCACTTGGATGACACCTTGCCACTTTCCACGACAAGTCTTCAGCCGGACGTTGGTCAGCTGGTTGCTCAGCTACAGCACCAGGCATCACATTAGCAGTAGCTCTTTTAACATTTGTTTTTACGAAGATTGGAATTTGAAATTAAAAAAAAACATTAAGCGTTCAATCATTGTTCTACATTCTGCCGCTTCCAATGTATTTGCCTGAAATAAATCATGTTCGTGCGAGACTATTATGCATATGTAATGTTGTGAGCAAGAGTAAATATACCAATAGTCAAAATAGCTATATTCAGATGCCAATTGTATTACGCTAAAATATATTCATAATCAATATTTTAAATTATAATATATATATATATATATATATATATATATATATATATATATATATATATACATATATATATATATTGAAAAAGTGTGTACTCATGTACAATTATGTACTCATTGCATGTTTGAACCCGAAAATACACCAAATGACATTAAACTGCTCCATTATTTCAAATTTATCTCGGAGAGCATCGTTCTGACAACCCCCCCCCCCAGCTTCGTGTTTGCCGAAGTCAAAGACATATATTATATTGGACGTGTTCGACCCGCCGAGAAAATTCAATTTACCAATTTGGCCCTACACCCGGAAAGGTTGCCGACCCATGGTCTAGGGTATCAATTCCCCGTAACATGCCAAGATAAGACAAGGATAATGTATCTCATTTCAACGTGCCTCACTCATTAATAGTGAGGATTGGAGTATTGATGCGGATTATGTTACTGATTGGTGGTCGAATCAGCCATATATTGATAGAGGCTCATTATCCACAATATATTGATGAACAAAGTTGTTTCAAATTGATGATTAATTTAGAAGTACAGAAACCATATATTTTTATACAAAGTTGTGATCCTGAATTTAACTTTCACTTTTATCATTAAAGCGATAATTATCATTTATTAAGGAAATTCTAGTTAATGAAAGTCATTCTTTACTCATATAGTATTTGGGAGAACTGATAGATTATAAAAGAAGTCATTAAGGACTCGATCTGGGATATGCAAATTGAGTAGAAAGATCCTTAAATGAATATTAATTATATTTGTTCACAAAATGATTTTACACTGATTTATTGACCTATTTAGTAGCTTCTGTTGTTATCACGTTTGTTGTGATATAGAATATTTATATTTTATATTCCAGGTTGTTGTGTGTTATCATCTAATTGTCAACATATCATTAAGACGGTATGTGAGGGATCGTCGTGTTATTATCTGTATGAAGTTCATAATTCCTATCTAACATGGGATCATACTCGTGATGCATGTAATAAAGATGGTCTAGAAATGGGAAGGATCGAGTCCAGTCAAACACAAAAAGTTATAGAGAGATTAATTCAGGATCTACCTCAGTCTGCACAAAGACAAATATGGATTGGAGGACGACGGAGTACTGATGATAAATGGAGATATATGAATGGATCAGAGTTTAATAAACAAGGTATGTATTTAACTATGAAGTCTGTTAATTGTTTCAATATTAACTAATTAACGCGTTTTCGGGTGTAAGTCTGAATTTGCATGTGTCTGTATGTGTCTGTGTGACTGTGTGACTGTGTGTGTGTGTGTGTGTGTGTGTGTGTGTGTGTGTGTGTGGTGTGTGTGTGGGTGTGTGTGTGTGTGTGTGTCTGCTTAATAGAGTAAATATATAGACTCATATATACATTTATATTATATTAAAAAACTAACTTTATACATTTTCAGTCACAACATCTTCCCAGGCAGCGTCTTATTGTTTGTATGTAAGGTTATGTAAAGGTTTCGCTACAGAATATCATGATGATAACTGTGATGAGAAAACAAGTCCTTTACGGTTACTTTGTCAATATGATGAAAGTAAAACAGGTAAATATTAAATGATGATATATATATATAATAAAAAAGGTTACTATGTTAATAATTACTTTGTCGTTTTTAATTTATTCTGTTTATACACAATTATATCTTTAGTTTATTATCATATTTTATATTGAAAAATACTCCATAAAATAATAAAGTAATTATATCTATTTATTAATGTTCAATCTTCGGTTTTAATGAATTTAAAATTACTAAGATTATCATTTAATTATGTCTTCCATTTTAGATAGCTGTAGCTCATCAGATTCCCATTTCGGTGATAAATGTTACAGAAAGACAAAATATGATGCACATGAACCAAACAAAATAGATTGGTATAATGGTGAGACATATTGTAGACAGAGTGATATACAAGGTGATATAGCTTACTCTTACTTAGATGATGACACTTTGATAAACACCATCATTAACTTTGTTGATGGCAGTATAGATTGTGTACATTTATGGTTTGGTGTCAGAAAGAGAATCTGGTTCTGGATGACAGGTAAATTTGTATATTAAGTTAATTTTTGCTAATTAGTTTAATGATGTTTAATAATATTAAACTAACTATGATATATATGATGTTTGATTGTTAATAATTAATTAAGTATCTCTATTAACTTATTTTTACAGGTTCCAACATTAATGGAGACAAACAACCAATACATTACTTTAACTGGGATAATAACATAAAGATAGATTCTTCAGATGATGACTGTATCTATATAGACATAGATAAAGGAAACAAATGGTTTACACAAAGTTGTACTGGTTCACCTCTGAGATATTTTGTATGTATGAATAGTAAGTAGCTACAAAATTTAAATAAGTAATTAACTTAACAATTACTCCTTTTTATTGGCTCAATTTTGGAATGAACAGTTTTATACAATTATTTAAACATTTAATCTAGCCTCATAATGTATTCATGTTTTGCTATTTGTCGATTTTGGTTTCCTGCTTCAGTAACTATCGATTTATTAGTATATATATAAAATATTTCAGGATAATTGTGTTTTTATGAAATATTAAAAAAACATTATTTGCTTATGTATATTTATTATGTGATTTTTCAAAGAACAAAAAATCTAAAACAATAAGTTTACTTGTTATTTAAATTGTACATTTTTATATAAAATGCTATAGTATAAGTCCTTGTGTACATATGTACAGAAAGATAAACAAACAGATTGGCTGGTAAACAAATATACCAAATTTCATCACCTGTTGTCATATTTGTTGTCTGTTTCTTTCATAGGTTCACAAACTACCATCACAGCCACCCCCATTACTACTACTACTACTACTCGTAGTACTAATAGTATGTTTACCAAAGATATCTATACCGATCCAGTTAATAAAACAACAACAACAACAACAACAACAACTGATACCAACAAAAATACAGGTAAGGTTGATTAATAGTTGAATCAACTCTACCAAACAAATATAATATACATGTTTTATACACAACATCAATTATTATTTATGTCACATACGTTCGCCCGTACGTGTGTATACACACATAATAATAAAACGAGATAGAAAAAGAGTCTATTTATATTTTCAGTTATCATTATACTTATTATTATCACTGTGATATCTGTGACTGGTGTCATCATATTGGTTGTTTACTGTATACAGTAAGTGTTGTGTGTGTGAGTGTGTAAATGTTTAATACACTTTAGTGATATTATTTTTCATTAAGTTTTCAGTGTTCTGATAATTATTATGCTAGCTTCATTTTATTAACTATTTTCAGCCAAATTTAGACTTTATTTATATTTATTTATTAAGTCATCTAAATCCCGTTCCACTTATTTAATTTGGTAATGTACTGCAGCCTCAGTTTTATAATTACATATTTTTGCCAATGTTAATTTGATGCTAGCTTACGACGAAGGATACAATCTCTTACTTATGAAGTAAAAAGGAGTAACTCGAGAAACAATGACGTCACAACAGGGACAGGTATCCTAGAAACACCAGGTTTATCAACATCTGATGACGTCACACAGGTATCTACCCAAATACAACAAGACATACAAGATATACAATATGAAGTGATAGATGGAGGACGTGAAAAACGACAGAACACCGAGATGTCTCCAGATTTTGTAAACATACAAAGGGATAAGGAGTCTGATCCATATGAGAAACCAAGTACATACATCAACATGGTGGACAGACCAAATGTATATCAGTCATTAAATAATAATTAACTTGTGGTAATTAACAAATTTATATAACAATAATAACAATAATGACATGGAAACCGAAAATAGTTAGCATTGTTCCTTATTGATATATTATGTATATATGATAATGGTAAATATGTTATCTGTTATGTTGTGTTTTTAAAATCGTGATTTGGGGCATGAGCCTTATATTAAAAGTTAAAAAATATTGTTGTGTGTGCGGCGCGAGTGTGTGTGTGATTATATAACGCCATAATATATATATATATATATATATATATATATATATATATATACAGATAGCTAATTTATTCCATGTGGTGTTTTTTTTAGGTTATATTCTGTAATTGAAGAACATTAGATAAGGCACTTTACTTAATACACCTTATTGCGAATATTATTATTATTATTATTATTATTATTCACAGACATATATTGTTGACAAGAGCACATATCAACCACATAACAATATATTGCTGTTTAATAACTAATTGTCATTTACCTTATTATTTACTCTCGTTATTTTCTACATTATTGCAAATAGATATAACAATAGAATCATGAATTAATTTTATAAAATAATATACTACAAATATGTAAATGTCATATTTATTAAACATAACATAGGACAAAAAAACTAAAAATTGCGTCTATCAAAAATGGTCTAGATGACTTGTAATTATCTAAACACACACACACTGACACACACACATGGACACATACATACACACACTGACAAATACATCACATAATAAACATTATTTACCTTTATCCCACCACAAATATGTTAAAGATCTTATTTCTTATTATTTGTTTCGTTAGTATCACTTGTAGTTATCTAACTGTACACATACGTACGTATAAACACACACACACACACACACACACACACACACACACACACATATATATATATATATATATATATATATATATATATGTGTGTGTGTTATCTTCTGTTCCGTTGTCTTATCTTATCTGGGGCTACTGGTTTAATACTTTACACACTAGTAAATGATATTTTATAATCAGTATATCCTCTGTTTATGCCCCTCTGATAACTTGTTTGTTTTTAATGTGATGTTATATAAAATGATCTGTCTGATGCTGTACATAACCTCTTTTTTTACTGTGATAATTAGTTACTTGTATTGTACTACTATGGACTGAGAGTCTGAAATAAAGATTTATTATTATTATTATTATTATTATTATATATATATATATATATATGTTCATATATGATCAATTATCTACGATCAAATATCCACAAATCTGCTAATAAGAGATGATATCAAGTTATATTTATCACAAAAATAAATCCTTCGTTTTGCGATATTCATTGTTAATGTTAAAAGTTTCCATTTTGTTATGTGTCTACCAAATGGATCATCAGAGTCTAAGTCGGGATCTTTATATCTCAGCTTAGATAAACCACTTACCTTCCACTAAATTATGTATTATGTGGATTATCCAACACACACACACACACACACACACACACACACATATATATATATATATATATATATATATATATATATATATATATATATAGGAAATTATAGGAAAGTGTCTGGCTTTTTAAAAGTTGTAATATGACTTTTTTGTTGTATTACACCTCAATCTGTATATACTAATTTGAATGACATAATTAATATCATTACATAAATAGAAAAATAACTTGAAGTAAGAAACTAGCGATGTAACTCTGATATAAATATTGCTGGCAAAGTAATTACTTTATACTTGAAAGGGTTTTTTAACAATCAAAACTAGTAATACTATTAGGGCTGAGTGAAAATTCAACTATTTATGCTGTTATAACATCTGCCCATAACATCTTCAGTGGCTCCAGTACATGTAACTGTAAGCTTATGTATATCTTTTACCCATTTTCTGATTAATAGGTTGATATTGTTCAATAAACTTTAATAAGATTTCGTCTGAAACAAATATAGATCTAGATAGATCTTGCTTGGGCCTACTGCTTGGGTCATGCTTGGGTCATGTCAAGTAGGGGCGTGTCGACTTCAAATTGTTATGCTTATTTTTTAAATATCCATTATTTTTTTAAAGCAAGATCATATCAAATTTTTACACTAGCTTTCATTTCCTTTTGGGAATTTCTTTATGTGTGCACACGTTTCCTGTTACAGCAGCCAAAAGCGGCGCAGAATGAACCAGCGCCATTAGGCGCCATGTTAACGAAGGTAGCTGTCTGTGATAACCTGGCCCCGGTCGCCAGAGGCGCTGCGTTCCTTGAATTCAAAATGGCGCCCATGTTAAAACACGAAGTAACATGTTTTGTTATAAACAGACTTTGATCAGGCTGTCGTATTTTTTCTAGATTCCTGTGCTTTCTGGATTCCTGTGCATCAAACAGATTAATTACGATCCGTATAATTTGACACCTCTAGATAATAAATCATCGTGATCTGGACATTCCGGGCGGCCTTGGTACCAGCGAGAGTCTGACCCTGACTACGTTAACCATAAATTATTACCTGACAACAGGTTGACGCCACGCTACTCACTGGGTATGCGAAAATATCCATTTTAGTGATGAATACATCTTTAGACTTCGAACGTGCAACAGCTCAACACGAAATTGTCCGCTAAATTCTAAAACAGACAGTGACTGGGACTTATTAGCGTGGCCGACAGTCTGGTTGTATAATCTTGGTAACCATGTAGGAATTATAATCGTTACGTAGTTATTTCTGTATTCTCGCTTCGTCATGGATGAATAAACAGTTATGTGGTGTTACAAAAAAAAACTGAATACACGTGATCAATTATAACACCTAAAGATCATGGGCCGATATTGTCGTCCGTTAAGTGTATGACCTTGGAGGCCTTTGAACTTTATAAAACGTTCCCTTTTATTTATATAGATAACTTGTAATGTAGAGAACTTTGATGAACCTTGGAAAATATGAAGAACACATTTATGGAAATACATTTTATGATTCAGGGTACACATCATTAGAATCAGAGACCATATGATTGTGGTACAGACCATATGATTGGAGTTAGAGACCATATCATTGAAGTTAGAGACCATATCATTGAGGTATTTGTGTGGTAGAGACCATATATTATTTGGGGTAGAAATGATTTTAGAGACGAAATCATTGGGATATAGACGTTTTATTTGGGGTTAGAGACTATCATTGGGAAAAGAACATATCATAGTAGTATACACAGAAAATATATAACAGACTGGGCATGAATACACTGGATACTGGGAAGAGGCGAGAGTAGACATCTCGAGAGTGGCTCGTTGGCCTCAGTTTATTGATGGACAAAGTTGTTTCAAGTCTATAATTAATGTATTAAAGATCACGTGGCAAACTAGAGGAAACTGCGGAATACCACACATCAGTATAGGAAATTATTACTTTAAATTGGACATTTAAACATTCACTTATATAACAATCTCTCACTTTCACACATTCAACGGCAAACGTGGAGATACAAATCTTTATTATATGTTCAGTAATAAATAAGAGTTAAACAAAAACCCTCTGAAGAGAAAATATAATTACAATAGTATCACAGACATTAAAATGATTAATAAATACGAAAATAGACATTTGGTGATAATTTCATTATTAAATGAACTCAGGAGACGTATTCAATGAATTACGAGCCAATCAGTTTACTGGCTTTTAAATTGAAACAATACGTTCGGATTAAATTAACATTCACAATCATTTATGTATACATGGGGATAAACGGGTTGTTAACACGTAAAGTTAAAAATAAACAGGTAAAGTATAATTACAGTTGTCATAATTATAAAGGTTCATATTTCCGATATACAAATATACTCACCCGGAAACAAACAATTATCCTCAGGTTTGTTGTACCGTTTAGTATACAACTGGACCGTGTACGTCTAGATTAAAGTAAAACACTAACTTCATAGAAATATATCTGGAGAAGGATATATCAGACAGTTGTGAAGACATTATGTTATGATAAACTATTACTAATTGGTATAAATTATTTACAATGGCAAACTACGACTTTCACAGAAAACCATGCGCTTTTCAAACAATGAAGGTCACGAGAACTGAAGATAATAAATTCCATGAAAAGCAGTAGATATTACGATAATTAATACAATATCATTAGAATTATAATACTGTAGTTACCTGTAAATATATTACATCTACCTGAAATGCATTCAGCGTAAATATCTCATTTGTGAGATAAACACAAGCTTAGCATATTCAGTGGTCTCTTGCATGTGCCTACGGCATCACATACTTGAAAAGGACGATGCTTGCTTGCATTGTTTTGTTCGGGGGGATTCCCCAGGCTGTCGCTTACTCGGCACAGCCTCTATGTTGGAGTAGTTGAGAAACTCATTCCCCACTAACACTCACAGGGGAGCAGTACGGAAAGATGGAGCCGAAATATTCTGAGGGTGGTCACTGTTTTACGTCCTCATGTGGTTTTTAACGTCCCCCTTTATTTGAAATAATTCAGTTGAGACGGCAGCACCATTTAATGCGGTCAGCCACCCACGATGTTGTGAGCCGAGATATTATTCTCTGGAAAAGTTTCGACCTCTTGCTGGGATCGAACCTGAGACAATTTTGCCTATGACTACCTATATATATAAAGGTACAGTAATCCCATTATGGACCAGGTATTGGGTGCCGATAAGAGAGAGCAAAATTACCGCAACAGTTGGAAAATTACATAATGCAATACCATTACATTTGTCTCGTTAAGGCGCTAATTGCTGTTTATTAATTAACAGGCTTAAAAGCCGCTGCTCCTCCTCCAATCTCGTGTCAGTAAATATTTTGCGAACACACAACCCAAAATACACATATTCGAGTGTGTATGCGTGTGTGTTAATTTAAAAAGAAGCTGCTAAACGATAGAAGAACTGAAGTAACACAAGGGAACATCAATTAGCCGCCATAGAGTGCTGCCACCTGACGAATGTTTGTTTTGTGTGGCCACAAACAGACATTCGCTTTTATTAATTTAGAAAGAGTAGTAGTAGTTTGGCTATTCTCGTTGTTTGACTCGCAGTAATAGCACAAATGAAAAATATTGTAACTGGTTTTTAAATTACTCTAATTTAGACGATCTTCACTCACGCGGCATTTTTGAGAGTAAGAAACTGAGTAAAACTCTTCCCAAATAAATATCGATTAGATTTGTTCACGACGATGTAAAACTACACATTTATTAGCTTCTATTGTCTACCCTGCTTTTCGTCATCTAGAGTATTTGTTGTTATTAATCCAGATGGTTGTGTGATATCGTCTGATTGTTGGCAGTTCAAGAAGACAGGAGGCGAGACGTCCTGGATATTCACGTTATTATCTGCATGAAGTTCATACTTCCTTTCTGACATGGAATCAGAGTCCCGAGACGCGCAGCAGTGAGGACCTGGAGCTGGCGAAGATCGCGTCCAGTTGAATACAAATAGGCGTAGAGGGATTACTTCTGGATCTGCCCGAGTCCACACTGAGACAAATATGGATTGGAGGACGACGGAGTACTGATGATGAATGGAAATGTATAAAGGGGACAAAATTTGATAAACAAGATTAATAATAATAATAATAATAATAATGAGGATAATAATAATGAGGATAATAATAATGAGGATAATAATAATGAGGATAATAATAATAATAATAATAAATAATAATAATAATAATAATAAAATATCATACATGGAGATATAAAATGTCTACCTATATCATTGCATCAATTATATAGATTGTTTAAAAGTCACCTACACTTGTTTGTGTTGCTATGTGATCTTGATGTTGTTTGTTCGTCATTCACCGAAAAGGGAACGAATCTTCAATATCAGAGTCCGACTGCCAATAATTTATGTCGTGTTTATGTAATATAATTAAGATCTTTGGCGGAGATGAATGACTGCAGCAGTCAATTATAATGAGACATTACTAAATGGTTTGTTGATATTGATGTTTCCAAAATCCCTACTGACTGACTGACACACAGACATTGTGACTGACTGACTGACTGACTGACTGACTGACTGACTCACTCACTCACTCACTCACTCACTAGCCTGCCTGTTTGCTCGCACGCCCGCTCACTCACTCACTCACTCACTCACTCACTCACTCACTCACTCACTCACTCACTCACTCACTCACTCACTCACTCACTCACTTACTCACTCACTCACTCACTATGATATGAATATATGACAATACATGATAGATATAGAATTTAATATCAATCATAAAATCAGATAAAACTTATAAAACATATTGATGGCTCTATGGCCTAACTGGTAGCTTGGTTGTAGCACCAAAGATCAAACTCCATCCGGGATTCGTCTAAATAATGTTTCTTCTTTGTTTTCGCCTCATTATTGTTGGAAGTTATATATAAAACGTTGTCCCTCCCCAAACAGAGAAATTTATGAACACATAACCAAATAATATACGACTTGATATCAAACTAGTATTCAACAGCAGGCCGTAACATATTCCCCTTACAGAGCCCCACTCCCTAAATGTTGAATGTTTTTTAAATGCTTTTCCAAAAAAATTAAATAAATCATTTATTGTTGATTTAATTTTTGTGTTCTAGCAATTAATACTAATCCATGTCATACACGTGTACCAGTTTAAAAAAATATTAACGTACTTAGTACTACTAAATATGTACACGTAATGATTGAAGTTGTCTCTTGGACATTATGATGAATATGTCTCAGACGCGGCTTGGTATATTGACATCCAGTTGAACATTTTCAAATTAAAGCTAACAGATTTCTTCATTTAATATGTTGTTCAGCATCAACAGGCTATTGTATTACACCTATTCAGATACAAAATTGCTAGCTGAGCTAGAAGAAGTACAGATAAAATGGCAAAAAACTCCTGTTCGTGTAAGTTTAAGCAAAAAGGCGTGGCTTGATCTGAAATGTATTACGTTTGTATTTAAACGAATCACCTTAAGCTGGTTACTATGTAAAATTAATGAAACAGCAGTTTATGCGCACATGTTCAGTGTTGACGCCCAGAGAGTGATGACGTTACACGCATAAGGGTGAAAAAACTGTACCAGAACATTACTCAGACCTAAAATTAAACATAGCAGATAGTGTGACGACCTCGTACGTTAAGTTTAAGGGGAGGCTTTAACCTCCCAAATATCTATGTTAAGGGAGAGACAAAGGACATCAGACATTTGGAGCCATTTATCGGATTTTAGTATTCCCTATAAGTCTGACTTGTATATTGTCATAAATGTGAACATATTAATTGGAACAGGAATGCTTAGGGTAGACTAAGTATCGCTTCAGTGAACACAAGACAACAATTTGAAGGAAATAGCTAGGTATATCATTACATATCCGTGCTCAGAATTGATCCTGTGTCCTTCAACGTGAACCGCATTTCTACATCACAGAAACGAGCAATATGTTTGTAGGATACGTATTTATCATAATCTGTAAGTATATATATATATATATATATATATATATATATATATATATATATATATATATATATATATATATATATATATATATATATATATATATTTGTAACCGAACTCGAAGAGGGAACTAATGATAATAATAATAATAATAATAATAATGCAGTTTTAATAAAGCGCTCGTACTAGTTCCAATCCATTCAAAGGCGTTCTACTGGGACGTCCCAATAAAATCTATTTGAAAGATCAACTTTAAGAAAGAATCAACTTTCGGTGTCACGGTTTGATTCTCTAAACGTTCTGATTTAGTATTTTTTTATTGCGCATGCGCAAGAAAAACAAATACAGAACGGGCACTAACAGATATATATATATATATAGCTCGTTATAATATAATCACAGTAAAATGAACGTGGATGGGGCTGCTGTAGGCATTCTGAAAGGAGGCAAAAATGGCTCTAGATAAGAGCTAAATTTAGATAAGTAAGCTCTTCTTATTTAATTTAATGGAAACAAAGGAAAATTAAATAACATTTTGTTCACCTATATAAGATCAATAATATAGTAAGTAATACATGCTATTTTGAATAGGAATGTTGATTATCTGACGGTATTTCAAGCGGGAAGTATATATTCTCTAAATAGTCCACCTCCCCAAATGGACCAGTTGTTAGCGGTCTCATATGTGGATAAATTGTGGGGGTATTAGGAATATTTACCCCCCCCCCCCTGTATACGTGTCTGGAGTCCCAATTGATTAGCCACCCTAACGACTGAGACCCAATTAATAACACAAAATAATGATCTAATAACATGTTATAATCCTTTGTTATCCAGGTATGACTAAATCGTCTATTGTTACCTAATTGACTTAATTTTCCAGTTTATTGTGTGTCATCATCTGATTGTCAACATCATAAGAAGACAATCTGTGAAGGATCTTCATGTTATTATCTGTATGAAGCTGATAGTTCCTATCTAACATGGGATAAGAGTCTGGAGTTTTGTACTAATAATGGTATGGCGATGGCGAAGATCGAGTCAAATCAAACACAAAAGTTATAGAGAGATTACTTCAGGATATACCTGAGTCTACACAGAGACAAATATGGATTGGAGGACGACGGAGTATTGATGATAGATGGAGATATATGAATGGGACAGAGTTTAAAAAACAAGGTATGTATTTATATATCAAGTTGATAAATTTATTATTTATCCTAATAATTAATAGTTGAAGAAGGAAACTTGTGTGTGTGTCTGTGTGTGGTTACATGTATAATACTATGTTTAATTGTTTAATACAGTAAATAAACACTCGAATAATTAATCTTATTTTATATAGAGAAATTGACTTAATACAGTTTCAGTCACAACATCTGATGATATACAGTAAGCCGTTTAGTTTCTTCAGTACATTAAAATACGTGTAAACATATATTTTGTGTTAATTTAAGAAGGTAACTTTATACATTTTCAGTCACAACATCTCCTCATACAGCTTCTTATTGTTTGTATGTAAAGATATGTAAAGACCTCACTCCAGAATATCATGATGATAACTGTGATGAGAAAACAAGTCCTTCACGACTACTTTGTCAATATGATGAAAGTAAAACAGGTAAATATAAATGAAAGTATTTAATAA
>JAODUP010000845.1:0-130000 GCA_025642065.1 Paralvinella palmiformis
AGTTAATCCCACCGAATCAACGTTCCCGTTATCCGCCAATGACATTCAGAAGCAGAGAGTATAATAACCGGTCTACAGTAAACCACCTTATAAATACGTCTTTCTCTTTCCCCGAAAAATGAATTTGATTTCTTCATGTTTTGGTCACATTGTTACGACAGCTTTTAACAGTAATGTATGCGATAACAGAGTGCAGTCGGTGGCGCGTTATGTATCAGTCACCAGGAAGTCGTCAGTTCGGAATCATCATGATGTCATTATCAACAGAGTCTGGTATTTTATTTTCGATTTTCTAATGGCTAATCGCTGAAGCTGAATGTGTTTTCCTAATCATCCACCAACAAATGTAGGATATTTTCAATCGATAAGGAATGCCTTTACATAATGGATCTTAATATTTGACAGTTATTAGAGGCACAATGCAAAATTCGTCAACAAATAATCGGATGCAGTGGAAACTCAGTAAACATAGTAGGGATGAGCACGTCTGAGAAGGTAAGTTTTCAAATGGTGAAGCACGTATTCATCGCCAACGCCATGGACATACCACAACTAATTGTCATAACAAAATGGCATCTACTAAATGCTGAAAACGACATAATACAAACCCAGCCAGGTGAATATTCATCTGTCACAATTGGCTACGTTAAACATAATGAAGCCAAAAGAGTATCAAAGATTAAAAACAAAAACAGATAACTATACATAACTAAATATATTAGGAACTTCAGAAACAGGAATAATAATAATAATAATAATAATAATAATAATAATAATAATGATAATAATAATAATAATAATATACTTTATCGCAGAAGCAATTCAAAGACACTGGACAGAGATACCCCCTAATAATACGTCTGTAAAAATATAATAAGTGATTTGAATTATACCATTATATGTCTGTAAAAGCAATCTTGAACAGATCCATTTCCAAAAGAGATTAAACTTTGTCAAGAGACGAAACGTTTCTAATATCCACCAGTAACCTTTTCCACAAAGAGGCGGCTGCAACATTCAACGCACAATCACCATATGACCGGAGCCAGAACAGACCCACCTGAAATATTATCTGACTGGATCAACTGAATCTTCGGGATGTATACGCTTTCTTACAGGTAGTCATCGTACTTTTTGAAGAATTTAGGTTTTATGATAAACGTTTCGAGTACTTGTCATGATGTGAGCCACACTATTATTAAATCTACACAAGGCGATTGGTTTTACAATAAGATATGTCATATAATAGAGAGCTACAATAGTCTATACAATATTTTTTAAACATATGTACTATAGGTATTTGTGTCAAGATTGCATTTAGGCAATGGATATTTATAAGAAAGTTGTAGGCAGCTCGACAACTTACATGACATGTTGATACATGTTAATACATTTATCAAAAATCATCCCTAGGCTATTGAAAGATATTCAAACATAAAGTTTGAATATCTTTCAATAGCCTAGGGATGATTTTGCTGTTGTTTTATGGACTTAAATTAAAGTGATGAAGCCAAATATATAATAGTTATTTTATTATCATTTAAATATAGCAGATTTTGAGTCATCTACAACCGTATACCAGTCATAAAATATTCTAATTGCTTCAAAGAAAGATATCAGCATACAAGTAATATGTAACACGATATCAGTGTACAGTGATCCAAAGAACATGTTTCTAAAATTTGAAAACTAGACGACTAAGAAATAAACAAACTGGTACACCAGATGGTAATAGCACTGAACATCAGATACAATACCATGAACAGACACTCCCTGACACGGAAAAATAACAATTAATTCTGGCTTACCTTGATTAAATTATGTTCCAGTGTGTTTTAGCCGTGTATAAAGGTACAGATAATATCGAACCGTTAATTCAAACTCTGGACGTTTCTTCATGGTACTGAATCCAGAGGGGCGACTTTTCTCGCTGAGACATGTGTAATATCTCACCAGTCACTAAGCCGCCAAACAAAAACAAAAAGCGAATCACCTACAGCCATAGAATCAGATCAGGGCAGTTGTTTATATTAATTATCTAAGCAGCCCTATTTATAACTATTTTTCAATTGCTGTATCTTTCTTCAAAGCAAAACTATATAACTTCAAAGGTCAGTTTGTACAACATGAAGCGACTACTTTTAAAACTGTTAGCTGAATTGTTATTAAAATACTGACATCTGCGGTGAAGCAGACCGTAATAGCGCGTCATAGCTTCAGTAGAGTTAAAACTATATGTTAACATTTTCAAACCAGACCTAATGTCTACTATTCAACTTATAGTACTAATAACATTCTAAAATGTTATTTATGACAAGCAGATTAGAGCTAGTCTTGAATGCCATAGCACAAACTGGCCATAACTGGACCTAGGAAAGCTAGTTATATTCCCATATACAACTAAGGTGAATGGTATATGCAACTAAAGTGGTTATATAAAACACACCAACCATGCGAGCTGCCCAATGCCATCGTTCCAGGTGCGATTAATTGTTTCTATTCTCGAGTTAGGAGAACTTATAATGCTTTAAGAGCGTACTGTGCCTGTTACAGTCATTTAAATGTTGGATAACCAGGCCAAACACATAAATAATAGATTTATTTAATAACTGTTGAAATAAAAATTCATATTCTTCAGATCAGTGAATAATAACTTGTGAATGATAAGATGATTTGAGTATATTTGATATAATTTGAGGTACAGACCTGAATCTATTATATAGCTTGGTAGGTGTTTAAATTGCTGAAATTCACATTAATATGATACTCGACTTGAGGCTGACCATAATCGCACTTTGTACACCAAACTACGTCAGAGAATTTAACTCAATAAATACAAGTAAAGAAAAATAGAACTATAACAATTCGTTTAAACATCCATTGAAATATAAGCACTCTAGGTTACACATACACACAAGTTTAACTGTTGAATAAATATTCTGAAACATCAACAAACAACAAAAACTCATAGAATATTGAAATATGTATTACCTCATTCTATTCATAATCTGATCTGAGCGCTTCAGCTTACCGTTTATAGTCACTTTTTGTCTTTTGAGACAAATTGTCCAATAAATTCTTAATAAGCAAACATTCAAATACAAGAAAGTTTACTTGTAGATTTGTGAACTCATTCCAACTACCGATGACAATAAAGGTTGAATCTTCGAGAACAATTAGAATCTCCACATTGCATCCACTATATTATCTACTTACTTTTTATATCTAATAATATCTCACTTGTAAAAATAATTATTTTAACAGCCTATAGAGTGGTGGAAACCAGGAATATAATTAAACGTAAAATTAACCTTATTGTACGCCAAAAATTGTCTTCTTGTTTATTATTAACCATTAATCGGGAAACTGCACCGCTTAAAATAAATTAAAAGTACGAGGATTCATAAAACAAACGTTAATTTTTAGAAAAATGGAATGCTTATTAAATTTCAATACTCCAGCAACGTCTGCTTATTAGTAAATGTTTTATTATAAAACTCCATGTCAATATACCGTACTTACATTTCAACCACTTACATTTCCATACGCATTGTCTTAACGAAATCTTTTATGCACTGATATAATCGTACACTTGATTGGAGCAACCACATCACCAGCACCAGGGATGGTGTCGCCCATTCTGAATAATGAAATATGACACTCCTCCATTTTAAGTGAAATCTATAACGCTAGCAGTAACGTTCCCTCGTTTAATATCAACACAGTTTTCATCTACATAATTTCACTTAATCACCACCTTGATACTATCAATAAATTAGAGTTTATTCTTACCGAAAATTATGGATTATCCATGAGTTTCACAAAATGTTGCAGGTACCAGCATGAATATTGGCAAATTATAAATCCTTGGGAAACATTATTAATTTCTTTGAATGTATCATGGGTAGTATTTTGTAAATGTTCGCCCGTAATGACCATCATCAGCCTAAGTTGCTCATTACAAATGTATTATAAACCCATAATAAGTAAGTGTTGAAGAGCACCAGTGATAAACACATTGACGCGGCACCAGATGTTAACACCAAGTGGCTATGCCTAATAGTCAACAGCCAAGGGTCTCTATTCCAACTTTCAACAAGTGAAATTGACCTGGAATTGTTCGTAATCAACACGTCGTAACCAAGTTATATTATCGATTAGCTACATGACTTCCACTTATACGGGCATGGGTATGTTTTAATTTGAAAGGGGACACAATAATTATTCAGCTGAAAGTTTTCTGATGTCATGATAATGTATTTTATTGCTGTCCTGACATCATTCAATGGTACTATACAGTGACAAATAAAATAAGATATAGGTAAACATCCAATTAAACATTTTAACAGTATTTCACCTGAATACGTATTTCTAATATATGTCACTCCTCCTATAAACAAACTAGAATATAACTCTACCTAAATGAGTACAGTTTCACAAAGACACAGAAAGTTCAGTCTATATTGACTTCTTCACATGCAAAATTAAAACTTTCTTAAATTCAATTTCGAAAAGATGTCGAGATAAGATCAACATGAATAGCGAAAATAAACAAATATGTATCTTCGGATATTGGCTACAACAGTATTTGCTTCGCACTGAAATGTATTAAGTGGTCGCTTCCAGGAATGAACTTTGGCATTCAAAGAATGTTTATATAAAACCTGACAATTGTCAATATTCCTGTTACTTAGTTTTGAATAGCTGTGTGTTGATAATTGAATGTATCACAATCTCGTGTTAGTACAAATTTAAATTTCATATATTTGTCAACGATTATATTAATAGAAGTTATAAACTTCCTTTCTAAACCAATTTAAATTAAGCTATTCAGTGCAAGAAAGGAAAGAAATATTTTATGCAAAATATTTGTGGACGCTTACAGGCTAGAATACGATCTAACAAATTATATAATACTAGATAAATAACAGTAAATATATATATATATATATATATATATATATATATATATATATATATATATATATATATATATGTGTGTGTGTGTGTGTGTGTGTGTGTGTTTTTAGCTGTGTATAATAAGGCACAGGCACAGAGAATCTCGAACCGTGAATTCAAACTCTGGACATTTCTTCAGGGGATTGAATCCAGAGTGGCGACTTTTCTTGCTGAGACATGTGTAATGTCTCACCAGTCCCTAAGCCGCCAAGCAAAATCAAAATACGAATCACCTACAGCCGTGGAGTTTGAGTGTAAAACACCCAAGTCAGATCATGGCAGTAGTGAGAATGTTTAGCTTAATTATCTAAGCAGCCCTATTTATAGCTATTTTTCAATTGCTGTATCTTTCTTCAAAGCAACATTATATACACTATATAACCTAATTGTCACTGTCTTCAAAGATCAGTTTTTACAAGGGGCAGGCGACTACTATTAAAACTGTTTTAACTACGAGCTGCGGTTTCAAATGGTAATTTTTATTTAATTCCACTTCTGTGCGTAGCCTACATCAATTGCTTCACTGTGGGTGTGACATATTTGTCACTTACGAAAAGTGGATTGTCTGTGCCCACAGGTTAATGAGTAGCTCACACATATATAGATTTACGAATATATAGATGTGTACTTTGTTATGCATAAATTCAATTAAGTATTGGTTTAATTATGTATAGATTAACGGCGGTACAGCTTATAAAGGATGTATAGGCTTTGATGTTCTAAGCCAGTGCCAAAATTTATATGTGTCCTAAAACACATACGCACGCACACACACACACAACACACACACACACACACACATATGTATATATATAGACTTATATATGTGTCTGGGCTACTCATCAGCCTGTGGGGAACAGCTAATTCGCTTTCCGTGTGGGACATATTTGTCAAATATAAATATATATATATATATATATATATATATATATATATATATATATATATATATATATATATATATATACAATTTGTTTTTATCAGGAGAAGTTCATGAAGACGTTAAATAAATGATTGTTGTATTAAATACATTGTCAGGAAACAGTTTTTCAATAATCTATATATAAATATATTGGAACTTTATGCCTCTAGCAAATGCGATGGATAAACACAAATTTAAAAGGTACTTGTAATTATCCCCAATTTTCCAGCCTGGATCCAGGTATAATCCACATACCCAGTTTTGCATATCTTTCAAATACAATTATGCTGGTTTTATTATTATACCTGATGCAATATATCGCCTGGCAGCCAAAGCTTAGTCTCCAACTTAAGTTTCAAATTGAATTTTATTGTGCTAACCTTGATGCGTAATGCTTAATCTACTTGTATGTTAAATGGTTGTACCATTTTGTTGTTTCATAAGAGCCTTTAAATTAGAAATATTAGATGAGGCGATTATATCAATATCCATACATAAAATGTACTCTTCTATGTTCAAGTCTTAGTTCTTATTTTGTTAAGAATATGTTACACAACATAATTACGATATACAATTTATTTAGAATGCCAATTACCTCAGTTGATATCTATGTGTCTTAATTCATGCCAGATATATAGAGTGGTCTATATGTTAACTTTGTTAAAAATCCGTGTTCGTTTGCTAAGAAAAGGTATCTTCTTTAGTAATTCTACCAATGGTAGCAAGTCAAAAAGGAACAGGTAGCTTAGAAGTATTAACATTACCCATTCAATCAAAACAATGCTATGTAAATAATAATAAAATGAGTGCCTCTGTACAGTTAATGATTTCTCTATTTTGTTCTTCAAATTACTGGTCATATCTAGAGTCACTTGTCACACACGAACGGACATAAACTATAATTCACTAAATAACTGAAGGATATAATGCGGTGGTGTTAATATTAATATATTAATATCAGGTTATCCAAGATACAAATCTGATGGACTACAGGAAGTTAGATTGTTATGAAATCCGGATGTTTCCATTAATACGAATTACATTCTAGATATAGATTTGGTGTACAAATTTATGAAAACATTTATTTTATTCCATGACTGAATAGAATTATCTTTCCTATGTCCAGTTATGTCCAGTCTGTACTATGACATTCAAGGCTAACTTTAGTATCCTTGTCATTAATAAAACCTTATATTATACTTATAGTTTGTATAGCAGACATTAGGTCTGATTTGAAAATGTTAATATATAGAACGGCAATTCCGCCATAACGGTCTGCTAAGGCGCCGATGTAATAGCGACGAGTAGGTCATAGTATTTATTGGATTTGTATGTTTATGAGGTATTTGACCCTCCAGCAAATACCACAAGGCATATTATGCTGCGGTTGAGAAAGTTCCGTTTTCTATGCGTGCAGACCATATTTCCAGGTCCCTGCATTCAAGAAAAGTTGATCTAGAGCTGTATATTCCGTGCACTATTTGCGTCTTTGGAGGCACGCCGTTTAGATGTTTGGCCTGGTTATCCAGCATTTAAATGACTGTAGCAGACACAGTACCCTCTTAAAGCATGTACTCCTGACTCAGGAATAGAAACACTGCATCGCATCTCGAGCGGTGGCATTGGACACAGCTCGCGCGGTTGGTGGGTTTTATATAACAACTTATAAAATTCACCTTGGTTGTATGTGGGAATAGAATTATCTTTCCTAGGTCCAGTTATGTCCAGTTTGTACTATGAGATTCAAGATTAGCTCTAATCTGCTTGTCATAAATAACATTTAAGAACTACAATAGTTAGAATAGCATAAATTAGGTCAGGTTTGAAAATGATAGCATAGTTCAAACAGTACGGAAGCTATGACGCGCTATTACGGTCTGCTTCAGCGCAGATGTCAGTCTTTTAATAGCAATTAAGATAAACAGTTTTAATAGTAGTTGCTTCATGAAACCTGCCCGTTGTAAAAACTGATCTTTGAAGACAGTGACAATTGGGTTATGTGGTTTATATAGTATTGCTTTGAAGAAAGATACAGCAATTAAAAAATAGCTATAAATAGGGCTGCTTAGATAATTAATCTAAACATTCTCACTACTACCGTGATCTGACTTGGGTGTTCTACACCCAAACTCCACGGCTGTAGGTGATTCGCTTTTTGTTTTTGCTTGGCGGCTTAGGGACTGGTGAGACATTACACATGTCTCAGCAAGAAAAGTCGCCACTCTGGATTCAGTCCCCTGAAGAAACGTCCAGAGTTTGAATTCACGGTTCGAGATTCTCTGTGCCTGTGCCTTATTATACACAGCTAAAACACACACACACACACACATATGTATATATATAGACTTATATATGTGTCTGGGCAACTCATCAGCCTGTGGGGAACAGCTAATTCGCTTTCCGTGTGGGACATATTTGTCAAATATATATATATATATATATATATATATATATATATATATATATAATATAATACAATTTGACTGGGCATTAAATGTTGTTACAAGTGGAATCAGTTAATTACCCAATGTCTTTTACAAAATCATTATATAAGGTTTTTTATCAGGAGAAGTTCATGAAGACGTTAAATAAATGATTGTTGTATTAAATACATTGTCAGGAAACAGTTTTTCAATAATCTATATATAAATATATTGGAACTTTATGCCTCTAGCAAATGCGATGGATAAACACAAATTTAAAAGGTACTTGTAATTATCCCCAATTTTCCACATACCCAGTTTTGCATATCTTTCAAATACAATTATGCTGGTTTTATTATTATACCTGATGCAATATATCGCCTGCCAGCCAAAGCTTAGTCTCCAACTTAAGTTTCAAATTGAATTTTATTGTGCTAACCTTGATGCGTAATGTTTAATCTACTTGTATGTTAAATGGTTGTACCATTTTGTTGTTTCATAAGAGCCTTTAAATTAGAAATATTAGATGAGGCGATTATATCAATATCCATACATAAAATGTACTCTTCTATGTTCAAGTCTTAGTTCTTATTTTGTTAAGAATATGTTACATAACATAATTACGATATACAATTTATTTAGAATGCCAATTACCTCAGTTGATATCTATGTGTCTTAATTCATGCCATATATATAGAGTGGTCTATATGTTAACTTTGTTACAAATCCGTGTTCGTTTGCTAAGAAAAGGTATCTTCTTTAGTAATTCTACCAATGGTAGCAAGTCAAAAAGGAACAGGTAGCTTAGAAGTATTAACATTACCCATTCAATCAAAACAATGCTATGTAAATAATAATAAAATGAGTGCCTCTGTACAGTTAATGATTTCTCTATTTTGTTCTTCAAATTACGGGTCATATCTAGAGTCACTTGTCACACACGAACGGACATAATCTATAATTTACTAAAGAACTGAAGGATATAATGCGGTGATGTTAATATTAATATATTAATATCAGGTTATCCAAGATACAAATCTGATGGACTACAGGAAGTTAGATTGTTATGAAATCCGGATGTTTCCATTAATACGAATTATATTCTAGATATAGATTTGGTGTACAAATTTATGAAAACATTTATTTTATTCCATGACGTAAACAATTGCATCTCTAATCCTTTAAATTAAATTTAGTAAAGAGTATTCTCTAAGTATTGTTGTATTTAAGCTGAAGATTATTTTCAATTTTGACACTTTGAATTGGGTATCCAACCTCAAACATAACTCTCCCTATAATTGCTGTTAATAAGTTAGGAAGGGTTTTGATTTGATAATATTATGTTCACATGATTAATTTCTGAAAGATCCTGAGGTGTAATAAGAGGCGAAATAAGAAACATCTTATACATTGATAATAGACTAATTGAAGGACGTTGTTAGAGTATTAAGGTACAGATACTTTCGTTGTTAAATATTATCTGTGAATGGTTGAAAACATGTGGCTATTTGGGTGTATGTAAAAACGGGAAAAACTCTTTTTGTAGCATCCCCCTCTCTATACAAATATTTTATCAAAATAAAAATTTATTTATTACTTAACCATGCCCAAGAAAATAAATATAAAAGGGTTTTTAACTCATGGTAAAACTAAAAGGAAATAGTATTAAATTGCTTAAATTATTCACCGGGGATTTGGGGGAAATTTTTTTTTTTTTTTTTTTAAAAAAAAAAATATATATATATATATTAAAAAAAAAAAAAAAGAGAAGAGGGGAAAATAATGCCCCAGAGAGCCATTTATATAATACCAAACCACAGGTTATAGTATCTAACATTAACTAAACCGAGTTAAGTGGGAGTGTAATATGGAAAATTGGACAGAACTTGATGGGATATTTAGCAAAGCTGCAACTTTAACATTGTTTATTGTTACCAGTAACACAGTTGATGTTGTTGGTATTGTTGTTGATAGTGGTTGTAGTATTAATAGTGGCAGCAGTTTGAGCAGTGTTAGCAGTAATAAATGTAGTACCACTAGTAGTTGTTTGTTGCTTTTATTTTCATGGATTAGTTTGGTGTTGGTGTTGGTATTAGTAAAGTCAATAGTGTAAGCAGTAACCATGACAGTAGTATATTAGTAGCAGTAGTAGTTTTATTGTTGTTATGGTGTCGTTGTTTTATTCACCTAAGAAATTGGAAGGGGCCTCAAAACTGCATGAAATGGGAGCCCAAAATTTTATTGCTAGTTTTTATTTATTATTATATCAGGCTTAAAAGGAACAAAAAGGCATTAAATAAAAATAAAAAGACGGAGTCAGATGAGGCAGTGAATGGTTAGAACATTCTACTGTAAACCTCCTGTTTGTAGGTTCGAATCTGACCCATACCTGTATGTGTGGGATGTTTTCCTATACGGTCGTTCCACTTCCTCATGTTGCAGATGTAACCGAAGTGGAGGATAAAGAATTCGACTCTTTATAAAGAGAAAAAGATAGACCAATCCTCACTAAATGTGATCTTGCTGAACCGTCTGAGTACTCAAAGAGTTATTATCCCTCGACCTCCTTCACAAGTACGTAGAGCTTTGAACATATATCATTCGATTACCCCTGAACATCTTTCTTCGCCTACTATCATTCAAAACCATCACACAACTATCTAGAGCCGAATGAACTACAACACAACTGTGGCTGAAATAATCAAATAGTTTTTGTACAGCCCGAGGTTGTTATGTTTATGTTTGCGTATGTTTATCCTCTAGATCTAATAACTGTCAAATATTAAGATCCATTCTGCAATGATATTCCTTATAGATTGAAAATATACTTCATTTGTTGATGAATGATTAGGAAAACACATTCAGCTTCAGCGAGTAGCAATTCAAAAATCGAAAATAAAATATAAGACTCTCCTGGTAATGACAGCATGATGATTCTGAACTGACCACTTCCTACTTATTGTCATATAACGGGCTACTGAATACACTCTGTTGTCGCATACATTACTGTTAAAAGCTGTCTTAACAATGTGACTAAAACACGAAGACATCAGATTCATTTCTCGGAGAAAGAGAAAGACGTATTTGTAACGCAGGGTACTGTAGACGGGTTATTATTCTTGGCTAGTGAATGTTAGGGGCGGATAACGGGAACATTGATTCGGTGGGATTAACATTCGCGGTGTTGGCAACTCGAAAAAGAAAGGACGTTTTCTTCTGGAAATCTCCGGCAATTTCTCATTTGCTAAACAACATTTACACTTGTCATTGAGATACTATTACCCGGCGTGACTTCTAAATCAATTCTATTCAATTCACCTTATAGCAATGCATGTTCTTTCATACGCCATATTTTAGCTTAATCCGATTTTTCATTCGCTCAGATAACAAGTTTTAATGAATTAAACAAGTTTCAGCATTCGAACGGAATTAATGGGAATCTGTGACTATGTTTGAATAATTATTTACAGACTATTGTGAAGTGACAGTGTTATTTTCTTGAATAACTACATATTTGTGGATTTGTATTAATGTTATAGTGTATTAATTTTTACTGTGCCTTCTTGGTGGTTGATAGCACGACATTATGTAAAATGGCATGGAAAGCCTTGCATCAACAACACAGATGTCTATGTCTGTAAGCTAATGTGTATCAGTGAGGTGCTTCATAGAATCAGACGAACGATGAAAATGAAAGGATGTCTAGAGACATAAAAACAATCTATACTCTGTTATACAAAGGGGTAGCCCCCGTACGACCACTATCTAAGATGACTACTATATTGCTGTTGGATAATCCAAACATATCACAACCAATTTAACGAATTCGACCGGAAACTAAAACAATTACCAGAATAGACATAACATCTGTAAGGTTTCGATTATCAGACTTATGATATTTATCAAATGTTTGTAGTACAAATTGCGATCCACTGCTCTAAGGACATACTATCAAGTTATGTTACAAAATATTGGCAATACCTACATGAACCTACATGTGTGTGTGTGTGTGGGGGGGGGTGTTATACCAGAAAAGCCTCTTGACGTATAAGGAGCAATTAAATCTCATAATATTTACACCAAAGGGCATAGCTGTGGGAATAAGACTATAACTGTAACCCACTGATGCCCAAAGGAACGGTGCATTTTAGACCCAGCATCTGCTGAAATGTGTATCAGCACGCTTACAACTGTACCATTTGATCACTATTCCTCCACCGAAAGATTTTCGTTTGAAAGCTGGTCTTAAAATGATGTATCCACTGTAACTGGTTATCTTGTTGTGGAGCTGCGAATCAAATAATGTTTCTGGGTCATTCTTTTCTATCATTGGTCTATGCCACTGTGACGTAAACAAAACTTACGGCGAAAGAATCAAACTTTTATTTATTTATAATACTGAGTGAATGTTCCGATGCTAAGCGCAGCCACAGAAAGCCTTCGATAAGTGTAGAAGTGAAGTCTCCTCTTGTTATTATTTCAGCGATCGTTCTTTGAAATCGGGTCAAAATGCAGAGACCAAACATCGTCTTCGTGTCGCCCACACAGAATCCCAGTTGTGTGATGGTGCCTCAGCAGCTCCAGCCAGTAGAGCAGCCCGTGCAGACGTACGTGCTAATACAGGATTCGGCCCAACAGTCAGGGTACACACAACAACAACCACGTAAGGACTTTGTACACTTTTGTCTAATCTATTTGTCTAATCTAATCTAAACTATTTACTTTCTCATATAATTAAAAATAATGATGATTAAAATTGTCATTGTTATGTTGTATTCGTTGAGTTAGGATTCTAATATTGTATACGTAATACAACTTAATTTACCGGCCGTTTTATTCCAATGGGTTGATTTGATTTAAGTTGTATTAGTTCTGCGTTTGTCATACCTGGCACATCCAACCGAGGCATGATTCTTTATGGAAACATAGCATAAAGACAGGTATTAGTCGTATTCTAACTCGCAATCCGGAAGCCAGTAACTAACCGTTATCCCGTCGTAGCTCTTATATTCTGAATACAGATGACATCTATATCCACGTTTCGTTCTATTAATTTTGATTTCAATTGCAATAGGCATCGAGTTTTGTATCTTGGGAACATTTTGATTTAATTGTTGTTACATTTATGTTTAGGCGTATACGAATATAACTAACATATACTTGCATTTATATCTAAAAATGTTGATCTCAACCTTCATGGTAGCTTATGTTGTATGCGTGTCTGTATGCGTGCTTGTCCAGACACCCATACACACTCATACACACACACACACAAGCACACACACAAACACACACACAAACACACACACACACACATACCCACACACATAAAAACCAAAACAAAAATTCCAACATTCGTAAAACGACGTTGACGGAGTGCATGAATTTATGACTGTCACCTATTCCAGATGTGGTTACTAGTACGTCGATTCCCGGTGAAGTCTACTACAGCAGCCAACGATCTGCTCAAGGACGCCGCTTTTTATTTAGATAGATGATGTAGAAGGACATCTTGCTGTCCATTTTGTGATCTTCATCACCTAGAAGGGAAGCTAATGTTTCAACTTTAAGCATAACATTTCATGATACCGAAATGTTGTATCGATGAATAAAGAACATTTATGTAACCGTATCTCTCTCTCTCTCTCTCTCTCTCTCTCTCTCTCTCTCTCACGTTTAGTGTACGTGTGTGTGAGTGTGTGTATGTGTGTTTTGTTTATTACCAGTATGGGATAAGGCACTATAAAGTTTTGAAAAAATTCATTTACGAACATCGTATTCAAGACGTGTGCATTGTCTCACCAGACCCTGATTAGCTAAAGAAACAAAACAATTAGAGTCATTGTCGCTGAGTTTGATACACCGAGCAGTGATGGTTGTGAGAATATTGAAACCAACTACCTAATTAGCTATCGTTATGGCTATCTTTATAGCAACACCAATATCGGTGTCCCGCTAATGACACTCTCCTTAAAAGATCAGTTTGTGAAACGGACAGTTATCAGGAAGCGACTGTTATTAAAACTGAATTTTCTGGGGAAGCATCATAGAAAACTAAATGTAGACTTGAATTTTACAGACTCGAGTAAGGAAAACTCGTGTCAATATATTTAATGCCACACTTGATGATGCCATACAATGTTTGTAATCCTTACTCGGTCTGCAATAATTATTTAAATGCCGAATATTCTGTCGAAACAAATTAACGGCATTTTTTTCAAAGAAGCAAATAGCCCAGGAATATACAGCTCTACATGAACATTTTTCTGAGAACTCGCGGCCCTGAAAACATACAGTCACTACACATAACATTAGTAACAATCATAAGCATATACACATTCTAAATACTATGAATTAATCATCACTAACTTGGTATTTAATATCACAAGTAAAATTGAAAGTTAATAATACAAATATTGATAGCAATCTCTGGGACTAGCAAAGTCATTTTGGCAGGGTAATATAAGGCACTGGCACGGATAATCTCGAAACTCGATAACGCATTCATCAAAAATTTATTCAAAAGCAGCGCCATTTATTGCTGAGACATGTGTAATGTCTCCTAACTCACAAATCACTGTATTGTTTTTTCCATTCAGTTCTTTACCATTTTGACAAATTACAACAAGTTATAATAACTAGATGAAATTCCTCAGCGAATATCTATCATGACCGTGTTATGTTGTATAACGGCCAACATAACTGAATGATCGTTGATGTGATATTGGCTCGTTTTGCGTTTACAAAAAAAAATATTGCTGAAAGGTTTATCACCGGAAAGTTTATTCCTGTAGTTTTACAAATCTGTACGACATCTTCGATAAATACTCTTACAGGGTCTATTTTGTTCATGAACGGCTATCCTTATAGAAGAAATGACAAGACTTATTCATCGCACGGTTTTGTTATCACTAACATAAATCATTGCTTTGTTTGACTGTCTAAAGCCTAACATATAAAACAGAACTCATATTTCTGTGAGAGATGCCTACATGCGATTAGTTGGCTTTGTGCCACCCTTTGACGGTCTCATGCCCACTTTTGAGCCGACGGACCCCTACATTAGACCAACAACGTTGAGAGGGTATGAAGTGAAGTGAAAGATGAAATACTCTACTTAAATAGGCATGCCATGATTAGAACCCAGATGATAGAAGTCTGTAGCTGATCAATATCTGCCATATCTTATGATTAATAATATTATGTATATATACGTGCATTGATTCGAGTTTGTTACAAAGAGTAAATGACAAACATGTATCAGGTAGTAGTTAATATATGGGCATAAATTGGATGTGTTATTTACCTCAAAACAAGTAGTTCGAAAGGATTTTATGGTTAATTTTGGTTCTCGGTGTGACACCCCCATATATATATATATATATATATATATATATATATATATATATATATATATATATATATATATATATATATAATATATATAACACCACACGACACGCACACGCACACACACACACCACACACCACACGTATAATATATATATATATATATATATATATATATATATATATATATTCACATACACACACACGCACACACACATTTTTATGGGGGTAGAGGTATCAAAAGTGGTTAGAGTCGTTGATATCCTGCGGCTCTCTAAATATATCCTAGTATTTACTCATATTTGAGATGATATTACGTTCTAGTCCAGTAATAATCCATTGTGCAATATCACTACTTTATTTTTGGGAGTAAATCACTTCACTGCTTACACATGGAGTTGGTGTACATTGTCTCAAGTGGTCAACACACTGTAATGTTTGTTAATACGCCCAGGGCCTATAAAAGCTTAAAATATATCTTAGGTCAGAAAACAACTTCGCTGCCAGATCAGTCGGACATCTATCAGTACGATTCATATAGGTAGGATTTATTTAGTTATTCGAACCTAGAATAAAGCTGAGGTCAACATCTGAGGTGTCGAAATGTTTTATATACAGGTTTATTTTGGACCAAAGAGAATTACTGTTGAATGTAAACTGTGGTGTCAAAGAAGTTATCATATGTATGTATTAAGTCGCCAATGAACCACACACACGTGTTGTTTACTGCAGCTGTGGTATCAAATGGTATGTTTTTACGTGCTTCCACTTTTTGTACGTAGCGTGCATGTAGTTGTTTTCCTGTAGGCGTGACATATTTGTCACGTACGAAAAGCGAATTAGCTGGTTCCCACAGGCTGATGACTAGTCGAGGTACATGTAAAGGTATACGTACATATGTATCGATATATGGAGGTGAAGACATGTTATATTTAGATTGATGTATGTATAGTTGATTTAGATTTATGGAGGTAGAAGTATCAAAGGCGCCTGTGCCTCTCTGTATGTATCCTAAAACACACATATCCCGTGCCAGACACCAGACCTATTTCGATCCAGATTCCTTATTACACCAATGTAAGAAAGTTATGTCGTTATTACAACATGTTTAAGTCTATTAACTTTGCTATGTATCATGTAGAATCTATATTGTTGTACTCTTGTGTGGTCTAACGAAACGACCTATTAATTCATACAATGCTGCTTGATGGATTTAAACTCCTCTAGTCGTTTGTTACACCGGCAGACATCTGCATGTCTATTAAGCTGCGGACAAAGTGTTTCTTATATTATGAGTAATTAGGTTACACTGATATAGGGAAACTGCTATAATCCGAACGTGTCATTCGCAGTACCATGAGTCAAATATACCAAGTGGGTTAGATCCCATTACACCTAACTGCGTATAATTAGGGACGCTAAATTAGGCGTGAATGAACGTTCACTTAGTGATGAACGGAAACGTATGAGGATTAGCTGTTAGGTTCGAGTAAATCATAGTATTTACTCAGGCCTAACGTTTCACTCAGTTCAGATAACAACTTCGATGCGATACCAGTCGGACGTCTATCGACACGGTTTATATATGTAGTATTTGTTAAGTTATTCGAACCCAGAATATGTTCTTTATGTGCAGATGTCTTTTGGACCACAGAAAATTACTGTTTAATGTAAATTGTGGTGTCAAAGAAGTTATCATATGTATGTAGTAAGTCGCCATTAAACCACATGCTGATTGTGCGTTCACGGGAATTATTATTACAGTAGGTTTACAGCGCTATAAGATATTTTCGACAAAATACTCTTACAGTGTCTATTTTGTTCACGAACGGCTATCCCCAAAGAGATCTCAGCAACAAAGTTTTGTTTGGATAATTAAAACGAAATGTATTCAGGCTACATAATAATCTAGAAACATGACCAGGCTTCTTCATCGCACGGTATTGTCATCACTAACACGAAGCGTTGCTTTGCTTGACGGTATAAAGCCTAAGATATAAAACAGAACTCGTCATATTTCTGAGAGAGATGCTTACATGGGATTAGTTGGCTCTGTGCCAACCCTTAGAAGGTCTTGTGCCCACTTTTGTGCAGACGGCACGCTAAGTAAGACCAACATCGTGGGGAGGTTGTGAGGCGAACTGAAAGATGAAATACTCTACCGAAATAGGCATGCCATGATTAGAACCCAGGTGATAGAAGTCTGTAGCTGATCAACTCTGCCATATCTTTTGATTAATAATATTATGTATGAATACGTGCATGGATATGAGTTTGTTTATTATATACAAATTTGATAGCGCTACAAAAGAGTAAATGACCTAAACCTATTTTAGGTAATCGATGTATATGGGTTTAAGTTGGATGTGTAATTTATCTAATAAACAATGTGTTTGTTATTGGTTTATCTATGAATCGTTCGAATCGATTCGACAGTCACATTTGTTTCTCAGTGTCACACACACACACACATATATATATATATATATATATATATATATATACCGGCACACACACCGACACAAACACACACACACATACAGACACAGACACACCGACACACACACACACACCAGACACCGACACACACAATCCGACACACACCCGACACACACACAAACACACATATTATAAGAGAGCATATATTGAAGATCTCTCAACAATACATTTGAAAATGTAATACTATTAATGTTCGAAAGATGGCGCCATAGTTCGTTTTAGCAAACAGAAACATTAAAACATCTGTTCGTCATTTTAACTTTGTTAAACTGTATATTTTCCATCGGGGAGTGGGACACAATAAATATGTTTTGTACACATGAAATATTACAATCAACTATGCAATAAACTAATAAAATAATCCATCAGTTAATCGTAAAGCTGATGTTGAATGTTGCACCCGCAAAAGTATGATTCTTTAGTTTTACACTAAAATATATATATATATATATATATATATATATATATATATATATATATATATATATATGCAATTTGTTAGGTGTGTGATTATCTAATTTATTTACACCCATCACTAATGCACTGTCAATATTAGCACACTAGAGAACAAATAAAAACAGATTCCCATTAATCCTGTTAGAATGCTGAAACGTTTTATAAATCATTCAAGCTTGTTATCTGAGCGACTGAATATTCTGATTAAGATAATATAAGGCGTAGGAAATAAAATGCATTCCTATAAGGTGAATTGAACAGGATTTATTAAGAATTCGCGCTGATTAATGGTATCTTAGTGAGGAGTGCAGAAGATTTGCAGAAGAAATCATAAAGACCTCCCTAAGCTAACAGTTTCCATCTAAAGCGTCCTTTCTTTTCGAGTTGCCAGTACCGCGAAAGTTAATCCCACCGAATCAAAGTTCCCGTTATCCGCCAATGACATTCAGAAGCGGAGAGAATAATAACCGGTCTACAGTACACTGCCTTATAAATACGTCTTTCTCTTTCTTCATGTTTTGGTCACATTGTTACGACAGCTTTTAACAGTAATGTATGCGATAACAGAGTGCAGTGGGTGGCGCGTTATGTATCAGTCACCAGGAAGTCGTCAGTTTGGAATCATCATGATGTCATTATCAACAGAGTCTGGTATTTTATTTTCGATTTTCTAATGGCTAATCGCTGAAGCTGAATGTGTTTTCCTAATCATCCACCAACAAATGTAGGATATTTTCAATCGATAAGGAATGCCCTTACAGAATGGATCTTAATATTTGACAGTTATTAGAGGCACAATACAAAATTCGTCAACAAATAATCGGATGCAGTGGAAACTCAGTAAACATAGTAGGGATAAGCAAGTCTGAGAAGGTAATTTTTCAATTGGTGAAGCACGTATTCATCGCCAACGCCATGGACATACCACAACTAATTGTCATAACAAAATGGCATCTACTAAATGCTGAAAACAACATAATACAAACCGAGCCAGGTGAATATTCATCTGTCACAATTGGCTACATTAAACATAATGAAGCCAAAAGAGTATCAAAGATTAAAAACAAAAAACGATAATTATACCTAACTAAATATATTAGGAACTTCAGAAACAGCAATAATAAAAATAATAATAATAATATACTTATAAAGCGCCCTTTATCGCAGAAGCAATTCAAAGATACTGGACAGAGACACCCCAAATAATACGTCTGTAAAAATATAATAAGTGATTTCAACGATACCATTGTTTGTCTGTAAACGCAATCTTGAACAGATCCATTTCCAAAAGAGATTTAAGTTTTTCAAGAGACGAAGCGTTTCTAATATCCACCAGTAACCTTTTCCACAAAGTGGCGGCTGCAACATTAAACGCACAATCGCCATATGACCTGAGCCAGAACAGATGCACCTGAAATATTATCTGACTGGATCAACTGATTCTTCGGGATGTATACGCTTTCTTACAGGTAGTCATCGTACTTTTTGAAGAATTTAGGTTTTATGATAAACGTTTCGAGTATTTGTCATGATGTGAGCTACACTATTATGAATTCACTCAAGACGATTGGTTTTACAATAAGATAGGTCATATAAGAGAGAGTTACAATAGTCTACACAATATGTTTTAAACATATGGACTATAGGTATGTGTGTCAAGATTGCGTTTAGGCAATGGATATTTATAAGAAAGTTGTAGGCAGCTCGACAACTTATATGACATGTTGATACATGTTAATGCATTTATCAAAAATCATCCCTAGGCTATTGAAAGATATTCAAACTTAAGATGATTTTGATGTTGTTTTATGGACTAAAATTAATGTGGTGAAGCCAAATATATAATAGTTATTTTATTATCATTTAAATGTAGCAGATTTTGAGTTATCAATATCCGAATACCAGTTTTAAAATATTCTAATTGCTTCAACGAAACATATCAGAATACAAGTAATATGTAACTGAATCCAGAGTGGCGACTTTTCTCGCTGAGACATGTGTAATATCTCACCAGTCGCCTAGTCGCCAAACAAAAACAAAAAGCGAATCACCTACAGCCATAGAATCAGATCAGGGCAGTTGTTTATATTAATTATCTAAGCAGCCCTATTTATAGCTATTTTTCAATTGCTGTATCTTTCTTCAAAGCAAAACTATATAACTTCAAAGGTCAGTTTGTACAACATGAAGCGACTACTTTTAAAACTGTTAGCTGAATTGTTATTAAAATACTGACATCTGCTGTGAAGCAGACCGTAATAGCGCGTCATAGCTTCGGTACAGTTAAAACTATATGTTAACATTTTCAAACCAGACCTAATGTCTGTTATTCAACTTATAGTACTAATAACATTCTAAAATGTTATTTATGACAAGCAGACTAGAGCTAGTCTTGAATGCCATATCACAAACTGGCCATAACTGGACCTAGGAAAGCTAGTTATATTCCCTAATACAACTAAGGTGAATTTTATATGCAACTAAAGTTGTTATATAAAACACACCAACCATGCGAGCTGCCAATTCCCACCGCTTCAGATGTGATTAAGTGTTTCTATTCCCGAGTTAGGAGTACTTAAAATGCTTTTAGAGCGTGCTGTGCCTGCTACAGTCATCAGCCTGTGCTGCCCAGCTAAAAATGCGTCACGTCCACAAGGAAGCGGTTCATGTAGGCTACGCACAAAAAGCGAAAACAAATAAAAAATACAATTTGACACCGGAACTGCCAGTTTCCAACATGTGTATTTCGTTCATTAGTAAGTTAACATGTACACAAGATAAACAACTGTTTATATTCAGCAGTATTTGTTGTGGCTAAAAAGGTAACCTATACATAAAACATTCCAATACCACAGATGCTGATCCCACCTCCACTCTGGGTTCGAATAAATAAAGAAAGTCTACCTATATCAACTACACGGACAGAGGTTCGATAGGTTCGGCGTCGTCAGTATGTTGTTTAATCGGGATGAAAGGATATCCTTTTTATGGGCTCTCGCGCGCCAACCGCCATAACAGTTTCAGTTTAACACGCCACGAAGATGTGTCGTGTAATCTACCGGCGTCGCAAAGTTGTTAACCGATCCGGATGAAAGGTTATGCCTTTCATGAAACTCTCGGCCCGCAAACCGACATATAACAGTTTAAGTTGAACCTAAAGGTGTTCACCGATCAGTATGAAAATGTATGCCTTTTATGAGCTCTCGGCGCGCGCAGTAACCAACACAACAGTTTCACTTGCACACATGATAACCTTGTGTCGTACGAACTACCTATATATAGTAGCATGGAAGTGACTTAGCTCAAAAAATAAAGTAGCAATACTGTACAATGGATTATTACTGGAATAGAACGATATCGTCGCAAACCTGAGGAAATACTATGATTTACGCAAACCTAACAGCTAATCCTCTTACTTTTCAATTCATACCTAAGTGAACATTCATTTATGCCTAATTTGGCGTCTCTAAGTATATGCAGTTAGGTGCGGTGATATCTAATATGAAGCGCCTATCAGCTTAATATATTTTACCTTTAGTCGAGAACAGCGGATTTCAGGCGGATTTCCTATACTGCGAATGACACGTCGGGATTATAATACATAAATATTCAACAATTTTCCTATAATAGCGTAACCTAATTACTTATAATCTGGAGAAAAAACTCTGTCCGCAGCTTAATACCAATGAAGATGCCTGCCGGAGTAACAAAATACTCCAGCAGTATAAATTCATCAAACAGAATTGTATGAATTAACAGGTCGTTTCGTCAGACCAAATAAGAGGGAAACATTATAGATTCTACATTATGCCTAGCAAGGCTAATATAGTTAAACAGCTTTGGTTAGGGTGAAAAAATATATTATAATGTCAATTTATCAAGGTAAGCCAGTAATACTTATTCTTCTGGACCTGTCTGCTGCATTTCATACAGTTGACCATAATATACTTCTCTAGGTTAAAAGACATGTTTGGTCTGTCAGGTAAAGTACTTGAATGGTTTCGATCCTATCTGGAAAAACGCTCTCAGAGAGTGTCTTTTCATGGTATTTTATCTGATGTTCAGGTTTGGTTATTTGGTGTACCACAGGGTTCAGTTCATGATCCTCTGGTTTTCTAAATGTATACCCGTCCTCTTGGGAATATTACACAGCTATGTGGGGTTAAATATCACTTGTATGCTGATTACACACAGCTGTAAATATCACTAGATCCTTACAATCAGTTAAATTTCTCTTGTTCCTTGCAAAATTTAAAACATTGTATTGCTGATATTCGGCTATTGATGACTCAAAATCTTCTAAAACTAAATGATAATAAAACAAATATTATATATTTGGCATTACCATGTTGTATTAAATCCCTAAAGATACCAGCAGTACTGATGGGTTCATCTTTGATTACAATTAATGGGTCAGTAAAAAATCCATAGGTTATTTTTAACCAATGTATTAACATGTATGAACATATCACATCAATAAGCTGAGCGGCCTACTACCATCTTAAGAACATCCACTGTTTTAAAGAATTATTCACACAAGAATCACTTGTAACTGTAGTTCGTGCCTTTGTTTCATCTCGTATAGACTATTGTAACTCCCTGTTTTATGGTATATCTGATTATAACATTAATCGCTTTCAGCGAATTATGAATAGTTCAGCTCGCATAATGGCACATACTCGAAAATATGATTATATCACTCCAATTCTTCAAAAACTACATTGGCTACCTGTTAGACAGCGTATCCATTTTAAGATTTTGTTAATAACTTATAAATCTATTAATGATATGGCGCCAGAATACCTGTGTGAACTGGATTCCATTAAAAATTCATCCCTAAAACTCAGGTTATCTAGTCACATACATGTACTATTGCAGGTGCCAGTGCCTCGGCTCAAGTCATATGGTGATTGTGCGTTTAGTGTTGCAGCCCCCGCTTGTAGAATAGGTTGCCTGCATATATCAGAAATGCGTCATCTCTTGAATATTTTAAATCTGTTCTAAAAACAAACCTGTTCAAGGTCACGTTCACAGATAAATAATAATTATCTTTTAAGTCTGTAATAGGGTGTTTACAGAAATATTATTTGGGGTATTATTATTAATATTATTATTATTATTATTATTATTATTATTATTATTATTACAACCAAATGACCAAATGAAAAGTTTCTAGAAATTTTGATTTGGAAGAAGTACCTATATTTCTATTACATGAACAATACAAGATTGTTCTGTATAGGAAGGCAATATTAATTTTATATATCTATTTGTATACAAAGTCAATTTTATTTTCAAAAACTTTGTTTAGTTGTTAAATATAAAATCAAATGTTTTTCTTATTTTCGTTTCTTTCATTAATAATATCTGGTCTGTTCTTATATATATATATATATATATATATATATATATATATATATATATATATATAATATATATATTAACATATATTTAATAAAAAGCTGGAGTAAACTAGGTTTATCACAGTTTTTAATATGTCAGCTCATTATTATGCACATATTAATAATATAAAACCTATTTCAAGGATATTGGAAATTAATAAGTGACTTCTTTACAAGAGTGATACTGAGCATAGCATTTTTATTGATAATTAAATATTTAAGTAGTTAAATAATGTTTGCTTTCATGCTACACTCATATCAAATCAGAATGGATTTCTAAACAAATTTGTTTTTAAATATACAGGTGAACTAAGCATGATCTATTGCTAATGAATCTATACTTAACTAAGGGCTACAAAATACTGTTTTAGCTGTCCATGAAGTAGATAAAATCTAAATTACTTGGTGGTTTCCTTGTTGAATCTTTGTTAAGAAATTTCTTGAGAAAATTTAGACATAAATAATAGATTTATTTAATAACTGTTGAAATAAAATTCATATTCTTCAGATCAGTGAATAATAACTTGCGAATGATAAGATGATTTGAGTATATTTGATATAATTTGAGGTACAGACCTGAATCTATTATATAGCTTGGTAGGTGTTGAAATTGCTGAAATTCACATTAATATGATACTCGACCTTGAGGCTGACCATAATCGCTCTTTGTACACCAAACTGCGTCAGAGAATTTAACTCAATAAATACAAGTAAAGAAAAACAGAACTATAACAATTCGTTTAAACACCCATTGAAATATTTTCTAAGCACTCTAGGTTACACATACACACAAGTTTAACTGTTGAATAAATATTCCGAAACATCAACAAACAACAAAAACTCATAGACTATTGAAATATGTATTACTTCATTCTATTCATAATCTGATCTGAGCTTACCGTTTATAGTCACTTTTTGTCTTTTGAGACAATCTATCCAATAAATTCTTAATAAGCAAACATTCAAATTCCAGAAAGTTTACTTGTAGATTTGTGAACTCATTCCAACTACCGATGACAATAAAGGTTGAACCTTCGAGAACAATTAGAATCTCCATATTTAATCCACTATATTATCTACTTACTTTTTATATCTAATAATATCTCACTAATGATTACTTGTCCCAAACAGCCTATAGAGTGGTGGAAACCAGGAATATAATTAAACATAAAATTAACCTTTATTGTACGCCAAAAAATTGTGTTCTTGTTTATTATTAACAATTAACCGGGAAAGTGATTAATGACTGACATAAATAGGCACTGCTCAAAATAAATTAAAAGTACGAGGATTCATGAAACAAATGTTAATTTTTAGAACCTGAATATATTTTATAACTAAATATATATATATATATATATATATATATATATATATATATATATATATATATATATATATATATATATATATTAATTAAATAGTAAGTCAAAATTTAATATTTAGTTATTTACTAGTTATCACCAATCAATTTATAGTTCAAAATTCTAAACTGTACCAAAATGTAAATGCAAAAATTAGGAAATGTTTCATTTATTTAAATAAATAAATAAATAAATAATATATATATATATATATATATATATATATATATATATATATATATATATATATATATATATAGAAATAGGAAGCTAGGAATAAAGACATGTCGAAATATAGTATTGCCTTGATGGGAAAAGTACAATTACAACCATTTGCCTTAACAAATTACTCAACAAAAGGTATAATATGATAGTGATAAATTACGTGAGGCAAGAATCGAATCGAATTGTACCCTCACAAGTCTAAATCGAGTAATTATTCCTTCGCTTAACAGATGCTGATATCTGCAATCATTGGCCTGAAAGAAAGCTACACCGAGCACTCAGTGGTGTTTGATTAGGCCGCCATGACCAAACAGCGCTGACTTCCGGTAGGGGCAAAAAGCAACGTTGAAGCGGCTTCGCTTTGTTTGTGCAGACAATCTGTATTACTCCTGCCCTATGATATGCCATCAAATATATAAATGTCGTTTTATGCAAGTCTGTTGATCTAGTCTAGTTGGGATTAATAGTTAGAGACAGGCCGGTTGTTGTCGAATAAGCTAAATATAATAATAGTTCAGCTTAATTTCCGGCCAAAAATGTTTTTACAGCTATTTTAAATGTATTCCTTATATACACCAATGAAACATATTATTATAATTATTCTTGGTATTCATGGAGGACATGTAGATCTACCTTGCAGTCTCACGTGTTTTTTTTTATTTTTTTCATTTGTACATGAGTGACAAAATAACACTAGATTTGGTATTTCATTTTTCATTTTAAGATTATTTTCATATACTAATTATGTGCTAATTTAAAAGTCACAACATTGAACAATTAACAAACATTGTAAAGATGCATCGTCTGTGATTCAGAATATATATATATTGTAAAGGTTTTGATGAAGAATGTAGATGTCACTAGGCATTACACAACAAGATTGGTTGAAATGAAAAATACAAACTATACATACATTAATCTAAAATTAAATGTTCCATACCTCCACATATTGATAAATGTGTGCGTATACCTAAGCATGTGTCTGGTCTACTCATCAACCTGTGGGAACCAGCTAATTCGCTTTTCGTACGCGACAAATATGTCACGCCCACAGGAAAGCGGCTACATGCAGGCTACGTACAAAAAGCGGAAGCACGTAAAAAACATACCATTTGATACCACAGCTCGCAGCAAACAACACATGCAGAAATTGTTCAGAAATGTATACTGATAACAAACTAACGCAGCTTTTTACTTCAGAGCGTTAGGTTTGACATATTTTCGGCCTTTCTGTGTACCTCGATCAACCTAGCAGACATCACGAACTAACAAGTGAATGCTTAGTAAACCTGATAAATCATTTATCACCATTAGCCTACCTGATATTAACAGATAACCTCTCTTGCATGATACTTTCCTTTTCGAACGTTCTCTACGATAAACGATGCCTTTCAATTATTCAGGTAGCGAAACTATTTATTATATAATACAATATATATATATATATATTATTTGTAAAGTTTGTTCATATAAAAACTAATTTATTTTATATATATGATATATAAACTAGTGACTCTTTAATCAATTGATATTAAGCAGTTGATACTAAAATATTCCACTAAAATCTAATTTTAGTTATAATGCAATCGTTACCCAGCTCTACGGAATATAATATGTGTTCAGTACCGAAATAAATCAATTAAATAATATATACTAACATTGCTATATATTTCCATTGTAATCTATTCAACAAACAATATTCAAAATCAGATGTATTAGTTTATTGATTTCAGTTTATTCCTTAGTTGGCAATATTATGTGTACAAAATATATTTATTCCCTATCCCGAACAATGCATTAAAGTTTAGTCGAACTATAATGATTCTTACCCCTCAGTACACCAATTTGCCTCCGGTATAAATACCGTATATGATATTATTCCTAACAAAATAATATTTTACAAATTGGTGCTCTTAACAACCAATCTCATTTTATTTGTAAAGTTTGTTCATATAAAAACAAATTCTGAAGGCGTGTATGTTATATGTCAGTGACTGTGTCAGCACTAATCATAAGACTACAATGACATCTTTAATCAACTTCACGCTATCGTCAAGCAGTGGATACTAAAATATTCCACTCAAAATCTAATTTTAGTTATAATGCCATCGTTACCCAGCTCTACGGAATATAATATATGTGTTCAGTACCGAAATAAATCAATTAAATAATCATATACCTAACCAATTGCATATATATTTCCAGTGTAATACAATATTCAACAAACAATATTCAAAATCAGTTGTCCGATTATCTGATTGACTGATTTGCTAGTTTATTGCTTAGTTGATTGCAGTATTTCATGTATACAAAACATATTTGTTCCGCCCCATTCCCCGATTGAAAGTGTACAGATTAAAAAGTTTAAAATGACGAACACATGTTTTAATGTTTTTATTTATTTGCTAGAACGATCAATGGCGCCATCTTTCGAATATTAATATTATTACATAGATGGCGCTAGTGAACGTCTTAAATTGTTGTCGTTTACTATTCAGTCGTGTGATTACAAATAAGCTAGCAGTTAATGGGTACTGGTGAGCATGACAATAATTATGCATGTCCTTAACAAAATTAGTGATAACACATTTTAGGTGGACAGTAAATAAAGACATTTTGGATATTATGAATAAACTAAATTCACTATCAATGTATATTTTTGAAAAGTCGTCAATATATGCTCTCTTAGAATAACGTGAACATTTTGGGTTTGTCTGTGTGTGTCAATTTGTCTGTGTACTCAAATTACGAATAGCACTTGACTATAAAATTCCATTTAATCCCATGCTTTGGCTTACTTTGGTATGTACATGGGGTGTCGTATGAGTGCGCGGGCGTGTTCGAATGCGGGTGTGTGTGTGTGTGTGTGTGTGTGTGTGTGTGTGTGTGTGGTAAGATACTTTCATTGTTAAATATTTTCTGTGAACGGTTGAAAACATATGGCTATTTGGGTGTAGGTAAAAACGGGAAAAACTGTGTGTGTGTGTGTGTGTGTGTGTGTGTGTGTGTGTTGTGTGTGTGTGTGTGTGTGTGTGTGTGTGTGTGTGTGTGTGTGGTACAGATACTTTCATTGTTAAATATTTTCTGTGAACGGTTGAAAACATATGGCTATTTGGGTGTAGGTAAAAACGGGAAAAACTCTTTTTGTAGCATCATCTCTCTCTGATATCAAACATTTGATCAAGATATAAATTATTTATTACTTAACCATGCCCAAGACAAAATATATTTATGTGTTTTTAACTCAGTGGTAAAACGTGTAGAAGAAATGAGTGGATTATAATTTCCTTTCAATTAATTCAGCCGCAAATCATAAATAAGCATGACGTTATAGTATGAAAGTGTGAGAGAGAATGAAAGTGAGAGAGAATGAGAGTGAGACTGATAGAGAGTGAGGTAAAGAGAGTCAGTGAGATGGATGGATGGATGGATGGAGAGAGAGGGAGAGAGAGAGAGAGAGAGAGAGAGAGAGAGAGAGAGAGAGAGAGAGAGAGAGAGAGAGAGAGAGAGAGAGAATACTGCCACACTGAGAGCCATTTATATAACATATAATAATACCAAACCACAGGTTATAGTTTCTAACATTAACTAAACCGAGTTAAGTGGGAGTGTAATATGGAAAATTGGACAGAACTTGATGGGATATTTAGCAAAGCTGCAACTTTAACATTGTTTATTGTTACCAGTAACACAGTTGATGTTGTTGGTATTGTTGTTGATAGTGGTTGTAGTATTAATAGTGGCAGCAGTTTGAGCAGTGTTAGCAGTAATAAATGTAGTACCACTAGTAGTTGTTTGTTGCTTTTATTTTCATGGATTGGTTTGGTGTTGGTGTTGGTATTAGTAAAGTCAATAGTGTAAGCAGTAACCATGACAGTAGTATATTAGTAGCAGTGCAGTAGTTTTATTGTTGTTATGGTGTCGTTGTTTTATTCACCTAAGAAATTGGAAGGGGCCTCAAAACTGCATGAAATGGCAGCCAAATTGTATTGCTAGTTTTTATTTATTATTATATCAGGCGTTAAAAGGAACAAAAAGGCATTAAATAAAAATAAAAAGACTGAGATCAGATGAGGCAGTGAATGGTTAGAACATTCTACAGTAAACCTCCTGTTTGTAGGTTCGAATCTGACCCATACCTGTATGTGTGGGATGTTTTCCTATACGGTCGTTCCTCTTCCTCATGTTGCAGATGTAACCGACGTGGAGGATAAAGAATTCGACTCTTTATAAAGAGAAAAAGATAGACCAATCCTCACTAAATGTGATCTTGCTGAACCGTCTGAGTACTCAAAGAGTTATTATCCCTCGACCTCCTTCACAAGTACGTAGAGCTTTGAACATATATCATTCGATTACCCCTGAACATCTTTCTTCGCCTGCTATCATTCAAAACCATCACACAACTATCTAGAGCCAAATGAACTACAACACAACTGTGGCTGAAATAAACAAATAGTTTTTGTACAGCTCGAGGTTGTTATGTTTATGTTTGCGTATGCTTATCCTCTAGATCTAATAACTGTCAAATATTAAGATCCATTCTGCAATGATATTCCTTATCGATTGAAAATATCCTACATTTGTTGGTGGATGATTAGGAAAACACATTCAGCTTCAGCGATTAGCCATTAGAAAATCGAAAATAAAATATAAGACTCTCCTGATAATGACATCATGATGATTCCGAACTGACGACTTCCTGGTGACTGATACTTAACGCGCCACCGACTGCACTCTGTTATCGCATACATTACTGTTAAAAGCTGTCGTAACAATGTGACCAAAACATGAAGAAATCAAATTCATTTTTCGGGGAAAGAGAAAGACGTATTTATAAGGTGGTTTACTGTAGACCGGTTATTATACTCTCCGCTTCTGAATGTCATTGGCGGATAACGGGAACATTGATTCGGTGGGATTAACTTTCGCGGTACTGGCAACTCGAAAAGAAAGGACGCTTTAGATGGAAACTGTTAGCTTAGGGAGGTCTTTATGATTTCTTCTGCAAATCTTCGGCACTCCTCACTAAGATACTATTACTCAGCGCGAATTCTTAATAAATCCTGTTCAATTCACCTTATAGGAATGCATTTTATTTCCTACGCCTTATATTATCTTAATCAGAATATTCAGTCGCTCAGATAACAAGCTTGAATGATTTATAAAACGTTTCAGCATTCTAACAGGATTAATGGGAATCTCTTTTTATTTGTTCTCTAGTGTGCTAATATTTACAGTGCATTCGTGACGGGTGTAAATAATTGAGATAATCACACACCTAACCAATTGCATATATATATATATATATATATATATATATATATATATATATATATATATATACTAGTGTAAAACTAAAGAATCATACTTTTGCGATGCAACATTCAACATCAGCTTTACGATTAACTGATTAGTTTTTATTAGTTTATTGCTTAGTTGATTGCAATATTTCATGTGTACAAAACATATTTATTGTGTCCCACTCTCCGATGGAAAGTGTACAGATTAAAAATGACGAACATATGTTTTAGTGTTTCTATTTGCTTGCAAAAACGAGCAATGGCGCCATCTTTCGAATATTAATAGTATTACATTTTCAATGTACTGTTGAAAGGTCTTCAATATATGCTCTCTTATAATATATATGTGTGTGTGTGCGTGTGTGTGTAGGTGTGTGTGTCGGTGTCTGGTTTGTGTCGGTGTTGTGTGTGTGTCGGTGTAAGTCGGTGTGTGTGTGTCTGTGTGTGTGTGTCTGTGTCAGTGTGTGTGTCGGTGTGTGTGTGTGTGTGCATATATATATATATATATATATGTGTGTGTGTGTGTGTGTGTGTGTGTGTGTGTGTGTGTGTGTGTGTGTGTGTGTGTGTGTGTGTGTGTGTGTGTGTGTGTGACACTGAGAGGCAAATTTGACTCAAGAATCGATTCGAACGATTTATGGATAAACCAATAACAAACACATTGTTTATTAGATAAATAACACATCCAACTTAAACCCATATACATCGATTACCTAAAATAGGTTTAGGTCATTTACTCTTTTGTAGCGCTATCAAATTTGTATATAATAAACAAACTCATATCCATGCACGTATTCATACATAATATTATTAATCAAAAGATCAGCAACAGACTTCTATCACCTGGGTTCTAATCACGGCATGCCTATTTCGGTAGAGTATTTCATCTTTCAGTTCGCCTCACAACCTTTCAACGATGTTGGTCTTACTTAGCGTGCCGTCTGCACAAAAGTGGGCACAAGACCTTCTAAGGGTTGGCACAAAGCCAATTAATCGCATGTAGGCATCTCTCTCAGAAATATGACGAGTTCTGTTTTATATCTTAGGCTTTATACCGCCAAACAAAGCAATGTTTTATGTTATCATTGTGGTGACAATACCGTGCGATGAAGAAGCCTGGTCATGTTTCTAGATTATTATGTAGCCTGAATACATTTCGTTTTAGTTATTCTAACAAAACTTTGTCGCTGAGATCGCTTTGGGGATAGCCGTTCGTGAACAAAATAGACACTGTAAGAGCATTTTGTCGAAAATATCTCATAGCACTGTAAACCTACAGTAATAATAATTCCCGTGATCAACCTTTCAGCAATTTGCTTTCTATAAACGCACAATCAGCGTGTGGTTCAATGGCGACTTACTAGATACATATGATAACTTCCTTGACACCACAATTGACATTAAGCAATAATTTTCTGTGGTCCAAAAGACATCTGCACATAAAGAACATATTCTGGGTTCGAATACTACATATATAAACCGTGTCGATAGACGTCCGACTGGTATGGCATCGAAGTTGTTATCTGAACTGAGTGAAAAGTTAGGCCTGAGTAAATACTATGATTTACTCGAACCTAACAGCTAATCCTCATATGTTTCCGTTCATCACTAAGTGAACGTTCATTCACGCTTAATTTAGCGTCCCTAAGTATATGCAGTTAGGTGTGGTGGGATCTAAATTAAAGCGCCTGTCCACTTGATCTATTTGACCCATGGTCGAGAACAGTGGATTTCAGGCAGATCTCCGATACTGCGAATGACACGTCGGGATTATAATAGCTATGCATTTAACAAATTTCCTATATCAGTGTAGCCTAATTACTCATAATATGGGGAAAAACTCTGTCCGCAGCTTAATACCCATGGAGATGCCTGCCGGAGTGACAAACGACTAGAGGAGTTTAAATCCATCAAGCAGCATTGTATGAATTAATGTCGTTTCGCTAGACCACACAAGAGGACAACAATATAGATTCTACATGATACATAGCAAAGCTAATAGACTTAAACATGTTGTCATAACGACATAACTTTCTTACATTGGTTTAATAAGGAATCTGGATCGAAATAGGTCTGGCGTCTGGCACGGGATTTGTGTGTTTTAAGATATATATAGAGAGGCACAGGCGCAGAATATCAACAATTCTAGATCTCCTTTGATACTTCTACCTCCATAAATCTAAATCAACTATACATACATCAATCTAAATAGAACATGTCTTCACCTCCATATATCGATACATATGTACGTATATCTTTACGTGTACCTGGGCTAGTCATCAGCCTGTGGGAACCAGCTAAATTTTAAGCTATTATAGGCCCTAGGCGTGTTAACAAACATTACATTGTGCTAACTACGTGAGACAATCTACACCAACTCCATGTGTAAGCAGTGAAGTGATTTACTCCCACAAATAAAGTAGTAATATTGCACATTGGATTATTACTGGACTAGAACGTAATATCGACTCAAATATGAGTAAATACTAGGATATATATATATATAGAGAGGCACAGGCGCAGAATATCAACGACTCTAACCACCTTTGATACCTCTACCTCCATAAATATGTGTGCGTGCGTTCGTGTGTGTGAATATATATATATATATATATATATATATATATATATATATATATATATATAGGTGGGTGTGCGTGTGTGTGTGTCCGTGTGTGTGTGGTTATATATATATATATATATATATATATATATATATATATATATATATATATATATATATATATATATATAAAAATATGGGGGTGTCACACCGAGAACCAAAATTAACCATAAAATCCTTTCGAACTACTTGTTTAGAGGTAAATAACACATCTAATTTATGCCTATATATTTACTACTACCTGGTACAGGCTTGTCATTTACTCTTTTGTAACAAACTCGAATCAATGCACGTATACATACATAATATTATTAATCATAAAATATGGCAGAGTTGATCAGCTACAGACTTCTATCACCTGGGTTCTAATCATAGCATGCCTATTTAAGTAGAGTATTTCATCTCTCTCGGAAATATGAGTTCTGTTTTATATCTTAGGCTTTAGACCGTCAAACAAAGCAATGATTTATGTTAGTGATGACAAAACCGTGCGATGAACAAGTCTTGTCATTTCTTCTATAAGGATAGCCGTTCATGAACAAAATAGACCCTGTAAAAGTAAAACTACAGGAATAAACATTCCCGTGATGAACATTTCAGCAATTTTTTTTGGTAAAGCAAAACGAGCCAATATCACATCAACAATCACTCAGTTATGTTGGCCGTTATACAACATAACACGGTCATGATAGATATTCACTGAGGAATTTCATCTAGTTATTATAACTTGTTGTAATTTGTCAAAATGATAAAGAACTGAATGGAAAAAAACAATACAGTGATTTAGTGAGTTAGGAGACATTACACATGTCTCAGCAGGAAATGGCGCTGCTTTTGAATCAATTTTTTGATGAATGCGTTATCGAGTTTCGAGATTATCCGTGCCAGTGCCTTATATTACCCTGCCAAAATGACTTTGCTAGTCCCAGAGATTGCTATCAATATTTGTATTATTAACTTTCAATTTTACTTGTGATATTAAATACCAAGTTAGTGATGATTACCTCATAGTATTTAGAATGTGTATATGCTTATGATTGTTACTAATGTTATGTGTAGTGACTGTATGTTTTTAGGGCCGCAGGTTCTCAGAAAAATGTTCATGTAGAGCTGTATATTCCTGGGCTATTTGCTTCTTTGAAAAAAATGCCGTTAATAAGTTTCGACAGAATATTCGGCATTTAAATAATTATTGCAGCCCGAGTAAGGATTACAAACATTGTATGGCATCATCAAGTGTGGCATTAAATATATTGACACGAGTTTTCCTTACTCAAGTCTGTAAAATTCAAGTCTACATTTAGGTTTCTATGATGCTTCCCCAGAAAATTCAGGTTTCACAAACTGATCTTTTAAGGAGAGTGTCATTAGCGGGACACCGATATTGGTGTTGCTATAAAGATAGCCATACCGATAGCTAATTAGGTAGTTGGTTTCAATATTCTCACAACCATCACTGCTCGGTGTATCAAACTCAGCGACAATGACTCTAATTGTTTTGTTTCTTAGCTAATCAGGGTCTGGTGAGACAATGCACACGTCTTGAATACGATGTTCGTAAATGAATTTATTCAAAACTTTATATTCGCCATTTAAGATTGACTGTACAAGTGCCTTATCCCATACTAGTAATAAACAAAACACACACACACACACTCACACACACACACACACACACACACGTACACTAAACGTAGAGAGAGAGAGAGAGAGAGAGAGAGAGAGAGAGAGATAGAGAGAGAGAGAGGGAGAGAGATACGGTTACATAAATGTTCTTTATTCATCGATACAACATTTCGGTATCATGAAATGTTATGCTTAAAATTGAAACATTAGCTTCCCTTCTAGGTGATGAAGATCACAAAATGGACAACAAGATGTCCTTCTACATCATCTATTTAGATTGAAATAGATATCTGTTTCCTTGAGCAGGTCGTTCGCTGCTGTAGTAGACTTCACCCGGAATCGACGTACTAGTAACCACATCTGGAATAGGTGACAATCACAAATTCGTGCATTCCGTCAACGTTGATGTGGCTTTCTGTTTAAGTTCACATTTATGCGAATGGCATTCGAGATATTTTCACAGGTCTGTGTGTGTTGGTTTTTGTGTATGTATGGGTTTGTGTGTGTGTGTGTGTATGCGCGCGTGGGTGTGCGTGTGTGCGCGTTTGCATGCGTGAACTCGCACACATACATACGTGCATACTACATAAGCTACCATGAAGGTTGAGATCAACATTTTTAGATATAAATGCAAGTATATGTTAGTTATATTCGTATACGCCTAAACAGTTTCCAGACACGTGACATAAATGTAACAAAAATTAAATCAAAATGTTCCCAAGATACAAAAGTCGATGCCTATTGCAATTGAAATCAAAATTAATAGAACGAAACGTGGATATAGATGTCATCTGTATTCAGAATATAAGAGCTACGACGGGATAACGGTCAGTTACTGGCTTCCGGATTGCGAGTTAGAATACGACTAATACCTGTCTTTATGTTATGTTTCCATAAAGAATCATGCCTCGGTTGGATGTGCCAGGTATGACAAACGCAGAACTAAAACAACTTAAATCAAATCAACCCATTGGAATAAAACGGCCGGTAAATTAAGTTGTATTACGTATACAATATTAGAATCGTAACTCAATGAATACAAAATAACAATGACAATTTTAATCATCATTTGTTAAATTATTTGAGAAAGTAAATAGTTTAGAATTGTGTGATGAGATTAGACAAAAGTGTACAAAGTCCTTACATGGTTGTTGTTGTGTGTACCCTGACTGTTGGGCCGAATCCTGTATTAGCACGTACGTCTGCACGGGCTGCTCTACTGGCTGGAGCTGCTGAGGCACCATCACACAACTGGGATTCTGTGTGGGCGACACGAAGACGATGTTTGGTCTCTGCATTTTGACCCGATTTCCAAGAACGATCGCTGAAATAATAACAAGAGGAGACTTCACTTCTACACTTATCGAAGGCTTTCTGTGGCTGCGCTTAGCATCGGAACATTCACTCAGTATTATAAATAAATAAAAGTTTGATTCTTTCGCCGTAAGTTTTGTTTACGTCACAGTGGCATAGACCAATGATAGAAAAGAATGACCTAGAAACATTGTTTGATTCACAGCTCCACAACAAGATAACCTATTACAGTGGATACATCATTTTAAGACCAGCTTTCAAACGAAAATCTTTCAGTGGAGGAATAGTGATCATATGGTACAGTTTTAAGCGTATTGATACGCATATCTGCAGATGCTGGGTCTAAAACGCACTGTTCGTTCGGCATCAATGGGTTACAGTCATAGTCTTAGTGAGAAATCCCACAGCTATGCCTTCCTGGTGTAAACATTATGAGAATTAATTACTCATTATACGTAAAGAGGCTTTTCTGGTATAAGACACAGACACACACGCACACACATGTATATATATATATGTGTGTGTGTGTATGTATGTATGTGTGTGTGTGTTAGCTGTGTATAATAAAGCACAGGCACAGAAAATCGCGAACCGTGACTGAATCCAGACTGGCGACTTTTCTTGCTGAAACATGTGTCAGTCCCTAATCCGCCAAGCAAAAGCAAAATGAGAATCACCTACAGCCATGGAGCTTGGGAGTAGAACACCCAAGTCAGATCACGGCAGTAGTAAGAATGTTTAGATTAATTATCTAAGCAGCCCTATTTATAGCTATTTTTCAATTGCTGTATCTTTCTTCAAAGCAATACTATATAAACTATATAACCCAATTGTCACCGTCTTCAAAGATCAGTTTTTACAACTGGCAGGCACCACGAAGCGTCTACTATTAAAACTGTTTAGCTTAATTGCTATTAATAGACTGACATCTGCGCTGAAGCAGACCGTAATAGCGCATATATTGTTTCGTTACTGTTCGAACTATGTTATCATTTTCAAACCTGACCTAATGTCGGCTATTCTAACTATTGTAATAATAAAGTTCTTAAATGTTATTTATATCAAGCAGGTTAGAGCCAATCTTGAATGTCATAGTACAAACTGGACATAACTGGACCTAGGAAAGATAATTATATTCCCGCATACAACCAAGGTGAATTTTATATGCAACTAAACTTCTTATATAAAACACACGAGCTGTGTCCAAAGGTGAGCTCCGGTGGCCTAGCGGTTAAGCACCCGGTACTTGGTGCCAACGGTCACAGGTACGAACCTCGTAAGAGGTCGAAACTTTTCCAGGGATTAATTTATCGGCGCTGCCGTCTCCATGGATTATTTAAAGTAAAGGGGGACGTTAAAAACCTCCTGAGCACGTAAAAGGGTATTTCGGCTCCTTTGTTAAGTACTGCTCCCCTATGAGCGGTGGGGGAGGCGGATGCTCAACCACTCCAACTTAGAGGCTGTGCTGATTAAGCGACAGCCTGGGGATTCTCCCCGAACAACAAACAAACGAGCTGTGTCCAATGCCACCGCTCGAGATGCGATGCAGTGTTTCTATTCCTGAGTCAGGAGTACTTATAATGCTTTAAGAGCGTACCCTGCCTGCTACAGTCATTTAAATGCTGGATAACCAGGCCAAACATCTAAACGGCGTTCCTCCAAAGAGGCAAATAGTACATGGAATATACAGTTCTAGATAAACTTTTCTTGAATGCAGGAACCGGGAAATATAGTCTCCACGCATAGAAAACGGAACTTTCTCAACCGCAGCATAATATGCCTTGTGATATTTGCTGGAGGATCAAATACCTCATAAACATACAAATCCAATAAATACTATGACCTACTCGTCACTATTATAACAATTTACATCGGCGCTTTAGCAAACCGTTATGGCGGAATTGCCGTTCTATATATTAACATTTTCAAAACAGACCTAATGTCTGCTATACAAACTATAATTATAATATAGGGTTTTATTAATGACAAGGAGACTAAAGTTAGCCTTTAATTTCATAGTACATACTGGATATAACTTGACATAGGAAAGATAATTCTATTCTCACAAACAACTTAAGTTAATTATATATACAACTAAAGTTGTTATATAAACATGGATTATTACTGGACTAGAACGAAATATCGTCTCAAACCTGAGCAAATACTATGATTTACTCGAACCTAACAGTTAATCCTCATATGTTTCCGTTCATCACAAAGTTGAACGTTCATTCACGCTTAATTTAGCGTCCCTAAGAATATGCAGTTAGGTGTGGTGGGATCTAAATTAAAGCTCCTATCCACTTGATCTATTTGACCCATGGTCGAGAACAGCGGATTTCAGGCAGATCTCCGATACTGCGAATGACACGTCGGGATTATAATAGCTATACATTTAACAAATTTCCTATATCAGTGTAACCTAATTACTCATAATATGGGAAAAAACTCTGTCCGCAGCTTAATACCCATGAAGATGCCTGCCGAAGTAACAAACGACTCCAGGAGTATAAATCCATCAAGCAGCATTTTACGCAAATAGTACATGGAATATACAGTTCTAGATAAACTTTTCTTGAATGCAGGGACCGGGAAATATAGTCTCCACGCATAGAAAAGGGAACTTTCTCAACCGCAGCATAATATGCCTTGTGATATTTGCTGGAGGGTCAAATACCTCATAAACATACAAATCCAATAAATACTATGACCTACTCGTCACTATTATAACAATTTACATCGGGGCTTTAGCAAACTGTTATGGCGGAATTGCCGTTCTATATATTAACATTTTCAAATCAGACCTAATGTCTGCTATACAAACTATAATTATAATATAGGGTTTTATTAATGACAAGCATACTAAAGTTAGCCTTTAATTTCATAGTACAGACTGGACATAACAGGACCTAGGAAAGATAATTCTATTCCCACATACAACCAATGTGAATTATATATACAAGAAACCTGTTACATAAAACACACCAACCGCCGGGAACTGTGTCCAATGCCACCGCTCGAGATGCGATGCAGTGTTTCTATTCCTGAGTCAGGAGTACATGCTTTAAGAATGACTTTGTCTGCACAGTCATTTAAATGCTGGATAACCCGGGCCCAAAAACTTTTTAAAAAGAAAACACGGAATATATAGCTCTAGATCAACTTTTCTTTAGAACGCATGGACCTGGAAACATACAGTCTCCACGCACAGAAAAAGGAACATCTCAACCGCAGCATAATATGTCTTGTGATATTTGTTGGAGGGTCAAATACCTCATAAAATACAAATCCAATAAATTCTATGACCTACTCGTCACTAACCCTTTATATCAAATAAAACGAAATTGGTAAAAAGAAAACACGAACCTCAATCTCTGGCACTGGCAATGTGTGTTTTAGCTGTGTATAATAAGGCACTGGCACAGAGAATCTCGAACCGTGAATTCAAACTCTGGACGTTTCTTCAGGGGACTGAATCCAGAGTGGCGACTTTTCTTGCTGAGACATGTGTAATGTCTCACCAGTCCCTAAGCCGCCAAGCAAAAACAAGCCGTGGAGTTCAAACCTTACCTAATTTATGCTATTCTAAATATTGTAGTTCTTAAATGTTATTTATGAAAAGCAGATTAGAGCTAATCTTGAATGTCATAGTACAAACTGGACATAACTGGACCTAGGAAAGATAATTCTATTCCCACGTACAACCAAGGTGAATTATATATACAAGTAAACATGTTATATAAAACAAACCAACCGCGCGAACTGTGCCCAATGCCACCGCTCGAGATGCGATGCAGTTTTTCTATTCCTGAGTCAGGAGTACTTATAATGCTTTAAGAGCGTACTGTGCCTGCTACAGTCATTTAAATGCTGGATAACCAGGCCAGACACCTAAACGGCGTGCCTCCAAAGACGCAAATAGTACATGGATTATACAGCTCTAGATCAACTTTTCTTGAATGCAGGGACCAGGAAATATGGTCTCCACGCATAGAAAACGGAACTTTCTCAACCGCAGCATAATATGCCTTGTGATATTTGCTGGAGGGTCAAATACCTCATAAACATACAAATCCAATAAATACTATGACCTACTCGTCACTATTATAACAATTTACATCGGCGCTTTAGCAGACCGTTATGGCGGAATTGCCGTTCTATATATTAACATTTTCAAATCAGACCTAATGTCTGCTATACAAACTATAATTATAATATAGGGTTTTATTAATGACAAGGAGACTAAAGTTAGCCTTTAATTTCATAGTACAGACTGGACATAACTTGACATAGGAAAGATAATTCTATTCTCACAAACAACTAATGTGAATTATATATACAACTAAAGTTGTTATATAAAACACATCAACAGCACAACAACAACAATTTCTTTTACGGCTTTTTTCTCTCTAATGAGGGTGTAAAAATTTGTACTTTGTCACTTGTTTAAAGGGATATCGCTTATTTCAAGCTCAGCCTATAATTACTCACCGTTTTAACGACAATTGTCCCCGAAGCGACTTATTAATTCATACAATGCTGCTTGGTGGATTTATGCTCCTGGGGTCGTTTCTTACTCCGGCAGGCATCTTGATGGGTATAAACATGCGGACAGAGGGTTTTTCCCAATATTATGAGTAATTAGCTTACACTGATATAGAAAACATTTTGAATGTAGAGCTATTATAACCCCGACGTGTCATTCGCAGTATCGGAGATCTGCCTGAAATCCGCTGTTCTCGACTATGGGTCAAATAGATCAAGCTTAGGCGCTTTAATTTAGATCCCACCACACCTAACTGTATATACTTAGGGACGCTAAGTTAGGCGTGAATTAACGTTCACTTAGTGATGAACGGAAAAGTTTGAGTATTAGCTGTTAGGTTCGAGTAAATCACACTATTTACTCAGGTTTGAGACTATATTTCGTTCTAGTCCAGTAATAATCCATTGCTACTTTGTTTTTTAGTTAAATCATTTCACTGCATCTATATGGAGTTGGCGTATATTGTCTATCAAATGTATATTGATCAACAAACTGTAATGTTGGTTAACACACAGAAGGCCTATAAAAGGCCTAACCTGTCACTCTGGTTACAGAACAACTTCGCTGCCAGATCAGTCGGACGTCTATCGATACCGTTCATAAAGATAGTATTTGTTTAGTTATTCGAACCCAGAATAAAGCTGAGGTCAGCATCTGTGTTGTCAAAATGTTATATATAGTTTACTTTTGGACCACATAAATTACTGTTCAGTGTAAACTGTGGTGTCAAAAAGGTTATCTTATGTATGTAGTAAGTCACCATTGAATTACACGCACATGTTGTCTGCTGCGAGCTGTGGTGTCAAATGGTATATTTAGCATGCTTCCGCTTTTGTACTTGGCCTGCGTGTAGCCACTTTCCTGTGGACGTGACAAATATGTCCCACACGAAAAGCGAATTAACTGTTCCCCACAGTCTGATGAGTAGCCCAGACACATGTATAAGTCTATATATATACATGTGTGTGTGTGTGTGTGTGTGTGTGTGTGTGTGTGTGTGTGTGTGTGTGTGTGTGTGTGTGTGTGTGTGTGTGTGTCGATATACGGAGGTGTAGAATATTTAGATTGATGTAGGCATAGTTTCATTTAGATTTAGATTTATGGAGGTAGAGGTTTCAAATGATATTTCGAGTTGTTGATGTTCTGCGCCAGTGCTACTTTATATGTATCGTGAAACACACACACTCGCGCACTCATACGCACACGCACGTATATACACACACTTACACAGACACACACACACATATATATATATATATATATATATATATATATATATATATTGAAAATTGAAATTGAAAACAGGAAAAATCTTGTTATTACTTATGTAGTACTTGCCGTCTTATCAAATTCAAACTAAATAAAGTCGGTAAAATTGCAATTGAACGGTTTGATGTCCCAAAACAGAATTATAAGCATATCCCGAAATGTTTCGAGAAACCAGTGAAACACAAATACACACGCGCTCGCGCGCACACACACACGCACGCACGAACACGAACGGACAGGCGGGGAAAGTCTATTGTTTGATAAACTCGTATCTCGATATCACAAGCTGACAGGTACCGATTCTGAGCTCTTTGAAATACAAGAAGGGGTAGGTAAACTTCCTGACTATTGGCCGAAGGTCCTCAGCAAATTAACAAATATATCCGTTACCGAGCACCAAACACAACCAGCAAAACATGTGTTTATTTGCACAATCTCTGGATTTTTGATAGGAAATCGCTTGTTTTGAATGTTATGACCTTCAATACACAAAATATATTGTTAAATACAATAGGATATTGTTCTTACTAATTATACTGGACCATACAAGTTTTTAAAATAATATAATAAGTATTCTTCTATTTCATGTTATTATTCTGATCTGACTAAAAGCAACTAAAATTGTGATGTTGTTTGATCCTCTGGAGAACAAGTACTCCGTGTATATGTGTCAGGGGGTGTCTATAAAAAAATATCCGCTGTAATTTGTGATGTTTAAAAAGAATGGTGTCTATACATTTGTGAAAATGTTTAAAAATTTCTTGCTTTAAACAATAATTCTTATCCTAATTTAATTCCTGCTCAGTTTAATGCCAAAATATCATCAGATCTATCGACGGTGGATTCATTTTGGTGGAATAACAGGTAAGATCTGATTGAATAGCTGATTTGCTAGCTGAAGAGAAATGTGAAAATGTGTTAACAACACAACAATAACAACAATTTCTTTTACGGCTTTTTTTCCTCTCTTGTGAGGGTGTCAACGTTTTTAATTTGTCACTCGTTTAGACGTGATATAGTTCATTTCAAGCTCAGCTCATACATGCTCAGCACATCGCCAACTCGATCCACATACAAACAAACTCAGTCCTTATACAAAACAACTCAATCCGTCATTTAGCCACCTTGGCCCATTGTTATGATTAAGGAACCAAGCTTATATTTCTATATTTCACTTATTCACCGTTTCTTTTTAATTGATTTTTATTAATTTGATTGCGGTTGTTTTAAGTTCTATTCGATTGGTCCACAGAAGAAGATTTAAATAGCTATTAATTTTTAAATAAACCACCTTTTCTTATAAGCAAATAATGCAATTTGGACTGAACTCGTTGAGACTAATTTTATAATAATTCTCGTGACACAAAAATGGAATAATCAGAAGATTGAAAGTTTGGAAGCCTATGTATTTTTTTATAAAACACTAAAATATTTACTTAGATAATTAAATTTCATATTAATTTGGCTTATTTCAGTTTCAGCTATTCTAGTCCCTAACCTAATTAATGTGAATCAGTGATAGCTGTTAGTTAGAGCGTAGGACTCGCGGGTTCGAGGTATATCTGAATATCTAATGGCTATGTGTCGTATGCTCCCTTGGGAGTTGAGGTATGTGCTGGGTGGAAACAGGTCTGAGTCAGGGATAATAATATAAAGCGCCTTAGAACAGCTATCTAGTTGAATAGGGTGCTATATAAATGTCACATATTATTATTATTACACACATACACACACACACATCTCTCTCTCTCTCTCTCTATATATATATATATATATATATACATTGCTCCCTCACTTATTGCCACCCTATATATTGCCAACCCCGCCTATCGCCAACATTTTCTTCCGAACGGATTTCCTACCATGCTAATTCCCCCCATAAACCGCCCCCCACTCCCTCGGATACCGCCACATCATTTTAGTCCCCAAACCAATAAATTTCCCCCCACATATCACAGTTTATAAATAGGCAACATATTTACAACATTCATCACATCTTAAATTCTAATCATGGCAGCAGTATCTCGCAAACGTAAACGCACAGCTCTGGACATTCATCGAAAGCAGGATATTTTCTCATATTATGACAGCAACCCAAAGACATCACATCAGCAAATCGCCGACACAATTTTGATGACACAATCATGAATATAAGGACAACAACAGGCATTTAAATGTTGTGGCGGAATAACCCCCCCCCCCCTTATTTTGGCGGAATATTTCCCCAATACACCACCCCCATATAATGCCACCCCTTTATAATGCCAACTTTTATCAAATCCCCTAATTGTCATTATATCGAGGGAGCACTGTATATATAAACGATAAACAATGTATTTTTTATCAGCATTTGTTTTATGTTTTTCTTGTTAGTTCAACCAACATGGTCAGTCTCGGCTTAAAATAATAATAATAATAATAATAATAATAATAATAATAATAATAATAATAATAATAATAATAATGTATATTTAATAAAGAGCCCTTACTAGCAGGAGCCATTCAAAGGCGCTGTACAAATAATATGTAATATAATAATACCCCAAATAATGTCTGCAAAAACCCTGTAATGATTTAAAAGATAATAATTATTTATCGGTGAAAGTGACCTTAAATAGGTGTGTTTTTAGAAGAGATTAAAAAATTCCAAGAGACAACGCATTTCTAATATTTGTTGGCAACTTATTCCATAAAGTGGGGGCTTTATATAGTATCTGACTGGATGACTTGAGTTTTCGGGATGACTTTCTAATGGAAACCAGTTCACACAGGTATTCTGGCGCCATATCATTAATAGATGTATAAGTTATTAAGAGAATCTTGAAACTGATACGCTGTCTAACAGGTAGTCAATGTAGTTTTTGAAGAATTGAGGTGATATGATCATATTTTCTAGTATTTGTTACAATGCGAGCTGCACTATTCTGAATTCACTGAAGGCGATTAATGTTATAATCAGATATGCCATATAACAGGGAGTTACAATAGTCTATACGAGATGTGACAAAGGTATGAACTACAGTTACAAGTGATTCTTGTGTCAAGAATGCTTTTAAACAGTGGATGTTCTTAAGATGGTAGTAGGCAGCTCGGCATACTGATGTGACATGTTCATGCATGTTAATACATTGGTCAAAAATAACCCCTAGATTTTTTACTGACCCATTAGGGTAATCGAAGATGCACCCATCTGTAATGCTGGTGTCTTTAGGGATTTAACACAATGTGGTGATTTTGAGTCATCCATAGCCGAATATAGGCAATACAATGTTCTAAATTATTCAAGGAAGAGGAGAAATTTAACTCATTGTCAGGATCCAGTGATATATACAGCTGTGTGTCATCAGCATACAAGTGATATTTAACCCCATATCGCTGCACAATGATCCCAAGAGGACGGGCATATCACGGATATGCAGGACTATTCTACCAATGGCTTACTCTGTGATAAGGTGCTGGACTGGAACCCACTATGTATATTTAATATTTTTGACGTTATTAAAACAATGGGCCATATCTTTATCTGAGTTGATATTATTTGGGAGGACAGTTTGACTTTTATGTAATACTTTATTCACAACATGAAAACAGTACTTTGATTTCCCTTGGATGCTTTGATCTTTTTATTATAATATTCAGATTTAGCAGAGGCAATGGTATTTTTAACAATAATTTTGCTGACCTTGAACATTTCAAAATTAACACACAAACTGGTCCTGATTCACAGACGCTCACAATACCTTCTGTGTCTCTTTGCAGCCTGTATGTTCTTATTATACCATGGAAGCATTGGTCTGCTTATCATTTCCTTTGTCCTTAAATGTGCATGTTGATCTACAATGTCTCTCAATGTACTATCATAGAGATCCACCAGATGATCCACATCATCCGGTGGATCCAATACCAGAGAAGAGACTCGCAGATCAGCAAGAAAAGCCTCCTTGTCAAATAGGCACTCATTGTCTCCTAGCAACAGCCTAGTGAATGTCGTGCTTATCTCTGTATGTGTATGTTGGGGGGGGGGGGGTATATTTTTATATACACTAGCCAAACCACCAATATTTTCATAGTGTTTTAATCGAATCCTCGATGAGCTTATAGATAGGCCTACTAGAAGAGAGATATGACGTCAGAAGGATTTCGGGACCTGGCCTATTTCGGTCAACTTTGCCATCAAATCGCAACATTACCGAGCCAATGGTTAACTGCTCTTACGACATAGAAACCAAAAGGTCGCCGACGGTTTGATATGTGTCCACAAGCCATACAGTTAGTTATCAGGTAAAGGTACCTAGCGCCAACTGTTGTTATATTTGTAGCGTGAAGCGTGTAATTTACTGCTCTATTTTCGCTGTTTATTACTGGCCTATATGACGTATAATAAAACCATAAACAACATCGGATAATGGGAAAGAGATATGGGTGACGGTTGTCGGCGGAAGTGTAAGAACACTTGGGCGTTTGGCAAATAAATATCCAAATCTAATGACAAGACACGAAATGTCGTATCACGCTTTTTGTTACATTGGATTTATTCTCGTACGAAAACAGAAAGCGATTGCCCCAAACTAACAATGGACATAATATTAAACAACAACGCAGAGGAAATGGCTAGCTCTCGTTACGTCTCAAACAGCCTTTTCTCTCTCTCCAATGTTGCTTTTGCATATCGTACGAAAAACCACAAAGCCGCGCGGTATAGGAAATCCGATAAATCTTCTACACGAATTGTAACAAGCAGAAAATAGTGTCGATCAGTGCAATCGAATCCATCTGCTGGTAAATAAGCTTTCCCAACCGAACGTGGCTTAGTTGTCAACGTGCACTGGTGCTGATATGTAGCTTGCAAGATCGGATCTCACTGGAGCAAGACCCTGGGGGATTATTCAACTGACACTGTGTCACGTTATGTCAACGCCTCGTATTTATCTTTAGAAGAACAGGGCTTATTTATAGTTACGCATACCATCATGTCACCTCGCTCCATAATACAGGACGTCAGGATTAGCAACAAAAATTTACATAATTATCATAATTATTATTAATATTATAAAACGATAACAAATTATAATAAAGTGCGTGCAGTCCATGGTGCATAGCATAACTATAGACAATGAGTTGTGTTATTAGTAGCTTAGCACATAGGCCAAAGCTCCGTAGTTTATATAAGAAATATAATCTGACCGCAAGTAGCTCAACCAGATTTGTTCAGGGAGTGAGTGTGTGAGTGAGTGACTGAGTGAGTGACTGAGTGAGTGAGCGAGCGAGCGAGTGGTCGGTCGGTCAGTCGGACTTTACCTTGTATGTGTCATGTGTATATGTAAAGAAAAGCGGTGCATATGGGACAGGTTTTAAACATCTTTCTATAATGTAATAATTAGGCACAGGTAACAATCCAATTTTCCAGTAATAAGCTAAGCGCCTGTTCGAGAAACGCTAAAACTCGCTCCTCGCTCAACACATCCAAGGAAGCAGACGTTTGGCTGTATTATTGAAATGTCTAACTGTACCTCGACTTAAATAACTGCTTTTGAAGTACCGCGTGCACCAAAGTCTCTGTGCCTAGATTCTGCTTTCCTTTAGCTTGAGGATCCACGCGAACGTTTGATACTTCAAAGCGTTGATAGTTTAAACTACTTTTCCGGAAACATTTCTGACGTCACAAAGGTTATACTAGTTTCTGGTGTGCTATTGGACGTGGAATATGAGCCCAAGACGTACAAATCCCACACTTGGTGCCATGTCGAATCATTAGCGCCATGTACCAACATAGTTCGTTCCCACGATCTGACAGCCTTGAAGTTGGCGGGATAAAGCACGTACGTTTTGATATTGAACGTATACCGAGATACCTGACCTTCAGCTGCCAGTAATCCAGTTATATAAGGGTCATCTCGCTTGAGGAAGCGAACCTTTGACGTCATGGCCAACATCGTGGCCACGGCATCGCGTGACATGGCGTAGCCAGATCCGCTACAGAAAGACGGGTAATAATTCAGCGAATACTCCCTAACGCTGACCGCGTACCTTCCCGTCCTTTTTACGGCCGATCTCTGCCAGACGTAGCCCAAAATAAAGCGAGTCCTCTCGAAAAACATTGGTCCCTTTAGGATAGACATCCAGCGAAATGTGTTGAGTATCACATCGTCGTCTGTTTTGATGATAAACCTAACGGACGAGCCAAACCTGTGCTCGATCCAGGTCATGGCGAGAAGACCCTTAATTGTTAATCTGTCGTAGGTATCATCCATGTTAAGCAGCAGTAGGTCCTGCCTGAGTAAGATCTCCTTCCTCATCTCAGCTGTCACACAGTGGCATCGAGTTTCGAGCCCCGAGACGAAGAACACGTAAGGACTCTCGTCGTTTACATAATAACTTCCATTCGCCCACGTCGTCCTGATTAATTCTCTCTGGTACGAATTCGAATGACGACTTTGGACGAATACGACCACCCACTGCCGATGGTCATAGTGAGTATTGATGTCTGGTTCGACGATATAAACTCGCCTCTGGGAATGTGATATATATCCAGTGTTTAACAAAACTAACATCTGGGCATCCGTAATTGAAGCGATAGCTTCGTCAAAAAGTCGATGAATTATCTTGACACTTTCTTTAAATTGTACTCGGCCATTGCTGTCGTTATCCGATATTTTGGACGCCCAATTGTACACGGTGACAACTAGAAGAAGTGCTGCCAATATTGGCAAACATTTTGACCTACCTGAAGTAAGAAAGAAAATTATGAACTTGATATAGGTGTATAAATATAGGTGTATTAGCTGCATATAATCAGATATCACTTTAAGCATGTTTATCCATAGAATAAGTGATAAATCACGGTTATGTCGCAATAACATTCGATAATAACTTTGTTAACATATTGTATCCGGTATATCCACAGATAATATGGGACTAGATAATGATCGTAATTATATATTCATTCGTTATGTGTCGCAATTGTAGTTTATCTTGCGCAATAGAGTTTTACTAGTTACAACCAACGTCGTTTCTCATCTACTTGCAATTCTGGTATGCCTGAGCATGAGTGACAGTGTAATGCGCGTGCAACATAACAAAACAAACATCATTTTCAATGACGCAACATGACACAGTGTCGGCGCGTAGATGTTACAGTGCATTTCTTCGAGGGGAATATTCTTCTTGTACGATCACTTGGGTGCATATGGTAAGCGAAAGTGGGAAGAGCTACTTCCAGAGGTAATCAGACGAAGTGAGATACATTTTCACACCGATATTTAGATTCAGATGGTTGAGGTTTGTGGCCAACCTCACCACTAATAATATCATTGAGGTATATATAATGTAATAATGCATGTTTATATAACGCCAGAACCAGGTTTTTAGGAGAATGTCCCAGTATTATTACAACTTGAACTGAGGACCTGTTCCCCCACCCGGCACACATCCTCAAGTAATGGATACATGCAAACACATGCTGGTTATTATTGGCGCGTAAAGGGTTAAACTCAAATAGAAATAGCCATCGCGTTCATGTCAGTATTCAATTTTTAAAGGTGTCCTTTCGCCCACAAAACATTGCAACTGACGGAGCCTCGAACCCGCGACCCTCCGGCTACGAGTCCTGCGCTCTAACTAACTGCGTTATACGACTGAACGATAACACTTACTGGTTATGTATTGGCTGTCGTGAGAATGGATTAATGCTAAATAGGAACTAGAAATCGCAGTTCATATAATATTTCAATCAGAATATCTTAAAGGTGTCGCGTTCGCTTACCACAAAAACAAATGCCTAAACTGAGTCATCTCTTAAAACAGTTAAAAGAACGATTGATTGTAAATACATGCAGTTCATCTACTGACTATCATAAAAATAGATTTATATGAAGTAATGTTGAAAATAGAAACATGTTTTGCAAAATTAGTCGTTTACATGTTTCCATTTGTTAAATACCCACCACGATGTTATCGTAAGCTTTATCCACATAATATGCTACCCTTATTTAGATGTATACGCCCCACCAATCCTTAGTTCGATTCTATCAATCTAATGTAGTGTACATATACTCACTGAACATTTGATTTGGCCGTCTTGTACAAACGAACTTGTACATTTTACGTTCTAAAATGCGCCTCGGCCTACGATCCCCAAAACTCATGTCTCCCGTATCTAGAGTTGACCACGGAGTTGAGCTCTGTAAATGTCAGATATGTCGGCACGCGCGTAGGCGAGCTGGCTTACTTCTGGAAGAGAAAGCTTTCACCAAATATCAGCGGTTCGGACCTAGTCGGTCACAAAATATCCCAATATGCGCTCAAGCAAAGAAAATGTCGTGTGTGTTATATGCTTTTTTTTTCTTTAAAACAAAGGTTGAAAACTCTTTTGGAGCTGAAAGGAAAGATATTTTATGGGTTTTTCAGAGGCTTTTTAATCTTTCTACATAGAAATCGACGCGCCGTGAAGTCTATAAACTATTGTTGTTGTTAACGTGAAGACTTCAAGAAAAACAAACATCTTTGTGTTCGCTGATGTAATCCAAATAGACTCAGCGAAATATATGTGTAGTTTACGATTATGCTAATTCTGAGTACACATTTCATGGCCTAGTAACATATACCGATTAATCCTTAATGCTGATCGACTCAACTGCGTCTTGCCTGTCGTTCATCTAAATATGGTGTTTTCGTGTCTGTGTGCATATTTATAGGCCTGATGACCTCGGCAAATTGCTTCAATGTTTATTGTTAGTTAGCTAATTTAATATTCATAATTATAATATCTTTAACGTCAATATTGGTTACACTGTCTAGAGCGCTGCCCTCCAAACCTCTAGACCAGGGTACGAAACCGACTAGAGTAGCTGTGTTTGTGGGATGTTTCCCTAGGATGTTACACATTCTATCACAAAGTCAACTTGTGACAAACGCTGACGCGATAAATAACCAATTCACTCGCTCAGCATAATTCTTATTGGAGTTTTACAAACACATATTTGGGGTATCACTGTAAATCACATTTGAATGATTCCTCCTAGTAAGAGGGCTTTATTAAATACACACTATTAAGTTTAGTAGTAGTAGTTGTTGTTGTTGTTGATGTAGTAGCAGTAGTAATAGTAGTAGTAGTAGTAGTAGTAGTAATAGTAATATAAATAAGTAGATCACTGATTATAAGACTATTATACCTTTGGTACTGGGAATCTTTAAGTTCATGTCTTTTGTCCGCAATCTGTGTTTCAAACACAAGGAGTACGTGATGCAAATTGAATATAGGAATATGTTTAGCTTGTATAATTATATATGTCATGTATTATCCCAGTCTAATGGTATGTCGTTATGTATGTAGAATATATATCACACAATATATATATATATATATATATATATATATATATATATATATATATATATTATAACCGTAGAACGTATTTTTGTCTCGAATGGTTTGTGGTCGAATTATTTGTAGATATTAATGACCATTCTTGAAAAGGTGACGGAGATTAAAGGACCAATCAGCTGATCAAGGCAGTTGCCGCTGAGTGAAGACACGAGAAGGTCGTTTTTGCGGGGTGTTTCACCCGTCGAGTTAGAAGACATCGGTTTAATTGATTCACCAAGCTTATTTACTAGCCCAGTGTTGTATGTATACTATTGATGCGTCTATATTAAGTAATCTCTGTAAAAATGTCTATTTAATGTGCTTAAAATGATAAACCGTTCAAAGTACTTTATTATCGCTCAAACGCACATGGTAATTGGTTGCTAAATGTAATTTTGTTGGTTTATTTGGTAATGTGGATTTAATAGAGTGTATTATCCCTTGGTGTCACCAGTACAATTAGAACAGCAGAAAATGTGCAACATTGTATTTTTCTGGTTAAACCACACCGCATACTGTACACAATTATATTATTCACGGATCGTCAACATCAGGTATATTAAAGTCAATTCGTGTTACCTATATCCGTATGGACATTGTCAAGCTGCGGCTACATGGTGTTGTGTGTGACTGTGTGTATAACATATTGAGTTGACAGCTTTTTGATGTTTGTGAATAAACAGTTTCTTTATTAAATCTGTTATGAGAAGTGGACATTACAGTTGTGTGTGTGTGTGTGTTGTGTTCTTAGCTGACTTTTAAGATTATTGCCACTTAGCTCAAAGAACAGAACAAATACTGAACAGCTGAATGTGTGCCTACGCCATTGACTATAGATGCGTGTACGTTTGAGCGTATGTGCATTGTATCTGGACTATGGGTTTGCCCAACCCTTGTGTTAGGGGCGCCACTGAGCTATAGAAATTTGTAATTATTTTTTATTATTCGTTCGAGCAATCGAGAGAAAGTCACCTGTTTAAAGACAGCGTAGAAGGTAATTAAAATGTGTTCGTTTTGTCAAGGCACCCAACAATCAATAGTTGATTTTCGACGTGAGACAAGTAAAAGCTAAAAGGAGCTTGAATTGTCAAAAATCCAAACCGTCGATTTTGTTTTACTGATACCCAAAAGTAGGAGTATGTCCACATCATAACGAAGAGGTAGCAAGTATAATTAAAATTAACCTAATATCCAGCGTATTGTTGACAAGTTCCATTTCTACCTAAAACGATTATTGTATTAAAGCATACGTTAGTAAAACAAATAAAATTATATGGTCATTTGCCAACAATAGCTTTGGTTAAACACACAACGGCATTGAAGTCCCGTCTTACTGAAACGGTCATTTTGCAACACAATATGTTATGATGTGACAGTCACGGTAGGGAATGAACTGCATTTTAAGGCTTTCCCCAAATTGCCAAAATCTATTACTGTCATATCTCGCCCTACTTCATTAATTACTTTAAAAAGCCGTGACGTAACCTTCCTTGTGTTTTTACTGTGTTCTTATTGTATTTTAAGCTTCTCTGATCTTTTGTTGTTTACTCAGATCACGTCATTTTATTATGCCGTAGACGACGTAGCTGAGTGACGTAACGTCAGATGTAATGACGTTCGCTGAACTGTAATTTATTCTAGGAGCATAGCGTAAGTGCGTAACGCCAAATTTAGGGTAGACCGAAATGACGTGAAGCGCAGTATTACTGTATACATTATCACACATGACACGAAATTGGCTCGAATCCACAAACAGCTTCCTCATCGTCCATGAAAACTCCAGTGTAAACAGCAGATTGACGTGCAACGTTTTGCCTGTCGCTTGTTATTCGTCCCTATGTCATTATTAAATAAATTGTAAATGGTTAGAAGCCTGAGCTGTACTGTTTCGTGTATTTGTCCAGATATCCATATCGTTTTTCTCATTTGAAAAAAATTGGATATTTAATAAGCCCAATACCTAGCAGCACTCATAACATGAATTACCTTTAACATTGAACAGCAATTACGTTGGTTTTCTTGGCTAAAGCAATGAATTGAAATTAGGTGTTATTTAATTTTGGTAATTTCTGGTGTAATGAATATGGTTCCATATTAAAAAGAACTTACAAATAATTGCAAAAACATTCTTGAACCGGACTCATTCAACTCATGCCTAGCTTAGACTGCGAGATCTAGACTAAGAGGCCGCAAACTTATAATTCAGTGGTTTCAGTTGAGTTGCATGGTTTTATTCCAATGTATTAGAGGCACACGCCCATTCTAAATTAATTCACTTAATCTTGGTTTTTCTATAAGGATATAATTTAACAAACATTTAAAGGTAGAACACTTAAAATAAATAATTATTCAAATCCAAGTCTAGAGCCCGAAATACAAAAATACAAACATATCTGTTGTCAGTAGCTTGTATCCAGATATACACAGAATATTGCATAAATAATTAATTTGAAAGAAAAAAACTGTTTGAATAAATAAGCTGGATACATGTATTCAAATCCGAGTGTATTGTACTATTTTTAAATCTTACCACAGAACCCACAACTTAATTGTACACATGAATAAGGATATTCAGTTGGAAAACATCTAATTCGAAAATGATGAGGATGGTGCAGGTTAAAAAACATGATATTTACCTTTCTAATGGACTGCAAGGGAGCCTTGTTTTCACGATTCTCCTGCTTGTGCTATTTATATAACCCGATGTCAACATCAGCTCCATGTCTTTAGGGATACAAAGAGACACATATTGGATCAATACTGAAACGATCGTCTTCCAAGTCGTCATTAGTTATAGCTAATTTCTGAGATTTCCGGTCTTGAACACGAGAAGCAGCCAACGGTTTAACACGATTAGTACACAGTGTCCAGCCTGAAATAAGGCTCATTCAAATCATGAGTTACCACTGATACATATATATATACACACTGAACGTATATTTATGCACAGATATATATATATATATATATATATATATATATATATACACACACACATATATATATGGATTATAGATTTGTTTAATGTATTATTGATGATCGCCACTGCCATCAACGTATGCATTTCTGACATCTTTGTAGTCAGCATCGTGTTATTTTTTTATTTACGAGTTACATTATACCTCTAACGGCATAATATTGAATAATTCTGCGCTGATGAGTAACGGTAGTAACAAAAGCATTACAAATGTCTCCTGCCGCATGTTATCTAATGGATGAATTTACTCAAATCAATAACGTCTAGACATATGTTGGCTGCGTTTATGGAATACGTTACCGATGGGCGGGATGTTTCAGCCTGTTCTGTTACTTTTCCTGGGGGGGGGGGGGTAGCCCGCCAGCGATAGAACACAAATGGGAGAGATGATAAGGAGGCAGCCACTCTGGATTATGAAGATGATTGATGATTACGGCCACTTCTGTGCACTTGGTAAGCTAAATGATAATGAAGCGAAGTCAAAGATGAAACACCCTTCCCTCAGGTGTGCCCACATCGAGATTCAAACTCAGGTGGTAGTGATCTGTGGTTCAATACGCTACCGACTAGACCACGGAGGCGCCCTCGCAGCCGCTTTAGAGGATTGCTATTGTCTGTTCGTGTCGAGCCTGGAGATGAGATGCCTATGATAAGATCATCTATATATCGCCACAGGCGGATGCATCACCAATATAATGAAGAGATAACAATCTCATGTAGCTGAACAATTCCCACTCAATGAACATACACCAGGATATGGACAATTCGCATTCAACGAGCATACACCAGACGCACAATCGAATGGCAAGTCCTATCAACCCCTCCACGGCCTCGAGGGTAATAGTGTGGGACGTTCTTACTCATGGTCATGCTGTGCGGGGGGTCGGAGCTTCTATAGTAGGAGGAGTTTTATATCCAACCAGGCAACTGGCAAGGTTTTTTTTCCGCTGAATATGCCATCTACTGTAAATTCTAAATTTATTTACAATTAATCCGCGTGGTGAAGCGGTAAACTACAGCCCTCATGTCTCTTCCTCATTTGAGGGAGATAAGCTACGTAAAATAACAAACATTTCGACCATTATTATTATTATTATTATTATTATTATTATTATATCATTGAAGTTCGGTTGCGAAAGGTTATATCAAGCACCAATCGTAATTACTGCCACTCTGCACGGTAACGTCAGCCCTCTGGTAGACGTGACAAAATCAACAAATGTCACAAAACGATCAAATCCTATACCACTTCCTAAGCATTACTTCATCTAAAAGATGAAACACGTCCGTCTTATCGTATATAACGTTTACCCAGAAATTGTTATGCTTTACAAGTTTTTGTCTTTGGTCAAACCAAGCTGGCCAACAAAACTACGATGCTCAGTTGTCGCCAGTGGTAAAGTACATGAATTCATGATGATGTTTCCGTTCGTCATTTTTGGGAATATCGAGAACCATAGCAGACTTTGCAAGTATGCTACAATGACGAATATGTAGTCATCGGGGTCGGAGTAATCGTAATCGATAATCGTAATGATCTCAGGTAATCGTAATCGATAATCGTAATCGATTACATTGTAAATGTAATCGTAATCAGCGATTACTTTCACGATTACACAAGATTGTTTACCATGCTACATTATGCAGGAGATATGGTTTGGTATGTAAGGCAAAAGTTAAAACTCAACTGATTTACCCATTGCCGGCCTGCTGTCATATTTATACACGTGACGATTTCTCAGTTTATTTATTCTGTGAACATGTGAACAAAAGAAAATGTGTTGAAATACTGCTTCAGATGTTGCCGCTATTATAGATCATATAAACAGGTATTTCATATTAGCTCGTGTTGTTTTCACAGGGCTAAGCCCAAGCTAGGCACACAGTCAGCAATCGTGCATGACTTCCTTCTGACACCGTCGTTTTCACTCCAGATGCAAAGATCCTGATTGGCCAGCAGTCGGGTGACAGTCAGCCAATTAAATTAAGGCATGCGTTAGTCAAAATAAACAATGCTACATCTTGGCCACAGGTGACTGACATACGTGGGTATTGGACAGAGATCAAAGGTCGAAGTACGGATAAGAAAAATATAATTTAAAGCATAGCAATAATTTAAGACTGTGAAAAGGTGGTCCATTTACAGAGGTGGTCAAGTTACAGAGGGGTCGGAATTGGGGATTTGACTATATTCTAATTATCTCATTTATTAAATAGACCTTATCTAGCTATAGTCACGCCACACGTGATGTATTTCGTTACTAACTATATATCCAAACAATTCCTTTGATATTCTTTGCACTAATCTCAGGTTGCACTAATCTCAGTTATTTCTATAAATGCATTACTTGCTCCTTTGCTCTATGATGAAAACAATTTAACGTCGTACAATGGCATCAAAGTCTTTTGTACATTTTCATTTCAAGAACATACCTGAAAATGCGTCTGATTCTTACAAAGCAACATGTAAACACTGTAACATGTTTATATCGGTATTATACATGTAACCATGTGAATAATGATGAAGAACCACATTCATGTTTGTGTTATATACATTTTAATCGTGATTGTAATCGTTATCGTAATCGATTACATCCAAAATGAATGTAATCGTAATCGTAATCATGGTATTCTCAAGTAATCGTAATCGATTAACTTGGTCCTGTAATCGCCCCAACCCTGATCGTCATAAGTAATACACTAGTTAAATGATTACCTAGATTTCGTGTCTATCGATTTGGAAAGAAAGTAACAATATTGATTTTTAATAAAATTAGAATATTGTATCAAAGCTTAAAACAAATTGTAAATATACAGAATATAATAAAGTAATCACGATTACAATATATATATATATATATATATATATATATATATATATATATATATATTAGTCTTATTATTTTATTTTTGATTGCCTGTTATTGTTACTGTTCCATGTTTTAAATATGTTCAAATATTATAATCGATCCCATGTAAAAGTAAAATAGTGGCTTCAAGTGAAAATAGCTTCAGGGATAAATAACTACAGTTAGCCGAATGGATGTATGAGGGGGTCTTCAATATCCCCCCTCCCCCTACTCAATAGATGTATCAGATTATTCAGTGTAGTAGAGGTGAAACAAGGTTATATCACGTTGGATGTATGCCCATCAAAACGTTGACTAGGAAGAAAAAGATGTGATGTAACTGATCAACGAAAGTCAGTACTGATTATAAGTCCAATACTGATCAACAACATAGTACATCAATCATCCACCAGATGGAACTACACGTATATTCGCCAATACTCTACGTCACCAGCCTGGTAACTTCCTGGATCAGCCTGACAGGACTATTATTTTTTATTTTTTTTATAATTACGTACCATTTATATATAACCGTTTCCATGATACTTCAAAACGTCAAAACGTGCTCTTCACAGAATATTTACTTTCCAACGTTTGTTAAATTTCTTCACTTGTATCCACATTGCATGGAACATGTCACTATCCCTAACCCTACACAAATATGTCATCCCTACACACAGAAATGTTCCTTTACCCTATGTTGATGTGAAACTCGTCCTCAATAAAAACTTTATCTTAGCTTGTTATATCTCTGATCCCACCCGGGAAACTCTTTCTAAATTAAAGTCTAATAGTTCCAGCTCAGTGACAACTTCCCCACCTTCTCACAGTCCAATACATATAACTAAATCTCGTAATATTTTTCTTATTATTTGTATCCTACTAGCAGTTGACACCCAGGCCCTCCTATCCTGCAAAATATCTGCTTGACTACCAGCAACTTTAGGTCCCTCCATAATAAATCGGCTAGTATCACAGACTTGGTAATATCTAATAAATTGCATATTCTCGCCCACACTGAGACTCGGCTTAGCCCTCATGGAACAACTTCTTCTATTTCTGATATCTGACTCCCTGACTATTCCTTTTACCACCAATCACTCTGAACGTGGAGGTGGTATTGTCTTTCTGGTATCCAATAAATATCCTGAATTCGATTATATATGATAAAGGGTTTCCGATGAGAACATCATACGTTTCACATATTATTATAATTATTATTATTATTATTATTATTATTATATCAAACATATAAAGCGCTCTTTTCATACTTAAAACCTGTTCAAAAGCGTTGTATAATCAAAAACATTTATATTATAAATGCCTATATATGATTAAATATTTTAAATATTGGCTTAATATTCTTTTAATATAAAAGTTAATAAAATAAGAAGCTATTTTAGTGTTCCTCTATGCTTTCGTACAAGTTATGATCGTTTCTACAGTCTTCACATCAGAAGCATCTCTGATCCACGTCAGAGTAGATCCGATGAAATGACTCATTGTGGACCAGCTGACAAAGGACTTCTGGTAGTCCATTACAGCTGATATAATTTGTGCTGGAAAGGAATCCGTGAACACGAATTGTTATATGATCTAGTGCTAATAATCAGCAAAATATTAAGTGTTCTATAACTAAGAGTGACCTCAGAGCATCTTAAGATCTTCGAATGTTACGTGATAGCGCGCATTATATGTAAAAGGCCGGTTGAAATTTGTATATTCTCTATTATCGCCCACCAGAAATGCCGATCAAATCATGGGTGAAAATCCAGATTGTGCACACACCTGGGAGAGTATGTACGGTGTTAGGTGCATAGTGTGGAAATGTGTGCATGTTGGTAACAACACACAGAGACAGGAGGAGAAAGCTCAAAGGTGCCCTTGCTGTCAGTCATCCAAATACTGTCATGCTGGACACACGGACCTCTCAGTCCTCTGTCAATGGCAAAGAGTATTGCGATGTCATTGTATAAAGTGAGGACTTTAGTACATGTATTTAGTTTTTTCAAAGAACAATATGAATGTAATCTGGACTGTCCATGTTCAAGTATTCAGTCTGGGAGCTGGCACAACCTAATACACATGGAGTAAATCAGACACCCAACAAATAACCATGAATGCGTACACAACAAAAAAATAGGTTCATGATTCAATCTAGAGATAAGCCTGGGTATAACCTCATCGCCTGGGTATTTATGCAGTTGAGGCTCGAGCTGGATTATGATATTCAATAGTTAACCACTATTAGTGATGAATCTTATGTTAAAGGTATTTCTTCGATGGATTCCAGTATACATCTCCTCGCTGGTCGTCCACGTGGTGGGCTAAGTATATGATGGAGAAACTCTCTAGGTAAGAAATGTAGTATTGCTGGTCTCGATTATAGAAGACTTGCGGGTATTGAGATTGCTATTAAGATGAGGGTGAACTGTTATTATTGGTTTATATTATATGCCATTTGATTGTGCCGATGATGCAGATAATTTCATCCAGTATTTGTCTAAAGATAATGCTATTTTGTCAACATATCCTTCTCCATATCCATATGTTATTGGTGACCTTAATGCCAAATGTAACCATCAAGAACAGCCGATGTAGTTTTAAATTTGGTGAAACTTTTGTAATGATGAAGGAATTTTAATGGCTGAATATGACCTAAGGACTCATATGACCTTCCTAGAGACACATATACTTTTATTAGTTATGCACATAATACTGTGAGCTGGTTGGATCGTATATTTACAACCAGTACTGGTCGGAATCTCATAGAACATATTGATGATGTAAAATAAATTTATCTTCTGATCATCTCCCACTATTGTTACCTTTGAACTGTGAATATTTTCATGTTGTGGAACATAACGACTGTAATTGTATTCCACGTAGATCGGTCCTGCATCGATTCTCCTTCAATTGATGAACAATACACAATGAAATCTCTCAGTTGTTGTGTAATATTATACTTGATTATAACATGACTAGCTCAAACCAAATATCATGCATTAATTCAGATCATAAATTATCTATAGACAATACGTATTTATGTATCACTAAGGTTCTGTGTGACTCTAGTCACAATTTGATTCCTGCTGTGGAAACAAAAGGAACATCTCAGCCTATAGCCGGGTGGAATGACAATGATTAAACAGCTCACTCCGATACCAGGGAGGCACCTTTGCTTTCGCAGTCTAACTATAAGCCTAGATTTGGACTCATATGTGACATCATAAATTCGTCGCGTGCTAGATTCAAACAATGTTTGCGTTTTTGCAAATCCAATTAGATTCTGCCAAATGATAATGTCAGATTTTGGAAGGAAGTTAGCAAGATGAACCGTACTGGCAGTAATGTACTGGCATCAACAATAAATGGTGCTGCTGCAGGTAAACAAATATAACTAAGGTGTGGTATGACCACTATGACAAGTTGTTGAACTGAAATGGAAATACTTATAATCAACTCTATATTGAACCTATCATGAATGATATTGTCCACTCACATTCAGTATTCCCTCGCTTCTCTGCATTGGGTGTGAAGCATGCAATTGATAAACTTAAAATGGGCACAAGTGCAGGTTCTGACTCGATGCAAGGTGAACAATTTACGTATGCAGACTATAAGGTTACTGGGTTGTTATCAATGTTGTTTAATTCCATATTTCTACACAACTATTTACCTTGTAAGTTGATGGAACCTATTATCGTTCTTATTATAAAGAATAAAAAGGGTCTTATTAAAGACAAAGACAATTACAGGCCTATTGCCATTACAAGTGTTGTTTGGAGCTCTTATTGTTGGATAGACTACAGTTTCAGTTGGAAACTTCTAGTAATCAGTTTGAATTTAAAAGTAAACATGATACAGACATGTGTGTATACTCTCTCAAGCAAATAACAGAATATTATAATCAAGGTGAACATTTTACGTATGCAGACTATAAGCTTACTGGGTTGTTATCAATGTTGTTTAATTCCATATTTCTACACAACTATTTACCTTGTAAGTTGATGGAACCTATTATCGTTCTTATTATAAAGAATAAAAAGGGTCTTATTAAAGACAAAAACAGTTACAGGCCTATTGCCATTACAAGTGTTGTTTGTGTTGTGTGTGTTATCTTGATGCTTCAAAAGCATTTGATCGTGTTAACCATTGGTGCCTCCTTAAGAAACTTATTACACGTAATATTGATGTTACTTTGATCCGTCTTCTCATATTCTGGTATTGTCAACAAACATTTTGTATACGTTGGGGTACCCAATTTTCTCAATTATTTACTGTGTCTAATGGTGTAAGACAGGAATGGAAATATGTCACCTGTGTTGTTTAATATATACATGGATGAGATCAGTTGCAACTTGAGCCAGAGCTATATTGGTTGTAGTATGAATGGCATGATCATAAATCATTTAATGTACGCGGATAATACCTGTATCATAGCTCCTCACCTTCAGCTATCCAGGAACTGCTTGATATATGTGCTGGCTTCGCTGTTTCAACTATTATTGTTTTTAATGAGAGAAAGACAAGGTGTGTGTGTTTCAAACCAAATTCACTGAAAGCTTTATTTGTACGTACTCTCTGCCTTAATTATGTACCTCGGACTTTCGTGACAAGTAACAAATATTTAGGTGTAATTATACATGACAAACATCAGAATGATGATGAAATCGTGAGATGTGATAAATCATTTCATTCAAGAGAGAATATGCTTATCAGTCGCTTCAAAACTTATTCATCCAGTATTAAAGTAAAATTGTTTAGATCATTCCTTTGCAATGCCTACGGCTGGCATTTGTGGTCAACGTATAAACAGCATACGCATAAGCGTGATGTAGTGTCCTTTAATAATATACACAGAAACCTATTTGTTATTTTAAGGGGGGAGAGTATATCTGCAATTTATGTCAATAATAATATTTATTCATTTGGAGTGCTAGTTCGCAAAAACGTTTATAGTTTTAAAACACGTTTAGATGCAACTAGAAGTTTTCTAGTACAATATTTTATTTCTAGTTTATTTTACTAGCAGACTAGCTCTTTTACGTGTATTATATACATCACTTTATCATATGTATATGGAATTTATATTCTGAAATAAATTGATTGATTTGAATTGAAATGCCTTTCGATAAAGGTATATTGGAAAATATATCAAGTAAGCAATTTCATTTTCGGACAGGAGATGCTAATAGTTGGCAAGGTGTTTCGGTGAGCGATAAGGAAGGATGTTGATGAAACAATCACGTGGACCAAACTTGCTATAATTAACTCCACCGTAGACAATTGAAATCATTTCATAATTCAGAATTCGATAACATTTTTCAGTAACATAATCTTTGCAGTAACTGTTTTCAAAACTGAGATAGAATTTATAATTGCGCTCAAGATGTTCCACACATGATGTATTTCTAGCACACTTATAGCTGCTACAATCTTCATAAATATCAACGGATATGTATTCCGACAACGATGCTACATATATTTCTCTCTGGCTCTCTGTATCACAATGACTTACTAACCAAGCGACCTGAACCGATTTACTTGATAGCGGGTATTTAAGTGTATGCTTTGTTCTAGTACCGTTTGTTTGCTTCACATATCTACTGATTGTCACAGGAATATCCGAGCTACTGCGCTAAGTCATCATTATGTTAAAATGCTTCCTATATCGAGGACTATTTTCGTATGATAAAGGAGGCGGTTCTCGTAGGAAGTAAACAAATAATTGACGAAGATTAGCATGTCTTGGAAATGACGTCATCTTATCTCTGATATGAAAGACAACAGCCGCTGCTTTCTCTAGTAATCCTCTATCTGTCTCGAGACAGCATGTGCTCACTTTACCCCGTCTAACAGTATCACGTAATAATAACGTTAGTGAAACGTTGTAATCAGGTTATCCCAAGGTAACGATAAAAACGTAAGAATTACGTAAAAGTGTGGAGTTTTAGTTACGTCAGCACGTTTTTAATAACGTTACAAAAACGTAATAACCACGTAATAGCAAGGTCATTACAACATAATAATAAAGAATATAATTCATCAGTTAAACCATTCGTTTCCGTATTAACTTATTTCATAGTAGTAATATAGATGTTCTGATGATAGATGGAAGCCACATCCACGTTAACAGTAGTGGTTATTCTACATCTGAAAAGAATAAAAAGGACTTTCAATTATGCGTCTAATTCAAACACCGAATAAGCATTACGCCGTTTATTCACATGTATGTTCTTCACATATAACGCCAACACAATTTTACAGATATTTGTCAACATTTGCAATCTGAATGATGGTACAAACCAAATTAGGGCAAAACTGAAGAAAGCTAAAAATAATTCCTCAATCATTTGTAATCAGGACTATCCGTGGAAAATTATACCCACATCCGGTGTTACAATTAAACCAACGTAACGCGTATGAATTCGCTTATTACAAAATATCTACATACGCATGATCTTCAGATACATGGAGCATGATAAACCAGTTGAGCGATTTGTTCTTGTCAAATCAAGGACACAAGACTCAAGGAATGTTTGAGGAATTGATGAACTTCGTTGCAGACCATGACACTGACATTCGTAATTGTCTTGGGCAATCTTATGATAACGCCTCACCAATGAGTGGGAGATACAATGGTCTTCGAGCTGAAAATCAGCATGTGATTTGGGTAGCTTATGCTGGACAATCACTGAATCTAGTTGAACAAACAGGAGCTGAATGTTATCAAGCAGCTGTGGGATTTTTTGACTTCTTTGAAGCAATCTGTGTGTTTTTTTGCAATTTCGACCCATTGTCATGAAATTCTTTTGGACTCACTGAAGACTGTGGAATCCGCTCCTATATCTGTACCTAAGAGGGTTTCTACAACACGATTGACTTGTCGATTAGATGCAGTAAAAGCACTCGTCCAAGGATTTCACCCAATCCTTGAGGAACATGCCAAAATCGCAAGATATGAAATTAAGACGTCCAAAGCAAGTTCTGAGGCAAATGGTCATCATGACAGGTAGTGCAAACTGGAGACTGGATTGTTTGGTATCACATTATTGACAGGGTTAATGCCACAAATCACACGATGCAAGATCCCAAAATTGATTTTTCCACAGTGGTAGTAATGTTGAAGATTTTGAAATGTTTTGTATGTGAAAAACGAAAGTCCTTTCATGTTTATAGGAAAAATGGAAAGGAGATGTCTGGAACTGATTATTATATTAAGACACGCAATCTTCAAGGAGATATCCGCCTTTATCCATCATGGACTATCAGAAGAGGCTGCACTCTCAATGTCTAAATATTTTTTAGTTCAAAATGCTATTCCGGTAATTGTTCAGTTTCTGAGTTCAGTGGAGCAACAATTGAAATTGTAAGTCTACGAAAACGTCTGTTCTCTTTTCTTGTGTGAACTGGAATCGCTAGACAGCGATGAAATTGAAGCAGCTGCAGCAAAATTGGTTGCTAAGTACAAGGGTGATTTAGATAAAACACTTGGTATTGGACCTGTCCAGTTTGCAGCCTTCTTCGTGAATTTTCCTAAAGATGAGGATGATAAGATAAGGGAAAGCCCATTTACTTTTCAAACTGTTGATGAACAATAAAGTTGCGGATTCCTTTCCAAATGTCGAGATAATCCTACTAATGTATTTGATACTCAAGGTCAAAAATGTTTCAGGAGAACGTTCATTCAGTAAACTGAAATTCATTAAGAACAGACTCCGTACTACAACGAGTCATGCTAGGCTCAGTCATCTAGCATTGATCAGTGTGGAATATGAATTTATCAGAGACACTGACTCCGACAAAATGATCAAAGCCTCATAAAGTGTCTGACCTGTAAATAGTTGTACTATATTCTTGTTCTGATTGATTGATCATGACTGATCTGCTTGATTTCTTATTCAGATTCTTTCTACTTGAATAAATTTACTCTATCAATGATTGCAAATATCTCTTATCACCTTTAATGTTTTGGCATTCCAGGGTAAGGTGGGCCTCCACTACCGAAGGCTACCCAGGGGCCTCCACTAAGTCTAAGTCCGGACCTGATGCCCACGACATGATTCGAACTCAGGTGGTAGTGATCGGTGGTCCAACGCGCTACCAACTAGACCGCGGAGGCACCCTGAATGAATACTAATATATATTGCAACACATTATAGGTAGTATAAAGGTAACAGTGAAATAGAACAAATGCAACAAGTTATTACATATTTGTCGTATGACATACATGCATGTATGTCAATTAATCTAGCTCTCTTTTTTATCTTTCTGTCTTATACACATATATATTAGATATATATATATATATATATATATATATGCTATTAAAGTTTATATACAAATACAGTATGAGAAATACCAGTGAAAGTACCCCTTTGTAAAGAATGAAACCTCCGAAACAAATATATACAAATGTATGGCGGCAAATGTTTATCCCCAAAATGAATGAAATGAAATGTGTCGTGTGGCTTTCCTAATCTTGCTTTGGTTCTTTCCGTATCGTTGTTGTCTTTGCTTTGCGTTTTCTTTTCAGTTGATCTTTCTTTTACCCGCCATGTGCCGCCCAATACACTACCAACCGTCCGTGCCGATGGAGAGCTATTGGTGGTCAGGAGTTTGTGAAAATGTGGTTGTTGTCTTTGCTTTGAACTTTTGCTCCCATGCTGCGCCAATGAGAATAAATCCCTTTTAAGCTGTCCATTATTCGAAAATTCCCCAACCCTGGTATGAGACTCATGTTCAAATCCTTGCACCGTGTTTGAATTGCGCTGTGAAGTACGTCTATCGGATCTACCAACGACTGGGACTTCCATTGCGTGGCTTGTTTCGGAATATGATTGCCGGACTCTGAATTATTGTTTGTCAATGGCACGCTGTCCGAATTTGATAGCCCCGTCGGTCTTTTCCGTGGTCCGTAGATTCCTCTGCGGCATTTGGGACAACCCTGCCGGCGAAATATTCATCGAACACTGGAGCCTTACGTTGAATCAGTGTAAGTATTTCCTCTTTCCCAATACCAAATGATAGATCGCCCCGTAGCAGATGCAAGACCAATAGTGGCACAAATAGTTTTGTCCGAATAGCACATGTCGGTCACTGCCTGTTCATAGAACACAGCCCTAGTGTGTCGCCAGTGGGAGCCAATGTTTAGAGCAATCGTTTTGTTTGGGCACTTAATTTGGCGAACGCAATAGGCAGCTACCAATAATCAAACCAAATTATACAACGTATATTATATATGAAACATTGTATTATACCTTGCGATAACTATACATTTTGCTATGTATTCAAATAGTCTTATAAAATACGTACTAAGATTACCAAACATCTATATCTATATACAGATTCTTCAGTATATTACACATATTATATATGAAAAATGTTGTATGATATTGATTCAGTATATTATACATATTATATATATGAAAAATATTGTATGACATTGATGCATTTCATTTGTTGTTACTATTACTTTGTGCCGCTATATTGTACGATATTATACTGCCATTGTCGTTGATCAGTGTGGGAAGATAATGTCAAACCAGGAAGGGCAAATAACAATAGCCACAAAATGTTGTTATCAACAGTGATTGTTCATTTAGTGTGTTACATTTGCCTTGTTCCCGGCATATACACCTGTCTGTACGGACTTCGTCTCCAGGTAATTCTCCCTTTACGTGATTCCCACAACCATGGGAATATTATTTTCCACGACAAAATTACCATTTTCCTGGACAAATTTTATGGTACAGCCGCCACACTTTTATTTAAATTTTGACCAACATGGGATATCAAGACTATGTATCGGTACTCTTTGTTCTTCTACAATAGAAGTTTTCTTAACAGGCATAATATTTATTTATGGGCTTCTTTGTTCTAAGTGGATTTTTCATGGGGACATTTACAGGACCTGGAAAATGAAAATGTTGTTTTTCAGGATTTACACGGTGTGTGAGCCCTGCTTTAATGCCGGCGGGACGCAAGACTCGAAGTCCAACAGTGACTGGGATTTTTGCTTCGTCAGTGAAGACCGGGCCTTGGACAAAGCGTGTGCATGGATCATGGTATCCGGCCTGCGTTTCTATCCAATCGATTGATTAATTGATTGATTGTATTACAGCAATGTAATACAACCAATATTGACTACATGCCCAGCCTGACATTGATTGCGCACAGAAGTGTCAGTTACTTCTTTCCAGTGTTATCCATTGCACACATAGACATTGGGAAACGCCATCCCATAGTAACTTTTATTACAAAAATAACACAACAAAAATAAGTAATACAATGGTTTAATATTGACACTGAGAAATTAAAGGTTACAGGAAAAGGTTTCCCAAATTAGTTAAAATCTTCGGAAAACTTCGACATATAAGGTCATCCAAAAACTCCGCGTGGCCTTGTTTAACCTGTATTACGCGTTCCATGTTGCCTTTATTAAACATATAAAATGGTGTATTGTGTAGCATACAATTGTGCAAAGAAACATACATGAAATACCAATGATTATATCTGACTTTTAGGTGCCGTCAAAACCCGGCCAGAAACAACAGCAACTCCCCGAAAATTACAAACAAAATCCGAGGGCGGCACATCCTTGTATACACCACACATGGTAGCTCCCCATGCATCCACGGGCTTCATACATTCTACAATTAATATTCATGTAATTTAAATCTTTCCTCGTCATATATCTGAACGTTAATAACCCATCTATTACTTCTGTCAATAGAAAAAATAACAAAATTAATGTTTCTACACTAGTTGAGGTATTTAATAATTAATTTCATAACATTTAAGTTATAAATAGAAGTCCATATATATCAATAAGTACCAATTGCTTACGTTTAAAATACATATGGATGCAGGTGATCATGTAAATACTCAGCTACTTATAATTATTGTAATTAGGGAAACATTATCTGATTATAGTAATGTAATTTTAGAAGTCCAATTATATTATTAACAATAATAAAGTAAAATATACATCAGCCCATAACATCTTCAATGGCTCCAGTACATGTAACTGTAAGCTTATGTATATCTTACATACCCATTTTTTATAATATATATTATATTTATATATATCATCGACTCACTATATATATATATATATATATATATATATATATATATATATATATATATATATATATATATATATAGTGAGCCCCGGTGGCCTAGCGATATAAGCACCCGCACTTGGTGCCAACGGTCACAGGTTCGAACCCCGCATGAGGTCGAAACTTTTCCGAGATCGTAGGTGGCTGACCACGTTAAATGGTGCTGCCGTTTCCACTGAATTATTTAAAATAAAAGGGGACGTTAAAGACCCCCTGATGACGTAAAACACTCTGGCAATAACCACCCTCTGGGTATTTCGGCTCCATCTTTCCGTACTGCTCCCATGTGAGTGGTGGTGGTGGGAGGTTCTCAACCACACCAACATAGAGGCTGTGCCGAATAAGCGACAGCCTGGGAATTCTCCCCGAACAACAAAATAGTAGCAATGTTGTATTTCAATAAACAGTGATTTCACAAGATGCATTGACTAACTAGCTGGTCAATTGATACCCATGCCGTAAACAAGTCCTAAAAATATAATTAATTTTGACCAACAAGTACGTTTTTGTAACTTTGTACTAACGTAATTGAACAACTTGCCAAGTTTGGCATGTATATGTTTCATATAATTTATTGATTTTCCAACCAGAGTTATGCATTTGTATTCATCCACCTACCTACATTTACTACTGATAATAATAGTGATAAGCATATAATACGATTCTCAATTACGTATTAATTAGGTTAATTTATTACGTTATTTATTTCTCAATGCAGTAGAAGTAACAAACACACACATAACCCCCCCCCCACACACACACACACACACACGCACACACGTACACACTGAGGCAGACAATTATATGAAGAATCGGGCTTTTGGCCCTTTGCAACAGCCAGGTAAAGTTAGCAAAAAGTATTTCCGTTTCTGGTCTACACTAATTCCTACCATCTTTAAGTTCGTTTCGTTTTCTTGTTTGTATACAATAATACATTCTTGTATTATGACAGAAATAGGTAAATTAGAAGACGAAGCATTTAAAAGGAAAGAGAGATTGAAATCTCTGAAACAAAAGAGATGTACAGATGAATCAGAATCACCTGAGAAACGTCATGCAGCGGGTGAAACCTTACCAAAGTGAGCGATAATACACGAATATATTTTCTAAATTGGATTTCTTTCGTTTCATGATCTATATATCTATAGATCTATATATATATGATAGATATAACAGGCGAACACATATTTACAGCTTGTTCCATTTTAGTCATTGCAAAATCGTATATCCTTCCATACCACTCACATGGGAGCAGTATGGGTGCGGAAATGTTGAACCGAAATAAGAGTCTACCCTGCTTTAGTGCTTAGCCGGAGGCTTACTTAGTAAGTTATACTCTAGTTACTAATGCTAAGCAGGGTATTTCGGTTCAACATTCAAAGGTGCCTAGATCTACTGACTATTCTAAAGTACTAAGGCCCTTAGTGACTTTCAAGTTTCATGAAAAACTAACTTGAGTAGTTTAATAAACAAAATTAAAACATAAAGAGCTCAGATTATATTGTAAAGTCATGACCGGTTATCAAATTAATTTATGTAGGGAGAATTAGTAATCGCACGTTCGTGCTGCTTTAAGTTTAGTGGCCGACGAATTGTGCGGTCAGTGGGTGCGAAACCGTAGTGCTCCAATTGATTGATGTGCAAAAGAAGTCGGTGGTTACCCGTTCCGTGCAGCTTGGGGATTTGTGGCTGGCCGGTTGTTGGGTTAGCATGGGTGTAGATGTCATAGCCGCGGGGTTTGTACTCTATTGATGTTTTCGTGGTGTAGGTTGAATGAGTGAAAGCTTTGTTTGAATGTTTGTAATGGTACAGCCAAGTCAGCTGAGATTGGATCAAAGGACATGCAAGTCTCCACTGAACAACACGCTGGTTGTGTTGGGTGGGGGGAGAATTCCCCTTTATATACCTGTTTGAATGTGTGGGAGGAGTTTTAGTGTGGGATTGTTCTCGACTCGGCCAAGTCGGCGCTGATTGGACCAGGTGACTATGCAGCGTCTACCGGACAACAACGCTGACGCTGCTGAGGGGACAATTCCCTATAAATATCTGGAGTTTAGTAGATTTGGGGGAGTTTAGTTTTGAGGAGTGCGTAGTTTTTGTACAGTTTTAGGTAGAGAAATAAAGTAGATTCGAGACCACATGAGTTCGGAGTTGTGAAAGCGAGAACTTAGCCGAGTTTTGGGACGAGCCGAACCGGCCGCATCCTGGACCTCGGTACTTTTCAATATAACTATATACAATTTGAATTATGCCAATAGGTAACATGTAAAGATAGTTATACACATTTAGTAAGGTGAATATCACGAATTGGACGATCACTATTTATTAGCATTGGTGTAATTATGACTGTAATAAAGATCAAACCTGGGTGACTAATTCAAAAGTTAACACCAACAACGATTCTTATTTGTCTTCAAGTAAAAAGCTTCTTAATCTCCTCACTGTAAGCCGACAAGGAATTTCTTACTTAAAGTTAAAATGTCAACACACCATTTTGTGGCCTCTGGTTGGGTCTGGAAGAATTACTGCGCATAACTGGAAATTAGTAAAAAGTAGTTTTTTCGAAGGAAATAAACCTGAAAAACATGTCGGCAACATCATTTTTCTTGTCAGCTGGTTATTTGTGAGAGTAAAGAACATCCGAACATATGCCAAACTCAAATTTCAACATCAGATCAGAAAAATGGCTGTATTTCGACAGATAAGTAACGAGATAAAGTTGCTTATTTACAAAAATGGCCGCATGCGATTACGTCGAAGAAATGAAGAAGAGGCGGCAAACCAAATCTGAGAAAGCGAATACCCCTCTTGGAGCCTTTTCCGAGCAGCGGTCACAATCACCCATTGCCTTTTTATTTTACTTACAGTCATGACATTTATGAAAATGGCCGACTAAAACTAGTCCATGACCTCAGGCTCATGTGAAGTGGTTAGATATCATTCTGGACCCGTAAGTGCATTTTGTGATCTATTCGTCCAGCACTTCGAGACTGTCCTGCATAATAACTTAAGTAAACATATGTACATACAAATTATAAGTTATAACCTGGGTATATAAATAGCAAGTGGGGGCAGGTAGCTTTCAATCCATTGAAAGTCATAAACTAAATGAAGTCCTGTCTTTCTAAATTATATTTGAAATATTTTGTAAACTTTATCAGACGCATCCATACATTTTGGAAAACAATGTGAAACTGACGCTAAGAGACATGCAAGCTTTGGCTAATATGCTCATAGGAAAATGAATAGAGTCTTTTATTACGGTGTCGAAAGATCTAGTCTGTTGTGGATTTATAACTTTATTTCGGGAGACCTTTTGATTAATTTGACGTGTTTTCAGATTCTCTTTGGCATTTAGTAATGGCAGGGATCTCCTAAGTAACATTACATTTCATTGCCATATTAGTGTATGGTTTGATCGATATATAAAGATACAGCCCCAAATCAGATCGTGCTGTTCTGCCAATTGTGATATATATGTTACTGATTTAAACCATTAACAATGTTGAAGGTTGTAAATAATGTTTAAAAAAAACTTGAACAAAAATGTATCCGAGTCGTAACATCATTAACTAATTAACTAAGCAGATTAGGGTAATCACATCATCAGGTCAATATCATCTATATCTCTATATCGGGGCATTTGAGCAGCGGTGATCTAGAATGGGATCCGAACATAAGATGTTTCTCTCCTGTATCCCAACCGGTTCAGGATTTGAGGCGGAATCTCTTGAACGCTTCGTGAAGTGCACTTTCATTCTGGCAGCATTGTTTTATGTATGTTATTATTATTACTTGTGTTTAGCCATGTATATATTGTTTCAGACCCATTTTCCGAAGTTACAAGCCACAAGACGAATCATTGGCTCAGCTGAAGCTTCCTCCTCCTCAGCTCATCGATGGTGAGTTTATTTTAGCTCAGAATTAGCATAAGGACACTTTTCTAATACGTTTTCACGTCAACATGCCATCGATTTAACTTTTGAAGTTCCGTCTCCCATTTAGACTGGGAATATCGCAGAACAGCTAACCTTTGCAATGGGAAAACACTTGATGGTTTTGCAGTTATTTGATTTTCAGTTGTCACCTTCTGATTATCACTGTTGATCCTTTGTTTTCCAACATCCCATCCAGTTATTTATCTCATTGCAGTTGAAAAGAAAGTTGAGGACCAACTAGAAGCTGCTAAACCTGAACCGTTGATCGAGGACATCGTAAGTGTTGTTAGGTTGACAAATGACTCTCTCAGTTCATATAAACAATTCTAATTCTCTGCCCTTGATTCCAATTGGATTATTGTGGCTTAGTATTTAAGTTGTGTACTGGAAAATGGAAGATCCACAGCTTAGTCCACCAGCTGGGTATGGCAGTGTGGTTTGAGCATTGCTCTGCAAACCTTCATGTCGTGGGTTTGAATCCGCCACATGCCTGCATTTATGGGATGTTTCCCCAGGCAGTCTTCTCTCAGCTGTAAGTCCCAGATGTGACTAGTTCTGAGGCTAAACAACTCATTTGTCCATTGAGTGTCCAAGCCGTATTTGATGAACTGTTTTGGATGATAACGGCAAGAAAGAAATAATTAGACAATCATTGTCACTGTGCAGCAGCATATTACAGTCTCAGGATTGTGTAAAGTTCTGTTTGGAATCAGTTTCAGATTACACAGTGACGTCATTTTATGCACTCACAAACACATCTAAAATGATAGAGCCTACGCAAGTATGACTTGGTTGGATCAAATACGTGATGTGGAATACAAGTGGATGTTTTATTTTTAACCAGTTCTATCTCTTAATTACATAAAGTGCATTGTTCAATGTTTTTCACCTGATTAATTTACATGTTTGGTTGAGATTTTTGCTGGATTTATATTAAAAAGTAAACTTGTTATATCTGTAATTGAAGATTGTTTGCCAAATTCTTTAGAATAACCGTCTTAAAAGATTATGTGCATATTTTTCAATATTTATTTTAATATGTGTCTGTGTGTGTGTGCTTACAATAGCTTTGAAATTGTTTTTTTTAATGATAAATTATTCATAAAGAAGTAAAAAACTTTCCTTTCAGGATCTTACCAAACTTGCTCCAAGAAAGCCTGACTGGGATCTGAAACGTGACATTGCAAAAAAGTTAGAGAAGTTAGAGAGACGAACACAACGGGCAATCGCTGAACTTATTAGTGAGTACTTCTGTATTTTGGAGCATACCCTTAAGTGATCATACATCCTTCAGTGACATATCCCTCATTAACCATACATCCTTCAGTGACATACCCATAGTGATCATACATCCTTCTGTGACATATCCCTTATTGACCAGATATCCTTCAGTGACATATCCCTCAGCGACCATACATCCTTCAGTGACATATCCCTCAGTGACCATACATCCTTCAGTGACATACCCCTCAGTGATCATACATCCTTCAGTGACCTACCTCTTAATGACCATTCACCCTTCAGTGACACACCCCTCAGTAATCATACTTTTCAGTGATTATGTACTCTTCAGTGGCAGTGGTCTCAGTGACCATAACTCTCAATGACCATATCCTCCAATAACATATCTCAGCATTGGTTCCACGATTCAGCCATTATTGGGGGGAGGGGGTCCTACTGAACTAGATAGTCAGAAAGTATGGGATGTTGCTGATTTATTATGAAAGTCTACAGACAAAAATAGGTTACAGTGCATGATGCAAATGATCATGTTTTGCTATTTTTATAATTGGTGTTTACTTTCTAGGCCAACTGATAATTTAGTACAGCATCATATACATGACATCTGATGGATCTATAAGCCAACACCAGTCATGCGAGATATTTGTCAGGAAAACTTGATGTACTTTCCTTCCGAGATTATTTTCACTGCCAAGTCCGCTCGTTACAAGTAAATGAATAATTGATCCTGAAGTACATTGGGATTGCCGTTGTAGCTCATTAATAAACATAAATTGATTGATGTGACCTTCCGGTGGTACTTCTTTCCGTGCAAGTACTACCTCGTTAAATTATGATTGGCATTTGTCAGCCGAGATGCTGTATATGTTTAAAATTCTTGCTATTGACGTTGTACATTTACATCCTCTGGTCACTTATCAGCATTGAATTTTGTTCAGTTTAGGTATTTAAGCATTTACAATATCAAATCTACTGTAATTGTTTGTGTACATGCGCAGAAAACTTATTCACGCACATTTGTTTGGAAAGAAGGAAATTTGGGCTTGTTGTACAACAAATCCCACTGTACATGATATGATCCCTGTCTTAACTTCAAATAATTCTTCTCCCACAGATCTATAACTAGTAGCTTTGAATATGACCTTGTTCTTTAATCTAACATTGGTGGAAACTCACACATTCTTCACAATGACAAACCTTGAATTAAAATGAAAAGGACACCAGAAAAGGAACTTTCATACACATGACTTTGAAAGGACAGCAACCAACGAAGAACTCAAAGTCCCATAAGACACATATTTTGACCGCAGTTTACGTAAAATAAATTCTCCTAAATTGGAAGTTTCGGTAAATTCCTAGTTCACAATATTGCCAGCAACATTGAATCCTGTATTTTTGGTGATATAGAATTTAGAGGTATTTTTAATTTAATTATTCCAGTCATTTGGGTAACTAAATTTTTTTTAAAATTAATTTGGTTAACTTAGTGTTACTTCAAAGAATGAACGTTGCTAGTTATTGTTGTGTTAAATCAGGATTATTATGGTCTGTTGTACTGGACTCTCAATTAACAGGGTTGCTAAAAGAGAGAGCTGTTATTTATTCAAATTCACTTTATGGGGATGTCTTCATAAACTGTTAGTTTTATAGATACGTTTTCTTATCATTCGGTGAATTTTAGTCCCGATTTGTGTTAATGTATTTACTTTTTTAATTATATCAAACACTAAAAGAGAGATCTCTGCTGGCAAGTCCGAGACCAAAACAGAATTCTGTGAACAACCGTTCTCAAAATAAGTTATATAATATAATATATAATATAATATAATCATGGACTTTAATTGTAGGAGAGAGGTTGAAGAAGGAAGGTGACTTAGCAACCGTTGCTGAAGCCGATATACAACAGGATTCGGATGAAGATTGATTCTTCTTCGTGCATCTTATTTTGGTCGCGCGGTGGTCATGGATGATCGAGTTGGGTTAATCAAGTCATGGTCGATTGCCCATATGCATATGCTGTACGATGGTTGACTGGAAGTGCACTTCAGCCGCTGCAATGCACGTGGTTGATCATCTGTACGTACTGACGTGTAGTTGTTTTGTAATGGTTCGTTGACAGTTTGTTTAGTGTGTGGTTTTATTATATCATGGTTAATTTATCACATCTATGTGTGTGGGTGGTTGTATTGGATCATAGTCGACTGGCCGTGTACACGATGCATGCTTGCAAACCTTTCATCGTTAAGTTTCATTGAACACGTATTGCTTCAATGCCTGTGTTTATAGCATTTTAGTGTGATGCGAAGGACATCCAAATTCATTTCATAACAAAAGTCTTATTTTATTATACAGTATATGTCTGAAAAGACAATTTAATAAATGCTCCATAACTGTTTCCAGTAAATCTAGTCAAATGAGGCGAATGTGTAATGTGTATAAATGCACAAACGACGTTTTCTGCACAAAAGTTTAATAAACATTCATAAAATAGTTTCTACAGAAGAATAGTCAATACATTCGCAGAGTCATACATTATGGAATGCAACATCGTTAATTGTTATCAAAATATTAAAATTGAAATATCTGGAAGAATACATTTATCATAGAACCTAATAAAACAGTGCATTTTATATATATATATATATATATGTGTTAGTTTTTATCAGTCAAATAAACAGCAATAAAAAGTAGTGATTCAGATTTTTCCATCTGAATTCTGGCATCTATTCACACAAAAATATAAATCGCTGAAATAACATGATCAAAGTAAGATCATAAACTTTGCCACTTCTTTTGTGGTCTCACACAATATTGTATAATAAAGATCAATATTAAGATACTTGACTATGACACTTGCCCGATGTTACCTAATGGTATTGGGACTGAAACGAAAGCCGAAGTATGGTGAAAGACCCATCTAGAATCAGGTTTGATACAATATCCTGTATCTTCACAGCCTAGAGTATGTATGAACATCAGTCATCAAGACAAGTATGGCACCGATTAACAATAATGGCTATTCAGCCATTGAACGATTAAACTGGCATTGGCTAAGATTTCAACTGTACGAAACTGCTGCGGCATCAAATGCAAGACTCATTAATGCAAGCCGCAGTTACCAGGTTCAAACATTTCACGTTTGTTAACATGAGAACTTGGAAGAGATCACCTCTGCTAATTAAAACCATGTCGCATCTTAGCCTGGCCGGACAGACGTAATGAAGTGCTTCTCTACTATACAACAAGTGATACAGTGTTTACTTATTGTAATATAGCTTACTATAAGCACTAAACAAGGCCAAGTTAGTCGGTTCGCATCGTGATTTATCAATTACACAATGAACACAGCTATAGCTATGGTACTACAAATATAAAGGCAGCAGTTTTAGGGAGATGGGAGCAAAGTTGATCCACGGTGCTGCAACGGGCTGCCAGACGTGGCATCAAAAGTGGACAAACATGAAACTCGCAGCAACTCAGTGTTTTGTATAACATTAGCACTGAATCACATTTGAAATATATGGCCAAGCATAAATGCATGTTTAAACAATGCGCAGTTAGAAATCCATCCGGCCTAATTTATGGCATACATGTGTTTATCTACCTATATGATTCTGAAGTTAAATTTCTTCAGTATGAATTGCCCGTGTTTCAGAAGAACATGATTTCTGTATCTCTTTCTTCACCAATCTCATTAACAGCTGCAAAGACACAAAATTACATTAAAGTTATCATTAGTAAGTAACAAGTGCATGAAAATGCTGTCAAAACAAACTACCTGACCATAGAGCTGTACCAAATGTGGTTAATATTTGTAGCATCTTCCATGCCAACAAATTCTCTATCCTGAAAAGGGGTCAAATTGTAAATTATTGCCATGCCAGTCCGGGTAACTCAGGCTCGACTTTTCTGGGTCACTAAATATCAAATTTTAGGTCAAGTCATTCTATACACCACCATCAACTTGATATATGCATACCACCCAAAGAAATTTCATATCAAACAGTTCCCACCCCCAAGTTAAATATTAATGGGCACACAAAAACGTAGCCATTTCATTGACATTCACCCTGAAGAAGCACTCCTATTGGTTACCACATTTCTGTATAGATGCCAAGTTCGTATCAGTATTCCCCCGATATCATATCAACACCATCGTCATCTTGTAAACATTTCCTAAAAGATTAATTTAATCCACAAGCTAGTTCACTGTAAAGATCAGGATATTTGGCAATTAGCCAAAATGTACAATCTAAAGTTGGGAAAGTACATTTGGTACTTTTTTCATATATAAAATTATATGCTCTATTCATGATAATGAGTTGCTCTTCTGCACATTTGTTTAAATACATTTTATCCAAACAGTCCCAGATGTCTTCAGTAAGTTGACCCAGGAAAAATTACCTTCAAATGAGTAGATGGTATATACCATATAGATGAGTGAGTGTAGTTTGTTTAGCCTCATCGTTACTCACACCGAAACGTAAGGCTGAGCGGGTACCTTCTTACAAAAGCATCCCACAGACACAGGTAAGAGTCAGATTCGAATTCACAACCTGAAAGTTTGCAGCTCTAATCAATGTGCTACTACCGGAACAGCCCTACCATAAACATGCATATGATATTAAAGCAATTCTTTGTAAATATTTGCCCTACTCCAAAATATACAATTCCTTATTAAAACTGTACATAAGATTAAATCTAGTCATTTTATACTTTAAGCTTATCAAAACTATGACTTTAGTCAGTGCCAAAGAGAAAGATATTACAATACGTGAATATTTTAACTATAATAACAGAAATTCAAGTCTCTATCAGCAATAAGGCATCTTGGTGAATACTCAGTTCTACCCTTGGAACAGAGTAGAGTACTGAGGTCATGAACATTTGTGTGTATGTGTGTTTAGTATAATTTTGCTGTTATATTTGTAATGTCCACATATTCTGCATACCAACATATTCTGCTGTATTAATTAATTAGTGCAAACAGAAACTTATTACAATGTTTTTACTCACAAAAACAAACTTTATGTATAATGTGCAACATATAAATACTAGAGTGACTAATTATATTAATACAAGTCAGTTATTAAAATCATTCAAAAAGAGTACTGACCACAAAATAATTGTTTTAAGAGATCACATCAATGGTTGGTATATGTAGGTGTTAAACGTATGCTATGCAGTTAATATATGTAGAAGGCACAGCAACAGCTAACATATATGGATGGTACAGAAATACCATATATATATATATATATATATATATATATATAAAATTTTAAATGGTTAAAACCAGATATGCGGTCAATTTCATTTTGTCAATTCCACTTGGTCAATTACACATCAAATTTATCAATTCCATTTTTACCTACTAATTTTTACCATGAGTAGGTACTCCAAATACCTACTCCGAGTACTTGGAATACCTACTGCTAATAGTTTATATTCCAAGTGGGATTGTCATGGAAGAAATATATCTGAATTAAAAAATTAAATGGTAAATTCATTTGTGGATTTAATTTCTTTTTGTAGCAAACTTCAATTCCAAATTTATCAATTCCAGTTGGATTTTAATTGACCCCATATATTGGAAATAATACAAAGATATTCGTTCATGTAACACAAACACTGTGCTATCTTCACGTTATCCAGCCACAACAATTTTAGTGATCTTACACTTACCAACAAGGCTATGAAATCAGCCGCAATCAGCATATAGAAAACATCGTGCCATGACTTAGAGCTGAACAATCCAGCAAGAAGCGGCCCAACAGCGGCACCTAGAAAAGTACATTATTCATATTTTTAGTAGCATCCTCACAGTTAGCAATATTTACACAAGCTACAGAATCAATGAATACATTTTTTCTTTAGCCTCAATTCTGACTAAGGAGCCACCATCTGGAAAAATTAAATAATCGGTTTGGAGCCTTTTATTGATGGATGAAAACAACTGTAAACGCGGAGTTAAACCAGTTCATTTAAGTCACTGAATTAAACGGCTGTAAATAATTTTTTAAATCTAAATTCATATTTTATCAGCTTCCGTACTTATACTTTAGCCTTTTAATAAACAGGTAATTATCTTTTAATTATAAGATAGCATCAATACTTCAAGTCTGATATAATAATTTTTCCCAGCAATCGTAATTGCCAGAGAGGTAGATTTTATCATCGTAACTTGTCTGACCAGTTATGTTGGGGTGGCCCTAATTCCAGATTCAACATAACTGAGTGAGTGTTTTGTTCAGCCTCAATGCTGGTCTCTCACCTGACACATATATAGTGGGAAGCGACTGTAAGGGAAATATCCCACAAATACATACAACTTTAGGATTCAAGCCCTAGCCTGGAGGTTTCCAGTATAATGTTCTACCGACAATACTATAACATAACGTAGCATTTATTACAGCAACGCATATCCTAATGCTTAGTTCAAGGGTGCTTAACAATATGAAATAAACACATTTACATTATATACAAGTTCCCAATAATGCCTATAGGTCAGCCATATGCCTGCGTGAACAAGTGAAGCTTTAGCATAGATTTAAAGTTAATTAATTTGTATATTACATAAGGTTGTCAACAAAACAGCTGTTAGTATGTATGGGTATCAGACTACTTAAAGATGAAGTATCAGCAACAACAGTACCTTCACGGACCAGTAGTGGGCTCGTATCTCTGGAATTGTATTCGTTAACGTGGCAGCAAGCCAGTATCTGGGTTATAATTTGGATATTCATTAAAGATACCAAACGTGTTTACCGGTATTTGACCAGTAGCATTTATTATCACATCCTTTGTTATGCTTAATACACGTTCTATATCATCATCCTAAAAATTATGCAATTCCTGTAGAGGCATATTTCCTCGATAAATGATTTATATTGTAAAATACAAGAAATCTATACCAATGTGGCAATGGTTTGACTGTAAACACAGAAACAAATAATATTTGAAAAATCTCATCACAGAAATCGGTAATTAATAATACAGAAACTCAGCTATTTAATATTCCCACAAAACGTCTATAAAAGATGCTGATAAATTAGTACTCGGGGTTTAAAAGTATGGGGATAAAGTTGGATGATGATTGACGTTTTACGGCCACTTTTGCACATGGTAGGCTAAACGGGCCCAGCGACCTCCAAAGGTAATGAAGCGAAGTCAAAGATGAAACAACCTTCAGATATGCCCACGCCGGGATTCGAACACGGGTAGTAGTGATCTGTGGTCCAACACGCTACCGCTAGACCACGGAGGCGCCTCCGATAAAGTTGGATGACATTGGAATGTAATAAAGATACGTTTTATCATTTTGTTAATGAAAAATTAGTTTTTCAGAAGTGAGAAAAGTTCATGAAAAACAAATGACTTGTTGTGCCTAATTGCTCATTGTGAGGTAAGTGGATGAATTGAAATCCTTCATAACGTGATCTATGTTCATGTGACAAACAATAACAAACTGTATTCGTTCAATTGTGACATTATCAAACTTATCAGCACCATACCTAGTGATCCTGTACCGTCTATGATGGCAGTTACTGTAGCAAGAGCTTTGGCGTTACCATGAAGACATGAATGAGTGCCCAGATCGGCTGATACAGCCGTCGTTATGAGTGCATAAGGACCATTGACAAGAAAGCCGCAAATGAACAGCAGTGCTGAAATATGGGAAGAAAAAATATTTAATCGAAAACGGGAAGAACATCACAGAAAAGTCATTTCCCGTCATCTCCCTTCAGTGAAGACATCATCTTCATGACCGATATCACATATTACAAAGTATCTCACACCAAATCTTAACATTTAAAAAGGTGGGTGGCAGATAATATATATTGCCTCATGCTGTCAAAAATACCAATAAAACAATAATAACTAATTTATCGTTCAAACCATTATGCTAGGTGTTTCAGTTGTAAACCTTTCAAAAGTGGAAAAATCCACCAAGTTATCCACGGGCCCATACCCTCAAATGTTTAAACGTGAACTTTTTACCATGCCTAATATAAGTAAAAACAGCGCTAAGACACATAAAAATTTATTAAAAAAACAAAACAATCAAGTCAGAAATAGGAAAGCATTAAAACGTAAAATATATTTAGCGTAAAATGTGAAGTGATCTGAAGGCCAATTTCTTAACGCAGACATCACTATAAGTGAAGTGAGAAAATGTATGACTGAACACTAACTGATGATAGAACCGGATCATTTAGTAAATGAAAACAGCACATTATAACCTGCCCGTGACGGAATAACATTTTATACGAGCACGTCATCAAAAACTAACTCTTACAGTTAACTCACGGTAGATTGTACGTGTCCCTTTGACGTATGGATTGTTTTCAATAGTTATCAACACCATGCACCGAATAAACACTTACTAATATTAACAGCAATTGATGCTTTACGATATCCTTCATAGACAAAAAGCTGCAAGTGAAAGGTGAAGATAAGCGTCAGGAAAATTAAAATAAACAAAGAAAACACTCGATCAGCAGATTATATAATTACATTTAATTTGTTACGGATTATAAAATGGCCATAAAAATGACTGAAATTATTGGTGAATATTTTGTATTAATATGACGGATGCTCTCGTTCATCTCATCATCATATGTACTTGAAATGCATAAACCTAATTTTAACGCAAATGAAATATATAATCACATGTATCGCCATCTGATTCGTACAGTGTTGGAGGGGGAGCATCAAATATACCCTACCTGTTTGTCTGATTGGATATTACACTTAGGGCGGAATAAATCTAATCAACCAAATAACCTAATTGAAAAAATTATTTTTTCCATAAACCGATTAATCCCAAAAGCTGTTTAATTTGATGCAAAAACGGAACGACCGAATTAAAGCGTGGTATACTGGTAAAAGAAAACGAAGAATACGCACAAAAAGAAAACAAACCAATAAATTTGGTCGTGTCCACAAAAAGATGGTAAATCATAGCGCGACTAGTACGTGTCCAGTACAATATGACATATACGTCAGTGAGTGTGTGTTTTGTTTAGTCATAGTGCTGATCTCACCTCAAACGAATGGCCCATCGGGGCAACCTCCAGAGAAACACCGGTATCAGTCAGATTTGAACTTTAATCTGGATGTCTGTCTGCAGTACAGTCCTCTATCCCCTGTGCTAGCATGCAGCCTTTTTCAGTAGGGAATAGAATAGACGACCCCTTACAAAAAGTAGGCAGCAGGTCATCTGTGGTGGCCTTTAAAAGCAGGCAGCAGGTCGTCTGTGGTGGCCTTTAAAAGTAGGCAGCAGGTCATCTGTGGTGGCCTTTAAAAGTAGGCAGCAGGTCATCTGTGGTGGCCTTTAAAAACACAGTGCCGCCGTTGTTGTGGCATTGCTGGAGGATCGTATGGCTGGGGAGATGGGATGGGGGGTAATGAAGGGCTGGCCATGGGGTAGTGGTAGTCACACTAACACAGTAATGGCCCTTCTCCATCGGAAATGGGACGTATGGGGCTCTCCCCTGAAAAAGCTGGGAAAGTTGGTGCATTCTAAGCCACTTTTTCACCAAAATCAAAGTAGCCGACCAACTTTCTGTCTATAAATTAGGCAACAAGGGGGTGGAAAATAAACGACGTATAGCATCGGACGTCGGCTGCTGTTGAAAAAGCTAAGCATGGTGCCTGCAGGTGACTTGAGAGAATGATTATAGGGCTGAGAGGGTGACACAGTAGGGAACATGAGACGGAACACACGACACACCGAGGCAACACTGCTATTTATATCCAGGTGAAGAAGTTAACGGCACAGCGCACTACCAACTATGTTATATGCGGTCCAAAATGTATTTGTTGACAAATTTGTGGCTGGTAGCCTATATCCATAGATAGAGATTATTTTTAACACTATTAACCGTGAGTAGACATGTACAGTTTGTCTTTACTAGTCCCACTTTTTGGCAAACAATGTGACTGCGGCACAGCAGCTGCGAGGGGTATGGGGAAGCTACGCACGTAAAATACGATAAAATACAATGAAGTTCTGTGGCTGCACAGTGTGAGGTACATCGGTATATAATTCTATAAGTCACACTAATTAAATGACACCAACAAATACAGCTTAAGATAGCTACATAAAGAATAATAATAATATATATTAATACCATTGGAGCCGCAATCAGAAGCATGATGTTACACATTGTTGCTCTTCCTATTAATTTATCTGACAAGACACCAGCTATTACACCACCTGAAATATATAAAGCAAGGCAATCCGATCATTTTTTCAGTACCGTATATACTCGCGTATTAGTCGACCAGTTGAGGTCAGTTTTTGACCCTGTAATTCTTTCCTCAGGCAGTTACTCATCGTCTAGGCTGAGGTGGACTTCTGAAGTGCTGACTTGCCAGTTTTTAAAGAATTTTCTGTCTAATAATATGTTTAAAATCCCACAAAATCAGAATAATTGTCGTCATCCGCAAAAAAGCTGTAGACCGGAATCTCGTGCGTAACAGGAGAATCGTCATAATAATCAGCATTCTGGTCATTGTCTGCCCCATCCTCAGTTTCAGCAACACTTTCACCAATGTCCTACATCATCTTTCGTTCCGTCCACCTTGTTAGAAATACTGCACTTTAAGTAGGACTTCCGCACCATTTCTTCGCGAATATGCTCCCACGGCAGTTTTAACCCGCCTGATGACCGCATGAATCGATGGTCTGTTTAGATTACCAGCAGCTGTTAGTGATATATCGCCCTCTGCCATCCAATCATTCTATAATTAGCACATTTCACTCGTAAACGGTTTGTTCCAGTAGTGACGTATACACTCTCGGTATGACGGACTGTGTGGTTTTCTAAGCCTTTGATTTCTATTCGCTTTCATGTTATAATTAATAGACAAACACGTGACACCAAACACGCCTGATTGTAACTTCAACTGGCAAGTATTGTAACATAAAGACCAGCATGTGTTTAGGAATTCAAATAACAGTTTGGTGAAAATTAATAGTTGTTTATTGAATAATAATGGATTTAGTAGGCAGCGATGTGGCGATTTTTTTCCGAATCTGGATCACATAAACACGCCTGATTGTAACTTCAATTAATTGTTTCACAGCACTTCTGGAGGTACCAGTAGGTAATAGTGAGTGACTATCGAGTATTATTACATAAAGACTGGGATGTTCGGGAAATACAAATAACAGTTTGGTGAAAATTAATCATTATTTATTGAATAATAACGGATTAGTAGGCAGAGATGTGGCTATTTTGTTCCAACTCTGGCTCTTATTGGGTTGAATCCTATAGAGTGGTGTGTCAAGGACGGCTGAAAACATCTTTCCTTCAGCTGGTAGGAAATGTGGGGTCCATATCAGTTGAGGTGGATCTGAGAGCTCCATTTTCACTCCCAAAAAAAATCGACTTAACTGTGAGCATATACGGTAACCAAATATAACACTGAGGCATCTATTTTGGTAAAAATGACCCCGAAACAACTCATGAAAAATACCGTAAAAGGTTTTTAAAACAAAATTCTGCCTATTCTAGAAATTCTCACAAATCCACAAGCGCTACTATGTAGCCATTTATTATAACTGTATATAAGAAATACATTCCAGTTGCAATGTTAATAGCATTCCCTTGAACAAAATTCACAAATTTTTCGAATGTCACAAATATAACTGATAAAATACCAGAACAAATACGTGAACCCCCAAATTTATACCAGAAGCAATTCAGTAATTTGAGAATTGACTGTAAGTCGATATGAACATGCAAATAATGGAATGAATTTTAATATGATTGGAGAACGCAGAAAGAAATATTTCAAATGTTTTAAAAGTAACCCTCGCAGTACTGGTCACCTGGGAGATATCAGAGAGGAGCAACTCCATAGAGGAATATCCCCCAGACACATGTTTTATGAACTGAGTTGAAACCCAATCTTGTATGTTTGCAGCACTCTAAAGGCTGCACTACCAGATTGCCTTCTACCGTAAGTGATTTCTTTGGATTCGCGTGTAAATGATGGATGTAGGTACAGTAATGCAATTTATACAAGCTCATCCACAAATAGAGATGTTTGCTTAAATGTAATGTTAAGCATACCAATCAGTTTCCAGTCAACTCGCCTCATTTCAAGGTTCGTCCATACACAACTTATCTCATCAATCATCAACTCAGCCGACACCATCTAGATCCCATCACTTTACCGACTCAGCCATCATCAGGAGCAATGTTGTTATTATGAACAGTGCCATTATTAATGCTTACAAATATGATGAACATATAATAAAAAAACACCGTAATTACAGGCAAGGTAAGCAATTTAAAAATTCGAAAACACATTTTAATTTATTAAAGATACTCTGAACTTTAACTCTGAAATAAATGTGTTTGATTCCGTTCAAATAAATTATACTGATTACTTATTAACTGACATGTTAAACTTAGTTCATTGTTTAGACTCACGCACTAATATGTAAAATATAGTTTTTGAAAATTAAATTAACACTTATCCCACATGCTGATATGATCTCACAAGAAAAAGCCAAAACATAATTATAAAGATTTCTGCAGTTATCTGCGTATGTTTGCCATGCATTTTATTATAACTCTAGAGTAGAGAGATTGCAATTATACAGTTTGAACATTCCTAACTATCAAGGTTCTGAAACTATTGACTTGCAAAGTTGGTAGAAAATAAATTGAACTCGATAAAACACTATTTGCATTAGCTTCATCTTATAGTAGGTTTGGATAGATCTATGAACAGGGTTCATACACATTTTGACATCTCAAATTCCAGGACTTTCCAGGACCTTCCAATGTCAAATTCAAGGTCCTTTTCAATGAATTCACGAACTTTTAACGTGCAAAGATACACCCATATTTCGGAAGAAGTGTAACGAATGAATTCCTGTATGCTTGTTGATTAGAAATATAGATCTATGTGTCCAAATTCCAGGATTTTCAAGGACCTCTACAAAAATTCCAGGCCTGGAATCCAAATTTTCAAATTCCAGGACTTTCCAGGTTTTCAAAGACCCCTGCGAACCCTGTATGAAACAGTCTCATCTCTATAGTGCCAAATAAATAAAAAGTTACCAGGATTCAAACAGGGGTTAAAAATTCCAAGTGGCATTATTAGAGGTCTTTGTGAAACCTAAAAATTGTGCCAGATCTCATGATAATTGATATACATGGTAGTTGATATATACAAAATATGAATACAATCTGGTCTGGGAAGCACTGGTTGATTTTATTTGGAATGACCCATATATATATATATATATATATATATATATATATATATATGCAACAAACTATTAACAATATATAGCTAAACATTGTCTTCAGTTACCAAATGCGTTACAGCACGAACATCATAATGCTGACTGTGGCAAACTCAATTATTTTTCTCTGAGAAACTGAAAATCTAGATCAGACCATACTGTGAGCCGAGTTCTTGTTACTCCTAAACAATTAGTACTGTATACACTCGTGTATGAGCCAGTCGCAAAAAACCACCGCTTTTAGGACCAATAAACCCCACCCCCAAAAAAGGCTGAACCAATTTTTAGATTTGGAAAAAAAAATTGATTCAGAACCAAAAACTTCAACACCATCACCCTCTTCACTGGCCTCATTTTTCGTTCCATTCCGTTACACACGCTCACATATTTCGATAGTGATCACAAGTCTTTGTGACCACATCACTAATTAGAGCATCAGATTAAATAATTATGGCGGTTATCATGATTATCGTAATCAATTTGTTGTATCGTATTTCCCCCTAAATTATGGCCAATATGACCCGCGTATAAGACGCACTCAATTTTGGCATCAATTTCGGAGTATTAAAACTGCAACTGATATGCAAGTATATACAGTATATGGATTTGCCTAAATATGGATGATGACAAATATTTTCCATTCGAGCTCGTGTTCGGGAAGAAGAAATGAATTAACAACACAGCTGTTGTCCATTGATAAGATTGATGTTTTACGCCACTTTTGTGCGCACGGGAGGCTAAATGGGACGAACGACCTCCAAAGATAACGAAGCGAAGTGAAAGATGAAACGACCTTCGGATGTGCCCACACTGAGATTTTAACCTGGGTGGTAGTGACCTGTGGTCCAACGCGCTACCGCTAGGCCACGGAGGCGCCCCCGGCATTGTCCATGACAATGGGCCAAGTACAATGAAGGAATTAATTATTTTGTTTTAGGATTGAGTTGGTTTATAAATGGAGCGAGTTGGTGATGAGCCGAGAGTGTATAGGCTGAGCTCGAAATGAGCTATTTCACTTTTAAACAAGTCACAAATTGACAGATTTTAACACAAAATAAATTGTTGTTGTTGTTGTTGCGTTGTTGACAATTTTAGATATTTCTCATCAACTAGCCAATCAGTTGCAAACAATACAATCAGATCTTACCTATTATTCCACCAAAATCAAACACTGTTGACAGATCTGCTGATATTTCGGCATTAAACTGAGCTGGAATTAAATTAGCACAAGAATTATTCTTCTAAGTAAGAAATTTATAACTTATAAAGTGTATAAACATAATTCTTTTTCTAAACATCACAAATCACAGAGGAACAGGATGTTCTTTTCTAGACACCTTCTGACACAGACACACACACACACACAATATATATATATATATATATATATATATATATAGAGAGAGAGAGAGAGAGAGAGAGAGTACTAATTCTCCAGAGGGTTAGTAGTTCAAACAACATCACAATTTTAATTGTTTTTAACTACATGAAAAGTTGGTTATAAATAACTAGGATATAGAAAAACAGTAGCTTAACTCGAAGTCGAAGTCATTAACTGGTCCGGTCAAATCACCATTCACTTCCATAGTAAAGAAACTAAGATGCCATGAAAACTTTCTTAATACGAAGTAATTTTTCAGGCCCCAGCAGCATTAAATCAATATAAATCGGGCCGGTTATGACGAAATACGATGTTTGAAATTTAAACAGTAAGAAATTATAACTGATTTTTTTTTTCATGTAAAATCGTTACGGAGAATGGGAAATAAAAGATGACATGAATTGTTGTTTTTCATCAAGCAATCAGAGACTACGAACACATTTGCTCCGTGTTTCCCATGCATGACAAAACTCCAGGCAATACACGTATTAAAACAGGGTTGTTTTCACCAATTATCACAAGTGAGCTCCTGTGGCCTAGCGGTTAAGCAGTCGGCACTTGGTGCCAACGGTCGCAGGTTCGAACCCCCCGTAAGAGGTCGAAACTTTTCCAGGGATTAATTTCTCGGCTCACTACATCGTGGGTGGCTGACCACGTTAAATGGCGCTGCCGTCTCCACTGAATTATTTAAAATAAAGGGGGACGTTAAAAACCCCCCGAGGACGTAAAACAACCTGGCAGTGGCCACCCTCAGGGTATTTCGGCTCCATCTTTCCATACTGCTCCCCTGTGAGTGGTGGGGGAGGAGGTTTCTCAACCACTCCAACATAGAGGCTGTGCTGATTAAGCGACAGCCTGGGGATTCTCCCCCGAACAACAAAACCAAACCAAACCAACCAATTATCACTCATGCTTCTGTAACTAATAGCTGATACATAGATGGCAACTAGATTTGAAAACTGGCATAAGTACCATTATAACAAAAGGAATTCCCATTCCCCTTGAATTGTCTAAATGGTGTCATATAATTTGTAGAAAAAATATGCTGAGGTCCTGAAAAAGCCTTTTTTTATTGATGGATGAAACATCCCATAAACAAAGAAAACAAGGGTATTCCAGTCAAAAACACACAGAGTGTTCTGCCAAAATTGTATTAATGAACTAATTAATTACTGACTAACAACAAAGAAATATTTAAACATTTCTTATTATATTCTGTTTACATACTCCTCTGTTCTTCCCCTCAATAGATGTACACCTTTCCCTCGGATTGAAAAACAACCCTATTTAATAGATTTAGCCCTATGAATAAATAACCAGCAAAAAAAAGGAAGAATGTTATACTTACTTGTATGATGTATATAGTCTGGTAGCCAATACAGAAACACGTAGCTGACTAATTTGGCAAAAAATAGTGAGAGAGAAAACTCAACAACTCCCTGAAAAATAAATACACTGAGTTGATAACTGGTATGCATTTGTGTGTGTGTGTGTGTGTGTGTGTGTGTATGTGTGTGTGTGTGTATACATGTGTAAATTCTTAGTGAGCCTAAGAATTTACATTTAATTTAAACTATAATCAAATACTTCCATACACTTATAGTTTTTTGTCGCCCAGATATTAATCAGACTTCAGATATGTGGTCAAGAGGTAACTCCCCAAGAAAATGAGACGAATAAATGAGATAACTATAGACATAGACACCGCTATATTTTAAACACAACCTGCAGCTCGAAAGCTGAGTGCACCGACACCTGTGTTGGATTTGTGTCCTTTGTTTGAGAAAAAGCGAGTGTTTTGTTTCGCCTTAGCACTATGCATATAGGGGACATGCCAAGGCCTGAAAAATCAGTTGCCCAGATGCCCCGGGCAAATATATTTTCATGCTGGGCTAGTGCTGATCGAAGATCACTTTCCCATTCGGGCAAGTGCTGTTTTAAGACGAAAATATGTGTGTGCATGGCTGATAAGTGAGCCAATTAAAAAAATAGTTCTTTCCTGCTGCATACCTATACTTATAATCTGCAATGCAAAGTTGGATGTGAGTGCTAGTTATGCCTAAAGCCGAAATTCCATATACGCCACATGCGAATCCGAATGTGTATGCGACTTTGTGGTATCCATGTGTTTCATAAACCCCTCTCACCTTCTTGTCTATTTTTCTTCGGAAAGCCTGCCTGGACACTCGAATTGTATGGTTGAATCCAGAATTTTACGACCCGGTCATAAAATTATGGATTTAACCATCCATTTTGTCCCATACGCAGTCACACATATAGAATTACACTCATACATTTACATGTTTTCCATTTTTTTGTTGGATTCGCATAGCGCATATGAAATCTCGCTTAAAATCGAGATTCCATATACACAGTATGCCTAATGTGCCATTGCAGTATCCATGTGTTTCAGACACCCCTCTCAAAATTTTAACGATCTGGGTTATAAAAATATCGATTCAACTGTCCAATTCTCATTCGCACCAATCGCTACGTGGAGCGATCTGTTTTGTCACATTTGGAAATCACATATGCAGTCACACATATGGAATCACACCTTCCTAATTTTGTCGCATTCTGATTCGCATAATGCATACTGCATATTTGGAATCTCAGATTAAGACAACACACTGCCTATTTAAATGATATTGGCGATTAAAAGCTGTATTCATTGCAGTTTACTGCCTATGCGTTCTTGGTAATTTAAAATTTTATTTATATAGTGAAAATGAAAACAACTGTGAGTAACTCAGCAAACCAGCAATGGGCTTCACTGAATAAGCATTTCTTATCAAACACTTCCCTATTTGTCAATTTTTATTGAAAATACATGTTTATATGTAGGCAGGTGAAATATAGCAGATTTAAATACAAATGATAATTTTGGATTATGTCAAAATTTATTGGGTAAGTGAAAACATCTGTTAGGCAAGTGCATTTCCAATCTACTTGCCCAGGGGCAACTGAATTGAAAATTATTCTGGCCCTGGACATACTAATGAAGGGTATCTGCCCAGGAATAACACAGCTAGTGAAACATCACACAAACTCCGGTTACACCAGGATTTTAAACCTGTTATGTGAGTTTGTCTCCTTGTTTCAAGACCCAAACATATTGCAACCAAATAAAATCCATCATTTATCAGACAGTCACAAAAACAAAATATTTGAAGAATGTTAAGCCACAAAGCCGAAACTTTCCTGAAAACCTAAATTTTGACTTTGCAAAACTTTTGTGTCACTTTTCTGTCACTAAAAGGAATGAATGAAAACTCATAGGGCACCTCCATGGTCCAACTGGTAGCGCATTGGATAACAGATCACTACCACCTGAGTTCGAATTTTGGCATTGGCATATCTGAAAGGTGTTTCATATTTGACTTCACTTCATTACCTTTGGATGTCGCTCGGCCCATTTAGCCTACCATGTGTGCAAAAGTGGCTGGAAAACATCAAGCATCATCCAAAGCTGGTAAAAAGCTAATTTTTATCTATAATTAACATCGGATATAGACTATTTCGAGCAACATACCGGTATCTTGAGAGCAGCACAGAAGGTAATGGCCTTAGTCTCTGGTGTCGGAGTACCGACATCTTCGTTCAGCAGTGGCGAGCCTTCCTGTTGGATATTACCAGAATCGGATATATCGGATGACCGAGTGTGCTGACAAAAACAGCGAGAAATCAAAATGCTAGAATAATCCGACAGAGACAATTGCACGAAACACATACCACAGGTTGTCACTATTAGAAAGTATGACAGTCAAAAATGGCAGGCCACTTGATATTGTATTAAAGAAGTTGCTCACCGACAATATTAGTATCTAGTAGCCAGTTACACTGAGTGAATAAGAGTGAAACGTGGTCAAACAACAAGTGAGTTAATCAGTGCAGTGAACAGACAACGGTATAGTGGAAAAATTAATTGGCTGCGCAAAATGAGTATAAAATAACAACTCTATGAATACTAAATTGGGTTACAGTGAAAACTGGCAGATAATATTTTTATATCTGTGAAGTAACAAAGTGCAATTATGAAAACATAATTCTGAGTGTGTGTGTGTGTGTTACACACACACACACAACACACACATACATACACCCACCCACACACCCTTTTATTTATTCATTTATGTGTGGGTAGTTCTAATTAAATATTGGAAATACCAAAAATATTACCCTCTCAAGAATCTAAATTAAACTGTTAAAACTGTACTAAAATATTTGAAATTCTGGGATATTACTTTAATTTATCTAGTTCAGTCCCTGTTAGAAAACAACCTAGGATATTAATGTGTATTGTAACATTTAATATATATTATAAAGCAAAATGTGAAGAGACCCTTCTTACCCGAGCAATAATCTCTCTTTGATCGCTCTCTAGCACACATCCAACATCATGAGGATCTGAATCATGAGAAAGCAGAAAATAATCAGTAGGTGTTTACATCAGACGTCTGATATTGGTTGAGATGGGAAACTTGCCGAATGTGTGGTAAATGTGAAAATGGCATTCGTGTGAATGATGAATGAGGTTTGATTTCCAGGTGAATGATATAAAACAAAGAAAAATCACAGTCAGTACACAATAACATAAAGAGGAACAGTTTCATACGGAAATGGCAGAGATTCACGATTTATGCTTTTATGGCCACTTTTTTCGGTACACAGTAGGCTAAATGGGCCGAGCGACCTCCAAAGGTCACAGATGAAACACCCTTCGGATATGCCCACGCTGAGGTTCGAACTCGGGTGGTGGTGATCTGTTGTCCAACGCGCTACCAGTTAGACCACGGAGGCCCCCCACGGAAATGGCAGAAGATGGACGTTCCATGATTATCAATTAAAGCTATCACAACTTCTGTATTAAAAAGTCTTATAATGATATTGAAATACATCTTCGAAAACTAATTTAGCCTTCACATTTGCAAGATGCATGTTTTCCTATAAAATGAGTTGAAACTAATTTTGGGAAATCTAATGTTGACGTAATGCTGGGTAAAGCAACACTACATACTGACAAGCTAATATCTTCATAGAAATAATTATTAATATTACTAACTGGGAGATGAAGTAGAGGTTACCACAGATGACAAAAACAAAAATCCTGTACATTTCACATTTTCTAAACCAATATCCACCCATTAAAAATATATAGTTTGATGTTGTTGGGGTAATAGGTGCTTATATAATGAATAATCTACATGTTCTTGAAAATATAATACAATTTTGTGAATAAAATAAATATATTTAAGCTGCCCAGGACTGAAAAGCTTTGTGACATAACGGCCCACCAATTTGGGATTTTTACCTTTTTTTCTTATTGTCACAAGCTGATTTGGGGCTCATATATTTTAAGGATTTTTGACTGAGAATTCATCTGTTTCCACTATAAAAGTCCATACATTGAAAAAATAAAGTGGGTGCGGTCTTCTCACTGATCCAGTACGGCGGTGCTTAAATATTCCTATTCAATCATCAGAAAATTCACCAATTTCCCTTGCCCCCAAAATAATACAATTTTGTGAATAAAATAAATATATTTAAGCTGTCCAGGACTGAAAAGCTTTGTGACATAACGGCCCACCAATTTGGGATTTTTAACTTTTTTTCTTATTGTCACAAGCTGATTTGGGGCTCATATATTGTTGCCTACTCTCTCCCTATCTTTCATAGGTTTTATTAGCTGGGATTATATTATATGTATGTATTTATTTATTGGTATAATTTGTTATTTATCAGCGCACTGTATAAAATATTAGAATTGTCCTTCTGACATTCTTCTTTTCAACAGCATAGAGTAGTTCTAGTTTACAAAATGATATAACTATATGACCGTGGGTAAATCTATGATGATCATGATGATGATGATGATGAGACTGTTTCTATACATAAGTAATTCAATTATAATAACATGGGACAATTATTGACTCAAGGTCACCAGTATCAGAGAAAATCAAAGTTTAAGATTAAATATCCACATTCCAAATCAATGTCGTAATTTTTAGAGCACCTTAAGGTAACACAATGACGTGTGGATCCAGAATGTTGATTTCAATGGGATTCTATGGCTTAAAAATACCAATTTATTTCATACATCAAATATATTTTAGAATGTAAACTACATCGTGATATTTGGACTCGATACAATATTTACTGTTGCTATTGCCATCTGAGGTAACATAATTATATCATTATTTTATCATATGTATTGATACCTTTCTCTTAGTTGCTACTCAGTCGTTGATCATTCAGTCAAAATTCAGTAAGATTTTGAAACATCACAGAAACCTACACACACACACACACATCTTTAAATACTGCACACACACACACTCACACACACACATTAATTTTTCTGTGCTGATCTGTTGCTAAGCCATATTCACTGACTCACTTATTGATTCACACACACACACACACAAATATGCACACACACACATTAACGTTTCTGTGCAGATGTGTTGCTAAGCCATACTCACACACACACTCATTGACACACACACACACACACTTACGCGGTACAAGGAAGAAGAAAACGAAGATCCCTAATGCAGCAATAATAGCTCCTGGTACGATAAATGACAGGCCCCATTCATCTTCAGCAAAACCACCAGCTATCAACGAGCCGATGATGTTACCAAATGACGTGTGAGAGTTCCACAGACCCATGATTAAACCACGCCTTGAAGACAGAAGAAGAAAAAACAACAATATGTTACTATGTGTACTATATCTGTGTATACGATCATAACATTATATCATATTACAATATGTTACTACGTATGACTATGTCCCATAATGAGTCAATATAAACACAGATATTTTTACAATTACGAGTCATTTCTATAGCCTCATACACTGTTCTCACCCAAGATATACGGCCACGAGATTAGAGAAATGAGTCAAGGACTGAAGAATGAAAAACCTACAGACACAGATAATGATGAGACTCAATCCCAAGACCTGGAGGTCTGCATTATATCCTTGAGCACCCCCGAGCATCCCGTGCGGGCCACAGTGGGCTGCAACTCACCGGGCAGGCGATAATAATGGTGATAATTTTCAAGGGTGGGAGCTGTTGGGAGCCTCATGGGTAGAGTTTGAGACTATTTACCTATGGCTAAGGATATTCTATGCGGGAGATCGCAGGTTGGCACTGCGGTCGTGGCACTATAGTAGCAGGAGTTTTTCATCCAGCCAGGCAACTGGCAAGGTATTCTCCACCGAATATGCCATATATTCTAAATTTATTCAGAATTAGTCTCCGTGGGGAAGCTATAAATTACAGACCATATGCGTTTCCCTCATTGAGGTTTCCAGCCACGTTAAAAACTGGCATTTCGGGCATTTTTATTATCATTATACATATTGTTGCAGTGCCGTTGCCGGGCCCCACATAATTTTTGGTGCAGCCTTTGTTTATAACTTTCGGGCGCACATTTTCAACAAAAATAGTGATGCGAATTGTCATTTTTGGCTCAGAACTCACTTTATTAGCAAATATAATTTTTTATGAAACTTCTTTAAATTATCACCAGAATCAAAGTTGATTGATTGCCACTTCGCTTGAGCGCGTTAATGGACTATACTGGGTTAACGCTATGGGCGTTTGTGTGCCTATCACTGGAATGTGGCTGTGCTGTGGGCTTGGTATGTAACTTTGAGGTACGGTGCGGCCGTCCGCATTGAATAGTGTTGTGGGGCGGTTGTGGTCCTCTTTAATACTGGTTGGCTGCAGGCCAGAAATATTAGCCTGTGCAGAGTCTGCACCATAGAGGACTACCAAATGGATTTTAGGGGTAATCTATGTGTATATGTGTGTGTGCATGTGTGTGTGTGTGTGTTACAAGTTACTTACTTTCCTTTACCAAACCAATTTGCTACACAGGTCACAACAGTTGGCCAACCAGTTGACTGAGCAAAACCACCCAATATCTGTAAAATAATAATATAGTTAACACACACACAACACACACACATATATATATATATATATATATATATATCATGTGTGTGTGTGTGTCTCTCTCTCTCTCGCTCTCTATCTATCTATCTCTGTGTGTGTGTGTGTGTGTGTGTATCTGTATGTTTTAGCTATGTGAGTGTGTGTGTGTGTGTGTGTGTGTGTGTCTCTCTCTCTCTCTCTCTCTCTATCTATCTATCTCTGTGTGTGTGTGTGTGTGTATCTGTATGTTTTAGCTATGTGTGTGTGTGTGTGTGTGTGTGCGTGTGTGTGTGTCTACATATTTGTAAAGATTCTACATAATATTCTAAATTAAAGTATCCAAGCCTTTTTAATCATCCAATTAACGCTGACTCCTGTCATTTGGTTGTAGTCTGGGCATTTTATTTAGGTCATAATAGAAATCAGGTTCACCGGAGAGGAGGGGGGGGGGAGTCTATCTGCACCCGATAACCTAAAGAAATTACGGCATTCTAATTTTGCTGATAGAATAATTGTTGAAACTGTTCAATGTCAGTCAACAAATTTAATGACTCATCTATGTCACACGATACAGACAAAACGAACTAGGAAGTTATATCCATAATATTACATTTGGTTTCTCTAGTAAAGTAGACATTTATGAAACAACAGTACTGACTGTTTGACAGCTGATGGACAAAACTATTCAGTAAACTACTTTGAATAAAATATTTTTGGAATGACTTGGTTGTGTATACATATTGTGTGTGTGTGTGTGTGTGTGAGGTTGAGAAAGACATAGAATTAATCAATCACACACGCACAGACACATACAGAAAGAGATAAATGAGGGAGAGAGTGTGTCCAAAAAAAAATCAGAATTCAACGACTGAACATTTTAGGCTAAGCAGGTTACATTCTGAATTTTGGAATATAAATTCTCCAATCAGCTGACATTATAACTGACAGCAGACCAACCTGAACGGCAAGAAAATACGCCACATGGTGAATTTTCCAATATGCTGCCAAGCCGAACAGGGCTACCGTCGTCCCACTCATCAACATACCAGCTGACAGGAAGTATCGCAAACTAACCCGCTCCGCAATATGTCCACTGTAAAGCAGAATAAAACAAGACGCATAATATTTTGGTGGATCGCACTAAAATAACAATGCGTACGACTGAAATAACAATAACGAGTAACACGCTTTAGCTGTGGATGAACGAATGAATGTGGTTTTACGGCACATCAGCAACAATGGTCATTTTGGGCCAAAACTAGTTAATGGTTTACGTTAAAATCACAAGCTTATTATTCTAAGAATACATTCTTCCTGCAATCTATCAATAAAAACAGTGAAGACCAGCTTCTGCCAGTATACAATTAATCTTATTATGCACATCAGTTGGCAAAAATTAGCTGTGGATGAAGAAACCGCAGAAGTGAATCATGGTCTGTGGTGTATCTTCTGTTTTCAGTAAGATGGTGCAAGTTTAGCCTCATCATTGGCTACACTTGGTACACAGGACTGAGAGGACATGGAATGATTGGATGACAAGAGGATCCGAGCTCCAGTATCCACGTCCTGATTATCTAAAAATTATTACAAAAGAGAACACTTCTTTTAAAGTGTACACAGCAACACTTATGCCAATGAATAGGTGCTATTTAAAATAGTTCAGTAATAATAATAATTTAGTATTGTTCAGAAAATATTCCCCCCCTCTCCCAAGCAACCGTCCTGCTCCTAATGTCAGGTGGTTCACTAATGTAGATATCTGTCTTTATTTTACTCTTCTTCTGGTGACCCATTTGTGACTCAACAATACTGACATGAGTCAGCCTCCTCCATGGGTACAGATCCGGAATCATCTCACCATGAAACCTTTCGAAAGCTGGTAATCTCTCAGATCACACTTGGTGACCTTCACTGCTGATATTGGTTTGTGACGATATGTCATGGAAGACGTGTCAGAAATGAATATAGTCATCTTTGAAGTTACACTTCCACAACCCATCCTCATCCATATTTGAAACATCAAAATAGATTTTTGCCCATCCACCTGGATGACTCTCTGGCTAAAATCACATCCTCCAGGTACCACATATATCACTGATACTGTTAGTTCGATTTTCCGAACGATCTCATTCTTTGTTACCTTTTTGGTTCCATCAAAATCATCAGTTACCATTATGAGTTATAACATTCTATTTTACACTATGAGAGCTAGACGATGAACTTTGTTAATGTCTTCAAAATACAGACAGCTCAATGGCAGACATGAGAGGCAAAAGGGAGAAAATGTAAATTAGATATCCAAAATATGACTACTATAAAAGTCTGAAGCCCCTTCATAGTCCATTCCTTGACGCGGTGATCATCACCAGGGGCTAGCGTGTCTCACCGAGCTCTGGCTTCTGTTAGGGACACCCAAGCTGGATTGGTCAAGGAGTTGAGGCTAGACCGATATAGACTTGAGGGTGAGGTAACCAAAACAGAAACTTCGGGGTGCTGAAGTCAGAGATATTCGACGGCATGGTGCACTTTAACAGCCCATAATACCATGCATCAACAGCTATTTCGGCTACATTTCTGGACAATAGTAACGTAATCGGTGCTCGTCCTGTGATGACTCACTAGGCAGGTACAGTGCCACTCTCCTTCTCCAGACGAAGCTGTATGGCACAAGAAGTGATCTACTGAGAACAGTATCATTCATAGTCACTGCTGGCCTCGACATGTGTTCAACAAGCGAACGAGAAGAAGAAAGTTTGAAATATTATCACGGAGAACATATTAAGTGAGATGATAGAGATCTGATCAAAGCAAATTCTGTCATCAAGTGACCGGTTGTAGCTTTTCATCTGGTTAACCATCACTGAGGTATACTGATGGACCCTGGTCTCGTGGGTAGAGTGTGGGACTATTCACCAATGGTTATGGTCAAGCTATGTGAGAGCTCGGAGGTTCGAATCCCGGCCGTGGCACTACAGTAGGAGGAGTTTTTCATCCAACCAGGCAACTGGCAAGGTTTTCTCCGCCGAATAATCCATCTATTGTAAATTTATTTAGAATTAATTCCTGTGGTGAAGCTCTAAATTAGAAACCATATGCGTCTCCCTCACTTGAGGTGACCAGTAATGTAAAATAACTGCAATTTCGGCCATTATTAATATATGGCATTTAACAATTCAGTAATTTTATTCTAATAATTGAGATGAATGTCAGACTGCATCAACCAACTGAGAACAGATGGCAGATGACTTTTAGGAGACCTCAGGTTATTGTCCCCTTACTGCACACACACACATATATATATATATATATATATATATCCTATACACCTCCCAGTTCTCTGGATCAAATCCAAGTTTTCCCATTTTATGGGATATTTCATTCAATCATTTAATTTCCCAAGCATTATGCATTCCATCACTTATACTAATCGTATTATATATGATTGTATTATCATTATTATAATAAAAATAACAATAATAATAATGATGTCATTTTAATAGTAAGAGCCTAACAGGACCAGGAATCCATCAAACGTTCTACACAATGAAATTACACAATATCATATAACAACGTGTATATATAGACAGTAAATGTAGTATGAGTTAAAACATCAATATTACCATCGATACAAAAATATGCAAGATCAAATTAACCTTTTTTTGATAATTAGCCTAAAGTACATCACGCCATTGTCTAACATCGGACATTATATGTGTGGGTATGTTTAAGAAGTGACAAGTTGAGAAAATTTGCTACGCACCTGATGAACATACCAAGAGCATACGGGAAGAGAAATGCTATGTCCATGTAGCCCAACAGCTCATTACCGTCTTTACCATCTGGAAAATATAAACAACACAACTGCGTGAATTTGTTTATTGCAGAAAATATATTCTCTGATTATAGGAATCAATGTTATATATACGCACACACACATATATATATTGAGATTTTTTGGCACGGTGTTGTCACCAGACATTTGATATTTTCATTTTATTCCATCTTTAGGCTGGTAATAAGCAGAGTTTGTCTCCTGAAATGCTGTCTCACAGTTTTCATTTCATTCTCCAACAATTCAATTATTTCTTTTTGACTCTTGCCTTTCGGGGCTGAATTGATTGGCAACATGATACCAAACAGCAGCTTCACGAGTTAATAGAGTGACTTCATTGATCTACGAATTTATCCCGTCGCCGAGTCAATTCTGCTGTGACCTGATGCAGCCTATTCAGCTGTCAGAAGTTTTGTATAATATAGTTCAAGGGAGTGCTACCACCCATACACCTACATGTATTTTCATGTGTATTTATACAATTGTTGCCTGAATAAATTTGTTAGTGAACATAGTAGCGGAATGAGTGAATACAAATACGGTATATTGAGGAATATCTGTTTGCATTCTTTTAATTCCATTCTTTGATCAGTTGTCTTGTATTCTTCAATTCACTTATTTATTTTTTAATACTAATATCTTAACCTGAAACATCCTTTTCATGGTATGAATCAGGAATACTGGGTATGCCTTTATAATTAAATATCTTAAATACTCACCTGTTTCTTTGACATTTTTCTAGATTCTATCAAGATTGAAGATGAGGTCTGGGCTAATATTTACTATGGGTACCACCGATATTCAGATCATTCTCTCCCCTCAAAATATGAGAGATGTTATTTTCGTGCCACGAGCAAATTTGGGGTTTTACAGTATTCTGACATTCTAGACTGAGCATGTATCACGCGATGAGCCATTAACATACCAAACGGTGCCCAGCCACAGTGAGTGGTGCCATTCTGTACAACATCCGTCAAATCAAATGTCCTAAATAGTGATGATTGGTTTCCAGGTTGGAGCGGCACTGAACAATTACTGGGGTTGAGGATGCTCTGAAATAAAACGAATGTGCTGCACATTATTGACATACATCAGCATAAAATCGAATAAGTAACCGGAACTTATAATTCCCCAGTAACAACATTATCAGTACACAATCATCTCTCTCTCTCTCTCATGAGGGAGTTTAAGGCCTCCCCCCCCCTTTAGTACCCCCACACAATTGATTTTCTCAACGGATTTACACAAATCACGTGATTGAGTTTGGCAAAAAAGTGAACGCAATATGGTGATTTTTCAGAACATAATTTTTAGCTAAACCACTACTGCCCACCTCTGACCAAAATGGACATAACAGCCTGGCCACGACATAACAGCCTGGCCACGACATAACAGCCTGGCCACTGCCGAGAAAGAAATGCTGGTAACACTTAATTGAACCACATTTATGCAATGTTATGATCCAGATAATATAATTCAGTAGTGGCAAATTAGTAATTAATGTTCGATAACTGACTATATTTAATAACTGACAGCCAATGACCATAAAGACAGTCACTGGCCATAAATCTAAGAAAGTAAAATGAAAAATTCTCATTTCTATAATTTTTGTATTAAAAAAAACACGTGTTTGTGATTGATAAGGGTTGAATAAAAATGAGTAACTCATAAAATATAGATTTAGTCATCTTTATGAAGTTGAGGATATTTTTAATTATGGTACTTATCAATGGAACTACATAGCCATCTAAAAATTACTCAATGCCACACTAAAATAACCCAGAACTACAAATGCGACATTTATTGCACGTTGTTTAAAGCCAGCCATTCTAACCAATATCGCTTTGGAAGCTGACAACTTCCTTGGCATTTGACTGTAATGTCGAACAAAATGTATGTCATACACCGGTAGGTTAATATGAGAACAATTAGGTCTATGATCGTCTATGTAGATTTATGCTACGATCATCAAGCACAGATAATTCACATACTTACACTAATACTTCGTTTGCTTTCTGGGGCGGGTTAGAGTACAATACAGTGTTTATTATTAATAAAGCATACAATTTTGCATGCATTCCCTGGATCATGTAATTGCATAAAGTCAAGTCGGTCGATTGATTTTTACAGCGGCCACTTTTGTGCACGTGGTAGGCTAATTGGGCCGAGCGACTTCCAAAGGTAATGAGGCGAAGTCGAAGATGAAACACCCTTCAGATATGCATAAAGTCAAATAATGCTACATAGGAATATAGAAGCTCATTTCTGTGCATGATATTAATAAATATAAATTATATTTGTCAGCACTAACAGACCTCTCCTATGGTAAAAAAAACCATACATATATTAAAAAACACTGACAGGACATTTCCCTGCAATCAGACGCACATGCACATTTTTTTAGGAAAATATCTCACTACATGAGGCAAGTATGCAGGATTTTCTGATAGGCTATTCAATTGATCACCAAAACAAAATTTATTATTAAAAAAGCTGATAATTTCTTCTAACCGTATAAATTCCCAAGAGAAAGGTTTCAAATTAGATATTTTCTTCAAAATAGTATGACTGCATGTAAATCATATAACTGTCCGAGAAATGGACTCCCTCTATGTTCAGGCCTGTATATTTCAGTTCAGTTCAAAATCCATCGAACATAATTTCCTACTGGGAAATAATGTTCGGAACAACCGTTAACCATAGAACCTATAGTTGTCTCCAACGGTTTGTGGTCGAATTAGTTGCAGATATTAATGATCGTTCTTGAAAAAGTGACGGAGATTAAGGGACCAATCAGGGCAGTTACCGCTGAGTGAAGACACGAAAAGGTCGGGTTCTTTTTTGTTGTTTCACCCGCAGAGTTAGAAGACATCCATTTAATTGTTTCGTTAGGCTTATTTACTAGCCCAATGTTGTTAAACCACACCGTATACTGTACACAACCATATTATTAAGAGATCGTCGACATCAGATATTACTAAGTCAATTAATGTTAGGTTTCTAGGTTTTGTTGTTCGGGGGAGAATCACCAGGCTGTCGCTTAATCGGCACAGCCTCTATGTTCGAGTGGTTGAGAAACCCCTCCTCCCCCACCACCACTCACAGGGAAGCAGTACGGAAAGATGGAGCCGAAATACCCTGAGGGTGGTCACTGCCAGAGTGTTTTACGTCCTCGGGGGGGGTTTAACGTCCCCCCTTTATTTTAAATAATTCAGTAGAGACGGCAGCGCCATTTAACGTGGTCATCCACCCACGATGTAGTGAGCCGAGAAATTAATCCCTGGAAAAGTTTCGACCTCTTACAGGGTTCGAACCTGCGACCATTGTCACCGAGTGCCGGGTGCTTAACCGCTAGGCCACCGGAGCTCACTTCATGTTAAGTATAACTGTATGGAAATTGTCAAGCTGCGGCTATATAGTGTTAATGATAAAGTATATTTAATGAAGCGCCCTTACCAGCAGGAACCATTCAAAGGCGCTGTACTAATAATCATATTTCTCACGATATAGTATCAACAAAATCTGGGAATATGCTAATTATCGAAAGGAAACTTTAAATGAGGTTATCACCGCTTTCAGTGATGCATGTGGAGTAGGTGACTGGGTGCATAACATATTGAGTGGGCAGCTTTTTGATGTTTGTGAATAAACAGTTTCTTTAACAACAACGGCCTGTTGATACTAGTTCCTTGTTGATCTGATAGGATAAGAACTGTTAATATGTCATCTCGCCCCACTGAAGCTAACAGTGGCATTGATGTCGTCGCTAGGGCTAAAGCTGTTGCAAAGAAGGCCGGATTACTGGCAGAGGAAGTTGCCATGAAGGAGCAGCAATTTTTTTTATCTAGAGACCGAAGAATTCATGTTACAACAGAGGAAGTGTGCTCTTGATGTACGCATAGAGATGGCAAAGGCTGAGGCGGTGGAAAAGGCCTACTCTGAATTTGACGTTGAGGAAACCATTCATGATCAGCATATTGCTAGTAATTTGAAAGAGAACACAGTTTAATTTATAAACTGCTGATGGCCTAATACTATGCCACCCGGTGTTTTTGTGAATCTTGCCGACGTATTTTGGGCGACGTTGGACTAAAGCGGTATCTGACCTCGCTACAACAAGTACAAGCAAGGTCAAAATGGATAAAGGCAGGTCGCAACCTCTGCATCGGTGACGTTGTACACCTTACACCAAGGAGTTTATGGACGTGTGAGTGAGACGTATCCAGGGAAAGACGAAGAGTTCTTGCTTTGTGTGACCTATAGACAAGATCTGCTTACTGTAAGAAGTTTAAGTATATTATTGAACATTATTTACTTTACATATTTACTTTACATATTCTGCATTCTATGAACCAAGTTTCACTTGTACAATTGAATTACTTAATGTATGTGTCAGTATTTTCAGTTATTCTATGGTTAACCTAGTAATTTGTATTAAACGTCTCATAGGTTCCGCATTTTAAGGGGCCAGTATGTTAACTATAGAACGTATTTTTCTCTAATTATTTGTAAATATTAATGGTCGTTCACGAAAAGGTGATGGAGAGTAAGGGACCAATCAGGGCAGTTGTCACTGAGTGAATTTAGGAGAAGGGGTGGATTTTTTCGTTGTTTCACACCGTGGAGTTAGAAGACATCCGTTTAATTGATTCACTAAGCTTATTTACTCACTGAATGTTGTTAAACCACACCGTATACTGTACACAACTATATTATTCATAGATCGTTGATATCAGATATTATAAAGTCAATTTGTGTAGACTATATCAGTATGGACATTGTCAAGTTGCGGCTATATCGTGTTGTATGTGACTGTGTGTATAACATATTGAGTGGACAGCTTTTCGATTCCTTGTGAATTATGTAGCAAAGACGTGGGTTATAGTGATTAAGTTATACATATAAACATATAGTGAGGACTGGGGTTTATACGTACTGGGAGTGTGATTTGCCTCATTTGTCAAATGTACATATTTCATGTAATTTAAGAAACAATAACAGCCATTACGAGCGGCTCGTCGTTCGGCCTCCTAATGTGGAAGGACTCAAAAGTATTATTTTGTACAGATAATAAGATGGTTAAAGCAAGTATTGTAAAAGGGTCTTGCTAAGGGAACCCCAGCTATTGTCATCTGTTTGAGAATGGCATGTATATTCTGTGTTGTACAACTTTGAAATTAGTGCTTGCTGGCTTCCTGTGACAAACAATATGGCGCCTGGTGCGATATCTCGTTTACGTTACCCCCATCGTAGACGGTGGTTCGTGTGTCGGCTTGGTTTGTGATAATAATTTTGATGTAACAATTTTAACTAGATTTATCATTTTATGCATCGCATGTCTCACGAAAGCATCATGTCCATTTGTTGCCAAGAGCTCTGGGATTACAAAAGTCACTGGATCAAGAAATAGCTCACTACAGACAGTTACAGGCTACCGACGGGATTTCAATACTGTATGTTCCCTGTCTTATTTAAGAAATTTCAATCTGATCGTCCAATTCACCTCACACAACACCCAATCACCTGTCATGGTTTTATACCCGTGGCATCGCAGGCCAGTCAAACCACGAGGGGAGAGACTGAATATACTGTGGGCCTACTGCACACGGGATGACACTGTTTCGTGCCTCTAATTGTGTCTAGTGAATGTGTCCACGTAAGAGCTGGAGTATGTGTGCGCAAGGGAAAAAACGTCCAGTTTCAGGCACAGCTATAATTGTAAATGTAAACACGAAGCGACATATTTCTTTATCAGAGGCCTGGGACATGGGAATGAGAAGTCTTCAGCCAACTTCGGTGTCAGGTCATGGCCGGTTAACGATTTGATTGATGTTAGGGAGAATTAGAAATCACCCATTCGTGCAGCTTTAAGGTTTGTGGCCGACGAATTGTGGGGTCAATGGGTGTGAAACCATAGTGCTCCAATTGATAGATGTGTGAAAGAAGTCGGTGGTGACCCGTTCTGTACCGCTTGGCAATTTGTGGCCGGCCGGTTGTTGGGATCGTACGGATGTAGAGGTTGTAGCCGCGGGGTTTGGTTGGGTTTGTACGCTATTAATGTTTTCGTGGTGTGGGTTGAATGTGGGAAAGATTTGTTAGTGAATGTTTGTTATGGTACAGCCAAGTCAGCGGAGATTGGATCAAGGGACATGCGAGTCTCCACTGGACAACACGCTGGTTGTGCTGGGGGGGGGGGGGGGGTTCCCCTTTATATACCTGTTTGAATGCATGGGAGGATTTTTAGTGGGGGATTGTTCTGGAGTTATAGTTTCTAGGAGTGTATAGTTTTTGTACAGTTTTGAGTAGAGGAATAAAGTAGATTCGAGATCACATGAATTCTGAGTTTTGAAAGAGAGAACTTAGCTATGGCCGAGATCCGGCACAGGTACTTTACATCAAGACCTGACAGAGCTTAAGAGTGCTTCACCTGGAAGCAAATATATCAAATTCTTTGTGTGCTAATTTTATTCTAGATACCTAACTAAAGGGCATACATAAATCTTGATAGAACAAGTTGGGTAACACAAGCATTAGCAAATACTCCACAACTACTGTTAAAAATCGGCAGTTTGTTAGATCTATCGGCATCATATTGGACCACATTCTGGGGAGCTAATGTGTTGTTGCTTTCTTCGCCTGTCTCAGAAAAGTAATTTATTCAAAAATATTGACAACCATCACTACATAAAAAGGGACCAGGTTATCATAAATTCATCAAGACGGGTGGTGCCTGTAATCAATTCCACGCAAAGAACATCCAGCTTAAGCAAATATGTGTTTGTATTCCATTGCCAGAGATTCCTAACCATTCGTTGTGTCCAGTAGGCACCTTGAAATGAATGTTTCTGTTTTAAGTTCTGTCCAACAGTGGTCAGATCCTGTGTTTACACGGACAACAGTGCTGTGTACTGTACTGATCGGAAATGATGTTATTCATCGTGCCATTTAGAATGTACTTACTGTACTGGAAATATCGGAAATAAATAGCATGGCCACATAAACAGTGTTTTATAAACTGTGAATCTGGCGCCGAGGATAAAGTGAAGATTCTAATACAATGGCTTTTTCTTTACCCGAATTTCCACCTTTTGATCTGGTAGAAATCAGTAACACGGGTCCAAGATGGATAGCCCGTTTCAAAATATTGCTGACCGCCATGGACGTACAAAATTATTAAAGCAGTTGAAAGAAAGCCCGCTTGTTCCATTACATGGGATATATACAGGTGTTGTGACATTTAGGATACTTTCCAAGTTAATGACGACAACTATGCTGCTGTGAAACAGAAAATGAATAGCTACTTAACGTTCCAGAATGCATTAGTGTATTTGAGCGCCATGTATTTTGCCGCTTGAAACAGAATGACGGTGAAACGCTGGATCAGTTATGTGCTCCATTAAAAAATGCTGTCTGTCAACTATGATTTTCTGGACGACTAAAAAGCTAAAAAATCAAGATGCAAATGGTTGAATGGTGCAGACAGACGTGCCTTCAAGGCAAGTTTATCTCCAAAGCGGTGTCTCTAAATGAATTTCTAGAACTTGTTTAATCCATGGAACAAATGTTGCCACCCGCTTTGTTGAGAGATAATTTCTCGGAATTTTAAATATTCAAAACTGAAAATATGGCTATTATGTGGACTAGGTCCATATATATTAATTATCGCTATTTTTGTGTGAAATTGATGGCTTTTAAAAAGTAATTATATGGTGCTTCTCACTAGTCAATTAAAACAGTTTTAATTGGAAAAGGGGCTTATATAAAACAGTTTTAATTGGAAAACACCATATATATGAGTTCTCTTAAAATTACAGATGAAGAGAGCACAGAAACCAGCTTGACACATGAATCAACAGTTTTTTTCAGAAATGGAGATTGCTAATGGTGATGACTCAGAAAGTGCCTCTGACTCAAGTTCATCCCAAATATACATTGATTTTATCAGTGACAGCACAGCCAGTGAGAATGATGCCTTTTACCCACTCTATGAAGATCTTCCCCTCAGTAAAGAAAATATTCAGGGATTGTATGCGATGTCCTGTTTTATGCAGAATAAATTATCTGCCGCAGCTTCCAAGCATATAATAGAGACATTCAAAGGTAACTTTCCAGAAGGAAAAGATTTGCAGAATTTGTCTTACCAGGATATGTGGAAAGTTGTGGACAGTCATGAATGACGAGAAGTTCATCATTCCCATTTGTGTTTCAGTCTTTCCGGATTACCTGGACCGATATGACTGTTATGGTTTAAGATATAATGGTTCAAACCAAAACAAGGACAACCCGACAAATGTTTGTCTTTGCTGATGTGAAAAAGGAAACCGACCAATTGTTGGAAACTCCAAGTGAGTATTTCCTCTAATTGATATGTCATAGTTGTACCGTAATGTATTTCGCTACTAGTTTGTTGTGGGGCTTATTTTTTATTTAACTATTGAGATAATTTTTATAATTGATGAAAGTTGTTCTAACAGAATAGAAATTGAATTCGCTTCTTGAATATACTGGAAAATGATGTCCCATTACATGACTTATTTAGTACAATCATGGTGGCACATCACTGTGAATTTTTTATTATTATAGAGTAAACCCTGGTTGCCAAATAAATCTGCAATGGTGACCATGCAACTAGACTGTGTACCTGTAGTTTGGACACAGTTTGGTTATGTACCCAATTTAGTGCCTTGTTCGTAACACCAAAGTTTCTGTCCAATTAAATATTGTGCTAACTATCCTGATCATTTTTTCAACACTCCATAATGCCAAATATCCTAACAGAGGAAATGACTCCATAATGCCAAGTATCCTAACAGAGGAAATGACTCCATAATGCCAAGTATCCTAACAGAGGAAATGACTCCATAATGCCAAGTATCCTAACAGAGGAAATGACTCCATAATGCAAAGTATCCTAACAGAGGAAATGACTCCATAATGCCAAGTATCCTAACAGAGGAAATGACTCCATAATGCCAAGTATACTAACAGAGGAAATGACTCCATAATGCCAAGTATCCTTACAGAGGATATGACTGCCTAATGCCAAGTATCCAGAACATATTTTGTTGACCTTTAGAACAACAAGGACCAGTATATAAGCAGCCACGCTGCCCAGACAGGCCATCAGGGTTGTGAAATTAAGCTCCGGATCTATTCCTACATCTTTAGGCTCAGATTCTAAAACTTAGCAATAGCGGTTTGATTCTTCGAGTTTTAACTCAACGTATTTTATATTTCAAAATTTGGACATATTGGAAAAGCGTTTCTACTTTATTTGATTTGATTCACGTTTCGGTTTTTGTATTGTTTAGATTTAAGTTATCACAACGAGACGGGTTTTATATTTTTTGAGACAATCGATTGTCATATTTATTTTATTTTCATTTATTAGTGTAACAAATTAGTTTAGTGTCATATCACCGGACTTGTATCAATCGATTGCCTACAAGTAACTAAGGAGAGGACTTAGTTACAATATGATACAAACAGTAATTTCACAACGCACTATTATGTGGCTTTATCACACAAAATATGACATATAATTATCTTTCCATGCATGATAACCACAACATATCAATGAAAGTTCATGATTACTGTGTTTAACTATTATTGTATCACATGTAGTGACTTTCAAGTGTGTAATGTTTATCAGTCACGTTCATGCAATACGTAGTGACTTTCACGTATATGATCATATATACAAAGTCTGTCACGTGTGTGATCATATCTAATGACTTTCCTTTGAAATTTCATACTTTAATTTTTTAAGACAAATAATAAATAAGAATATTTTAAGGATACTGAATAATTATTTAAACAACAGTGTGTATTGTTTCTGTTTGTCTGTGTGTGCATATGCGCGCGCACATAATGATGTACATGCAAACATCATGGTTGAAGCACAGATTAATTAGGATAGAACAAGTGAATTTTAAATGGCAACTTTTCTTCTTAAGACATGAATTGTCGACAACTGCGCATATATATATATATATATATATATATATATATACTGCAGTGCATGGATGGATAAGTGAAGATAATTCAGCAATAAATGTGATAAATCAGGATATATTAAGTTTAAATCCACATACAATACACTACTGTCATTTAACTCAGCCATAAACGACAACCTGTTCAGACTGTGATGGACTATATATACACAAATAAAAGACAACAACAGTCCAGATAATACCCAGAAATTTGACGATCATGTACAGGATTGATAAAGCAAGGAGAAAATTGCAAACAAATGAAGTTCTTAGTCTTAGAAAAGATCTATAAAGTACTTTAGTCAGGCTTTTAATATGTAAAAGGTATTCTACAAATTGAATAACCAATATATATATATATATATATATGTGTGTGTGTGTGTTAATATATACATATATATATATTATATATATATATATATATATATTAGCGAACAGCATCCTTATCCAACACTTTATAGGCCACAATTTTGGTGTTGTGATGATACAATATCATTTTGATCAATATAAACTGTGACGTTGTGCTATATCTCTGTTATTTTAGAGCAAACCGCCAGTTCAGATCAATGATAATATTGACATATAACTGTTAAATGTATGATGTTTATACCAATAAAAGCGAAGGTGTGTGTGTGTTTGCCACAAAAAAAACAGAACTGGCAGCACTTTATTGTGGCTAACCGGTTTCTCCCTGTGTTAGTTGAGCTTTCAGTAAATTTTGTTTTTAATAAACATGCGCATGAATGTGTGCGTGTGTCTGTTTGTTCAGAAAAGATTCTGACAAAAGTGTTAAACGGTGGTGAATATGACATGATGTTGGCTGGAACTGTGATGTTTACTCATTAAAATTCCTTAGTTTTAAAATTAAAGTGAGTACGCCCTTTAACCTTGTAAATAATAAATGCAGATGAATTGGATGTTGATGAGGCACAGAAGATCACACTCAATGTTTATTCATAATTATGCCGATAATGAGTCATGGTATAAAATGAGGAACCCAAGAACACCATCCGTGTTACATAATGGCATATGAGGAGTGATTGTCAGTGTGCAATCAGGAGTGATGATGGTCCATCTGATGTTTAGATTAGATTTAGCCAATCGAGTGTTTAGCTTGGCAGGACAGGAGCATTCCTTAGGATGTTGAGGGTGAACTCAGTCAGGCAGGCACTAGAGCTTGTCCAGAATCAGTTTTCATAACTTGTAAGTTGTATGACAATTGAATGAAATGGGGGGATGCACACTGTACCATCCCATCAAAATCTGAATATACAAGATGGTTGATCAAGCATTCATAATGAACCCATCCCGACATTGTCATATTACATGCCTTCAATTTTTTACTGTCGCTGCTTTATGGCCAGTCTGTGGCAAGATAAATGGACCAAGCGACCTCCAACGGTAATGAGGCAAAATTAAAGATGAACCATCCTTCTGACGAAGACCAATTTGAACCCAGATACTATAGATCTACGGCTAACCGCAGCACCGGTGTTCCAGCTAGGTTTTGAAAAGGACAGGGTGCAGTTAGCCGGTGTACAACATTTTTATGTGTGAACGACAATCCACGAAATGGAGCTTATGGCAATGCCAGATTTACCGATTCCAGAAAGCTCAGTAACTGGATGGTGCCCGTGGGAAATGCTGCCATGTGTACCAGATACCCCAAACTCACCAGGCCACCCAAAAAAGGCAAACAGGGTGCAAAATAAGAGGGTCAGGGCGCACTGAAATGAGGGCGGGATACAGCACCCTCGAAGAAGGGTCTAATTGTAATACTACTCAAGACATGCAAGCAACCCACATCAGTCTTCAGATGGATGGCAAACCCGGTAAAACATCAGAGTAACTGCAAAGAACTGTGTTATAAGTCAATCGAAGAGGTAAAAGAGAAATCTGCCAGCGCACAATGCCAAAAAGATTGACCGTGCATGACAAAATGATCAAGGGCAGCAGTCAGTTAAAATATTAAAATGAACGATTATGTTTACGTAACAAAAATTCAAAAATGGTAAACATTTTGTTCTTTCTACATTAAATGTTTATGAGATATAAGTGAGCACATCATTATATCACCTTGCTTAATGATGTGCACCATATATGACTGGCAATACAATCTTAGTTGCAATCTTTAAGTGTCTGCTCTTCTTTTATTTTGTTTAAATATTTTTTTAGTTTTACACCAACAACCTATTTTTAGGAGAAAACCCAGTGTTCTTAGAGTAAAATACCAAACATCAATACCAGCTAGTGAGCCTGGACGGTGTACCAGCTAGTGAGCCTGGATGGTGTACCAGCTAGTGAGCCTGGATGGTGTTCCAGCTAGTGAGCCTGGACGGTGTACCAGCTAGTGAGACTGGACGGTGTACCAGCTAGTGAGCCTGGACGGTGTACCAGCTAGTGAGCCTGGACGGTGTACCAGCTAGTGAGCCTGGACGGTGTACCAGCTAGTGAGCCTGGACGGTGTACCAGCTAGTGAGCCTGGACGGTGTACCAGCTAGTGAGCCTGGACAGTGTACCAGCTAGTGAGCCTGGACGGTGTACCAGCTAGTGAGCCTGGACGGTGTACCAGCTAGTGAGCCTGGACGGTGTACCAGCTAGTGACCATGGCTGGTGTTCCAGCTAGTGACCCTAGCTGGTGTACATATTATCGGCTGCTGACCATGGAATATAAAAGGCTAAACTTAATCCCCCGTGTGATATTTTAATACAGGAGTCATCAAAATTGAGTCATATTATCAGGGTTTTAGGGTGGGCTCCTCACGAGCCCTGAGCGTCTGCTTTCCTGTATCGTTATTTTATATACTGGGGCTCCATGTAAAGTTCATGCTTCCGTCTAACACCCTCATCAGCGATTGAGACTTGATAAGTCATGATCCGTTTATTTACGATCCATTGTTAATGAATACCAATGATCCATTTTACAACAATTCACTTTTCGACTACATTCACCGAGAGTCAAACAAAAACTGACTTAAATTTTGTAAAGGGTTGCCAGCTCTAAGCTGGGTCAGAGGTCACACGGATTACGAAACAGCCAATGTGAAATATTCAGGTCCCTCGCCAAATCCGAACAACAAAGCTAAGCCAATGACGTTCGAATCTGGCATGGGACTCGTGAGTTTTCAATTTCAGTTTTAAATATTTCCAAACCGTTACAACATTTTAAACGTCCCCGAGTTTGAACAGCAATTAATCACTTCTCTCTCAAAGCACATTACTGTATAAAACAAAGAACATTTACAATCCATATACATAGATATATTAATATAACAAACTTCAGTTATTCAAACTCTGATAATATATCAGTAATTACAGGTGTGGCTTAAACGATATAATGTGGAACAAAATTTAGAGGGGGGATGTGTGATCTGAATCATAATTTGATTAATTAAAAGCTACTGTCACTGATTATGATATAACTAGAGCATCACAATGGGAAATGTTAATCTAATATAGTGTTCGTTTTTGTTTCTTGGCAAAGTGAAAAGGAACCAAATATTAAAAATACTGTGATGATATCTTGCTTACTACTCAAGATGTGGCCTTTCAAAGGAACCCCGATCCCATATCTGGTCCGAAAAGGGGGCCTTGGAAGGTCAATAAATAAATTTTAAAAATCCTTGATATTTTATATTTCTCACATACTTATTACCGGTATATCTACCGACAGTATAAAATGATAAGACTACACAATCATTATTACACAAATATGTATCACATTCCAAATATGGCTTGCCAGACAACGGGACATACAAACATATTTGCGTCAGTTGGCTTCAGGTAGCCATGTTTGACCGGTCACAATTTAAGAAATACAAAATTTGTACAATATAATTTTTGCAAATATTTACACATCTTTGTCCATATAACAAATCAATTTTTACAGGCTTTTTGCAAGCAAATATTTTGAACTACAGCTTGCCAAAAATGTATCAGAAGCTATATTCACGCTGTGAAAATAGGCTGGCAAAATATTGAAAATGGCAGAAAATCACCCAATTTGTATGATTCATAACTTCAAAATTATGCCTTGTTAACATACAGCTGTATCTTTAAACTTTTTTAATACATTACAATGACAGAGCACTTATTATTTCTCACACAAAGATTTTGACTCGAATCAGAAAAAATGTAAGATCCGCAAATGTCAACCGTAGTGTACTTCAAATGTATTTATGTTACAGTTAAATGATTTTTAGATTTGTTATCAACACAGTTTCTCTTATAAGCATAAATCTACAACTTAAGATGACAAAATAAACAGAATTTCTTGAGTAAATTTAAGCAAACCACATTTCAAGTTTAATATATAAATAACAATATATACAATCACCAACACATCTGCGTGATTTCGAAGGATCTATGAGTATGAAATAAATTTATTTTATAATGATTTTAAAATTCATAGATCAGTCAAAAATTATAAGACTCTTAGATACTACAAAGTATTGTGTTTGTATCCACTTTTTAATCATGGTAGTCCGATACATTTAGACTATTATCACCACTAAAGAATTCTGCTTTATATTCATTGTACAATTTCTTCACGTCTTCCAAAGTTTCCGCTTTCCTTTGTACTACCAGACTTTCCTGTTACAAAATCTAGCTCTGAGCTGAATACAAACTGGTAAGCTATATATCATGTACATCATTAATCTGTGGCCATCTAAACACATCCCTACATCCACAGTTTAAAAACAGAACAACTGCACTGTCATCAGGTTTTAACGTTTAATCTAACGTTTAAAAAAAACCTTCATGTTCATACGTAACCGCCACAAAAACACCCAGTCTGTCAAATTTAAACCTTTTATGGCTCAATGGTGTTGACATTTCATCTCTTTCTTATCGTTTTCTGCTGTGGGACTCGGGGTTAACAACATTATTTGTTAGCACTATTTTCAATGCCCATTGCTCACCAGGTGGCGCTATTCACAGAATCAGCACAGAGTTCCTGGGACAGTGTACCATTTGAAAATACTATTACCAGGTCTGACTTTAGTTCCTCCCACTTCTCTTTCCCTAATGTAAACTTTGCATGTTTTTCATACCCAACACCCGCTTTAAATATCTAACTTCATTTCTCAATACTTTTGATTGATCTCTGTGGAAACTCAACAGCTGTCTTTGAATATCAATTTAATCAAAATCTTAATCTGAGAGTTCAAAGCATCAACAGGTTGATCACTAAACTGCCTATCCAGAATCTTCTCTTTTTTTGTCTAAACTAAATTTTCTTGTTTTCCAATTTAATACCAAGGTTGTGCTGAAGTCTTTGATATTTGGCTGAACTCTTAACATCACACAGTTGGTCTTGACACACACAAAGGCCTGTGTTTGTATGATTCAACTGTTCATGTAGACTGGCAAGTCGCTTATCTTGTCTTTTTCTTGTTTAGCTGATTTGTTATCTAATTCGCAGATAACCCTCTCTTTGGCGTGACAGATTTCCTTTAGAGTGTAGGAGCTCGGCTGTGATACATTCTTTGACTTTAAATTATCTTTTAAAGTCGGTCACATTGTATACACAGCGACTTTGTAGTATTGTTGCGCAACATTGTGGCTCTGTTTGAATTGGATGCAAATGTGTCAGTCTGATCATATTCCAGATGTACAACACACATGCTGTTAAAAAACTCTTGTGCCTTTGTTCTTCGGCTCTTGTTTTTATATAGTTTTGCAAAAGGTTTTTTTAAACGCACTTGCTTTTTTCTTCAGAGTCACTCTCATTTGTGAATCAAATTTTGGAAATCTATATTCCACAATAGTGTCTAGATATATACTGTCCAATACTTTTCTCTGACACAAAAATCACTCGACTCTAAGTCTAACAGAAGTCCATTTGTGAGGTCTTTCGCTTCTACTTCTAGCTGTGGAACTCTTGTCAAATCTAGCAAAGCAGACCTTGTAAAACCACACTCTTTCTTTTACACCAACATCGGCTCTTAATCTGTAACCTTAGAGTAACATTCTTTTCTCATTTCAGGACTCTTCAAGAGCATGCCTTCCTTCAACAATTTCTCAATCATCGGTCGACAGCAATTTCTGATATATTTCAAACACAGTACATTATTTCAAATATAATATTACCCTGTTTCAAGCTGTCTGTCAGTGTCACAGGTATCTAATCTACAATGAGTCATCACTGACTTACGTTTGAGTCAACTATCGGCTCACTCTACATCAACGCCATCCCTATTCTCTTCCAATCAATCGGCAGGACATCGCTGACATAACCAAGTACTGATCCCAAACACATTTTTCTGCTTCCAAACATAACCATATAATATTATTAACACGATTTTTCCCAACCCTGATACAGTCTGATACCATTTGGCAGATCTATGTGTCTTTAGTGATCTTAGTGTATTCTAGGCCATTTTATGGTTTGATAAAACAGTGAATTTTATACCTTGAGTATTCTAATTTTGTTCTTGTTTAATGGAAACTGAAATACTTCGCAATCATCCACGTGAGTAATCTGGTCAGACAGTTCGAAAAATAAATCGGTCGCATAAGAATAAACAGACCCAACATCACAATCAAGTCACTTTTCCCCAAAAACATGGATGAATTCAGATATTGCGCGTGAGTGATAGGACATAATATATGTGTCAGATACCGCGCATCAGTTATGACATACAGGTATATCAGATAAGGCATATGTGACCTACATGTATACATGTCAAACAGTGCACATCACCTACATCTATCTATCTAAAATATTCTAATGAAAGGGAATGACAAATATTTACTGATTAGCTCAGAAGAAATGTTATTATGTAAAATCGGATGTCATCACTTATAATTATATAAATACAATCTGGCTCCTAACCAAAATGAGCTTAATCCCACTCGGCGATAAAACTGAACAACAGACGCACCATTAGACAACAGGGTCTTCAGGTAATTTTAGATGGAAAATGCCCATCGTTCTCCATTCACCTTCCTATTACACAGACTGGCAGCCATTCTAGAACATCACAGATGGCACATCGTATTGAATTAATCACTCCATCTGCACTGCACGTACTTCACATTGTGTAGGTCTCTGCGTTTGGTAAAATTGTAAACTAGTGCGCTCAAGCTGATTATCTTGTACTTATGCATGGATGGAGATAAATTAAACATCTGTTCATTATGTATAATTAATGCGTCTTGACTGCAATAATGGATTGAAGTAATGCAGTACATTTAATAGATTTGTGACTGAGATACTGCTCATCATACAGCTATATACAATATTTATCTGTGAAAACATATATATATATATATATATATATATATATATATATATATATATATATCATACATACACACAAAACCTTCATATTGACAGGAACAATGACTAATGTATGATAACACTTACCTTAACAATGCTGATTGGCTTACGTGAGATATGATAGCTACAGTAGATGATGAAGGTAAATGCCAGCATGTAGAACTTATACCTGTCAAACAAAATATTAAACATAGTTAGTGTTTCACGCAGACACAATTTGACAAGAATCTCGGCTCCCCCACTAAAAGTGGGATCTGTATGTTTAAACCTGTAAAATCAAAAACCTGAACCATTACCTAGTTTTCTCTAAACTGGAACCTACAGCAGGTTCAATATTTTTAATTGATACAGTGGATCCTCTTACACATTGTTAGAGGCAAGAATAGGTGACATTTTACCCTGAAACTATGAAACCAGGATAGTCTTTACCAAGGTTCACCGCATGAAGCTGCACTATGTCAAGTACGGTGTTGCCTCACTATCACAAGGTCAAAATGAGTTTAATTATGATAATAATAAGATTAGAACATTCATATCTGTCGCAAAATTCAGGTTCATCCTGGTATTTCTTGATGCACAGTTGTCACCATTGTTTTGATGATGCCCTGTGTCAGTACATCATTGTACATCAGCGTTCAGTATAGTTGTGAATGTTTCACTGGGTGTTAATTTTTTGTAGGCACTGTTGCAGCTATATATAGCCTGGCACCATTCCATATTGGTTACCAAACACAAGCTGAACATTTAAAACACGAATTCTAGCCTTTATGTGCGAATTAACACCATTATTCTATAATTAGTTGTGAGTCACTGATCACCAATCGCAGATAATAACCACTGTCCCTGTCAGATACAACAACATATAAAATTATAAGTTATAACTCTGATGCAAAAGAAAATGTATCGGGAAGGTCAAGGACAGTGCAGACCATACACTAGCCATTTGAACTAGTAATGCGGACCTACACTCAGACCACCACCAAGATAAAATGACCTACTCTAAATTAAAATGTACATCGTACTGATACTGAGGACATGTGAAGCCACACTCGCATTGCATTTAATGTGGATTTTTCTTGTTAACCTTGTATTGTTGTGTGACTATTGAATATATTATACAAATCTTCATCATAGTTTATGTTACTGTCTGTATGAATCTTGTGGATGAGTGCGCAGTTTGGTTGCCAGAGAAACTCCTGTAATCAGCATTAATTTGATTTTTTCTGACAATCTGGTACAAAAGCTGTACAGATATGGCTGATGCATGATATGGCCCAATTTTCCTGATCATACTGACACCATGATAATAACAGATAACAATATTTACTATAACATCAAACTGTGTACATATAAACAATGACGTTGTAGACTTATGGATGTGACAGCCTACCATCAGTGACGATGACACAAACCTATAGAGACCATACAGCAAAAGGTACCAGCTGCTGGGTCGTCTCTAGTGGTATTATGACAACAGCTAGCCAGAATTAAATCTCTATCAGAGCTAGGAAACTCCCAGTATGTCGAAGGCTTTGTCAAAACATTAATCAAACAGTTAAAGCCCTCAAATGCTTACACCGGGTAACATACTTAGTATGAGTTGCTAACGACCGGAAAAACTGCGAACATGACCATCAGCTAAATAATCCAGTATGGTGGAAGAGATTTAAAACATGAAGTGTTGACACCAAGAGAGTCACTGACAAGTGGAACTGACCAATAAAATAAACAATCTCCATTACGACAGCCAATGCCTTAATAAACAAAAGACCGGATGGAAGAATCTAGAGCATCACAAAGATTAGAAATAGTAATCAAATCAACAGGGTTGGCATGTTTCTTCCATGGATTGTAATCACCATGGTAAAAAACCTTTTCTGTTACGGAAAGAATACTTCCTTCCCTTCCATTTAAGATTTCCCTAATCAACAGTAATTTAATACCTTCTCTTCCCAGAGAAACCACATCTACAGACCCTCATGATTACAATTTTTAAGTAATCGTACTCATATTCGAGTACCTTCAAAAGTAATCGTACACATTTGTTTTCCGAGCACTCGTACTCACGCATCTTCAAAGTAATCATACTCTATTACATTGTATTGTAATCGCTCCATCACTGTGCAATAATGCTCTATAAATTCTTGAATTGTTACCTTTTTGAACGGGCTTTATAAGCTTGGTATAATAATAATTGGAATAATAATAATAGTCAACACACTGCCTTCTTGTCAAAGCAGAATCTCTGTTTGGAAAGGTAAATATGGTTTCAAAACTCCACGATCGTGGATAATCAATGTCTACAAAGTGATAACATTGTGGAGATAGGAGACATAGATTTAATGCAAGTTAGAATTAATAATATGATTTATTCGACATTATTTCATATAAAATGGACCAAATTCTGAAAACATTCCCACCTGACCACTTCAGGTTGTATTAATATTTTTTATATATCAATTGCCATGTATATGACAAGGTCTGGCACAATTTTTAGGCTTCACTAAAAAATATTTTCACTTAAAAGTGCCACAGGGTATCTCTAATTATGCTGCTTTCGAAATCGCGCCTAATTTTTAACCCTGTTTGAAACCTGGTAACTTTTTAATTAATTGGCATAGAGACTGAAAGCTGTGTCATAGCTCTATCTAAAATTGCAATAAAGTGAAGCGAATGAATAAACCTGCGGTTGGCAGGTTAGGTCAAAATATGGAATTTATCAAGTTCAGTTGTTTTTTCTACCAATTTTGCATGACAATATATTTAGAACCCTGATGGTTAACAATGTTCAAACTGTACAATTTCAATCTCTGTACTCTAGAAAAAACTATATAAGTAAGAGGGAATTTACAGAGTGGTATGTGCTTGGTACAAACGATGATGTGGTGGTAGGCTAAACGGGCCGAGCGACCTCCAAACGTAATGAATCGAAGTCAAAGATGAAACACCCTACAGATATGTCCACACTGAGATTCGAACTCGGGTGGTAGTGATCTGCAGTCCAACTTGCTACCAACTAGACCCCATTAGAACAACCATTAAAATGTCACAGAAAGCTCCTGGAGAAACCAATTATCAGTAAACAGAAGATGAGAAGCCAACTCTCAGTTAGAGACTGAGAGTATAGATCTAGACGCCACTTAAAACAAATTGTAACTGTACATCGGATGATATACAATAATACATACATAAGACTGATAAGTCATAACATGAAAAATGAAATTATACATTAATTTAATGATTAAATTAATTAAATGTGGGGTAGACTCTAGACTATTATCTAAGACTAAGTCAGTAAGTGAAGTAACAGCTGTCACATAGATTAGAATGATAGATCTAATATCAAAAAAAATTAAATCATAGCAATGAACGAATGAAGATCTAGATCTAATTTTCTACCCTCTACATCTATGATCTAGAATCACATATTAGATTCTAGTCACTGCATCAGACGATCAGTTTGACTCGCCATCAGGCATCAAATGCGAAATGGTCACATGAACATGATGAACCATCCTCTCAGCAAAACGTTGTCGTACTAGATCTAGTTGAAAGAAACGTATCAAACTTACAAGTTTAATCGATTTCTGGGACTTTTGATACAACCCTGGCCGGCTCTTATACCCAATGGCACATCCATATCCCGATCTTGTGGAGAAAAGCCGGGAAAAACAGAACGAAACCTGGCCACCCCAAATGTTTACATCGCTATAAGCGGTTAACTATTTACCATAATGTACTGAGAAATACCGAATGATTCCGTGTATTAGTTAATCGGTATGGTGACGTGAGCTGTGCTTGCGTGTGTGCGCACGTGTGTGTATGTGTGTGTGTGTGTGTGTGTGTTTCTACTAGAAAGGTTATATTGATTTAAATCAATATGAATGGTGATGGCATTTGTGTCGTGCATTAGAGAGAGAGAGAGAGATAGAGAGAATTTTCTCCTATATTTTATTGCAATTTCTATCTAGAAAGGTTATATTGATTTAAATCAATATAAATGGTGATGGTATTTATGTCGTGAATTATTCATTTGGTATATGTTAATCATTGTGTGATCTATGTTCTCTCATCTCAATGGTGTTATCTAGTCCGTTTTTGTTATAGAATAAACTGAAATATAGTAATCATATATATATATATATATATATAGAGAGAGAGAGAGAGAGAGAGAGAGAGAGAGAGAGAGAGAGAGAGAGAGAGAATCTTCTATATTTTATTGCAATTTGTTAATAAGGTTAGAAAACAATTGTGAAAATATATATAGAATTCAGACTACTAAACGATTAAATATAGCAATATTATAATTATGCTCCTGGGCGCCTCCGTTGTCTAACTAATAGCGCGGTTGGCCAAATATAATAATAATAATAATAATAATAATGTATATTTAATAAAGCGCCCTTAATAGCAGGAGCCATTCAAAGGCGCTGTACAAATAATATGTAATTTAATAATACCCCAAATAATGTCTGTAAAAACCCTGTAATGATTTAAAAGATAATAATTATTTATCTGTGAAAGCGACCTTAAATAGGTGTGTTTTTAGTAGAGACTTAAAATTTCCAAGAGACGACGAATTTCTAATATTTGTTGGCAATTTATTCCACAAATTGGGGGCTGCAACACTAAACGCACAATCACCATATGACTTGAGCCGAGACACTGGCACCTGCAATAGTATCTGACTGGATGACCTGAGTTTTCGGGATGACTTTCTAATGGAAACCAGTTCACACAGGTATTCTGGCGCCATATCATTAATAGATTTATAAGTTATTAACAGAATCTTAAAATGGATACGCTGTCTAACAGGTAGCCAATGTAGTTTTTGAAGAATTGGGGTGATATGATCATAATTTCTAGTATTTGTTACAATGCGAGCTGCATTATTCTGAATTCGCTGAAGGCGATTAATGTTATAATCAGATATGCCATATAACAGGGAGTTACAATAGTCTATACGAGATGTAACAAAGGCATGAACTACAGTTACAAGTGATTCTTGTGTCAAGAATGCTTTTAAACAGTGGATGTTCTTAAGATGGTAGTAGGCAGCTCGGCATACTGATGTGACATGTTCATGCATGTTAATACATTGGTCAAAAATAACCCCTAGATTTTTTACTGACCCATTATGGGTAATCGAAAATGTACCCATCTGTAATGCTGGTGTCTTTAACATAATGTGGTGATGCCAAATATAAAATATTTGTTTTATTATCATTTAGTTTTAGAAGATTTTGAGTCATCCATAGCCAGATATCGGCAATACAATGTTCTAAATTCTTCAAGGAAGAAGAGAAATTTAACTCATTGTCAGGATCCAGTGATATATACAGCTGTGTGTCATCAGCATACAAGTGATATTTAATCCCATATCGCTGCGCAATGATCCCAAGAGGACTGGTATACACTGAGAAAACCAGAAGACAAAGAACTGAACCATGTGGTACACCAGATAACAAAAACTGAATGTCAGATAAAATACCTTGAACAGACACTCTCTGGGAGTGTTGTTCCTGATAGGATCTAAACCATTCAAGTACTCTACCTGACAGACCAAACATGTCTTTTAACCTAGAGAAAAGTACATTATGGTCAACTGTATCAAATGCAGCAGACAGGTCCAGAAGAACAATTATTACTGGCTTACCTTGATCAATTGACATCATAATATCATTTTTCACTCGAACCAAGGCTGTTTCAGTGCTGTGACCACTTTATAGGCAGACTGTAGTGATTCATTAAGGTTATTATTGATTAAATATTTATTTAGATGGAAAGCAACTGCCTTTTCTATAACTTTAGATAAAAATGTAAGATTTGAAACAGGTCTGTAATTGTTTAGAATATTACAGTCCATAGTGTGGTTTTGTATTAATGGTTTTACAAGGGCAGCTTTCATGGATCTTGGGAAAACACCCAGAGATAATGATTTATTAACTATATTTGTAATTGGGTTTATCAGAACATCCAGACAATCTTTCACAAGCCATGTAGGCATAGGGTCAACTGCACAGAAAGCATTAGATGACTTTTTCAGCAACTGTCTGATATCAGTCTCTGTAAAAGGCTCAAATGTATCCATCATGGATATGCAGGACTCTTCTACCAATAGCGTACCCTGTGATAAGGTGCTGGACTGGAACCCACTATGTATATTTAATATTTTTTGACAGAAGAAGTTATTAAAACAATGGGCCATATCTTTATCTGAGTTGATATTATTTGGGAGGACAGTTTGACTTTTATGTAATACTTTATTCACAACACTGAAAACAGTCCTTTGATTTCCCTTGGATGCTTTGATCTTTCTATTATAGTATTCAGATTTAGCAGAGGCAAGGGTATTTTTAACAAGAATTTTACTGACCTTGAACATTTCAAAATGAACACACAAACTGGTCCTGATCCACAGACGCTCACAATACCTTCTGTGTCTCTTTGCAGCCTGTATGTTCTTATTATACCATGGAAGCATTGGTCTGCTTGGCATTTCCTTTGTCCTTAAAGGTGCATGTTGATCTACAATGTCTCTCAATGTATTATCATAGAGAATATAAAATATCTATAGCACCCGGATCGGTTCAAAACCCGGACAGGGTGTTTCATCTTTCACTTCACTTTGGAGGTGACTCGGCCAATTTAGCCTGTCTAGTGGACAGAAGTGATCGTAAAACAGCAACATTGTACATTTAATTATGCTTCTGAGAAGGGTATAATTTACTAACTGATAACCGCTTATAGAAGTTGACTAATGGTAAATCTGTATAATAATTAAGGCTGTTTTTTGTCTCTTACTCTTTTTTAATTTATTTATTCACATAGAAATCAATCATTAATAATAATAATTATTATAATATATATATATATATATATATATATATATATATATATATATAGAGAGAGAGAGAGAGAGAGAGAGAGAGAGAGAGAGAGAGAGAATTTGTCAGCACTCTATCAACTCGGTTTCATTATGAGTTCTGGTGTGGTTCTATAATCGAGTGTAGGTCAGCTAGTGAATCTTTTAGTGAGCTTGATGTTTTTCAATTTGTTTAAAAATTTCTAGTCGAAACGCGAAAAACTGTTTCTTTAATGTGTGTGTTATGTTTACCTAAGACATTGAAACCTGATATGTTCCATTACTATTTCGCTGAAATATTAAGGTGTATTCCTAAGAACGAAGATTTGGTTTTTAAAGTGTTCTCTACGGCACTTTTAAAAAGTTAATATTCTAAATATATCCTTAAATCAAGATATATTTGTTCAAGATAATATTTTGATTATCGCCGCTTGACGTTTGTAAATATATACTTAAAAAAAAAAAAAATATATATATATATATATATATATATATATATATTAAAATATCAATTTCGATAAAACATTTCCATTCAATAAATAGCATGATCAGCATAGTCCAAAAATTAAATAATATTTCCACTCTTAATGCCGTACGTAGAGTCTATACGGCATTATGAGTGAAAATCTAATTTTTCCATCTTGTTTCCCAGGATATCTGTGGATTAATGCTATCAGCGCACTCTGATAGCCATGCGTTGGGCTTGTGGTGGTTTCTGAAGCACCTCTGTATTTCTGTTACATGTTTCATGGTGGCAGAGGGTGTCAAGTCTTCCCCCAACAAGTTCAACAAGTTTGCAGCACATCCATAAACCACCAAGTTGTTATCTTCGCTTTCAACGAGTATCGCATACGCTCCATATTTTATCTGTTACAATGCTGGTAACTTTGCAGCCAAATTCATCCTCAGCCACTTGGTTTGACTGCTGGCACAGTTCTTTACAGTCATCAGACGACTTTGTCATTGTGCTGGTTGCGACACTATCGAGAAGGTATGATTTGTCATTCACCTGGAGACATGTGGCGATGACTGATGAATGTTTGACCATCGCGTTGCATTGTCATATCCCTGCAGATCAGCCCTCATCTGTTCACTAAGTGGCTCTGTTACTGTGTCCAGCAAATGGACGGCAATATCTTTACGAGAAGGGGGGAATACATCCATGCCTGAGCATCTTGACTCCAAACTGATCGATGCATTATACAATATGTAGTAATACTAACACTATGCTGCAATGAACAGGCATTATTAACACTTGATATTACTGTGATTTTCACAGTAAAATTTGAATTTCCTCCGAAAACCTGTTAATAAAGTCTGTGTAAAAATTCTGCCAACCTTGCCGTAGAGGTGCCTTCCTCAAATACGTTTGACTGTAGAAATGTATACCGACTTAAGATACCAAATTGATAGGATATAATTTTATCACTTTGTCATGACATAATGGAATGACTGAGTATCAATGGGTAGGTGGCAGCTGAGTAAATTAAGTAAGTAAATGAATAAATAAGTGAGGTAGGCAATGAGGGGCTGATTGAGGTAGGGGGAGGGAGCACGTGACTGAGTAAGTAGATGAATGATTGAGTGGCTGCTTCGTTTAACCTCTACGCTAATCAAGCCAGAGTATACGATCCAAAGATGAGTCCCTGTGGTAACATTCCAGAAGACGAGCAAAGTACAACATTCTATGTAAAGGCGTAAATTAATGTTTAATGTCTAAATGTTGTCATTTTGTGGCCGCTTATGTAGAGATTGTAGACTGAATGGGACAACTGATCTCTAAAGGTAATGAGGAAAACTGAAGGATGAAACACCCTTCTGACCTAGTTTGGTTTAGGTTTGAATCCAGAAGGCCAACCGTGCTTCCAGTTAAGCCACGGAGGCTCCCTGAAGAACGTTAAGAAAATCGACTGTCTATTCAGTGACTTTGTATAATAAAGTCACCAAAAAAAGGAAAATTGAACGTAATTAGACATTTTCGTGTGGATTTTAAGAGCCTTCCACCTGGTTATATTATTAATTTTATTTACAGTGAATAAACATTTTCCACTTTAAATCGGTTATACGAAATAAGATAAGTACGTATGTTGGAAAAGATGGCAAGAAAGTACAGGAAGTTGTAAATATTCCCCGAAATTAGTATTATTAGGTTTTGTTGTTCGGGGAGAATCCCCACCCTGTCGCTTAATCAGCACAGCCTCTATGTTGGAGTGGTTGAGGAACCTCCTCCCCCACCACTCACAGGGGAGCAGTACGGAAAGATGGAGCCGAAATACCATGAGGGTGGTCACTGCCAGAGTGTTTTACGTCCTCGGGTTTTTTTTTAACGTCCCCCTTCATTTTAAATAATTCAGTGGAGACGGCAGCGCCATTTAACGTGGTCAGCCACCCACGATTTAGTGAGCCGAGAAATTAATCCCCGGAAAAGTTTCGATCTCTTACGGGGTTCGAACCTGCGACCGTTGGCACCGAATGCCGGGTGCTTAACCGCTAGGCCACCGGAGCTCACATTATTATTAATTTCTAATGATCCCTATAGTTTACCTAAACGCTTTTCACCCCCCCCCCCCCCATCTTTAAACCTTCGGTATATTGCGTGTGTTCATAATTACAGTTCTAGTTAATGCTTTAGTGGTTAACTTTTATTTAATTTTTGGTTAATTTATGTTTACTGATAGAATTCTAAACGCCTTTTATGGTTAAAAGTTTAAGGACGAAGCGTTGTCATGGCATCTACTGTACACTCCGGCGCCATCATCAACTATCGTGGTCCCCAATAAAACATCACTTTTCAACTAGTTATTCTTTGTGAAAGATAAAGCAGCTGGTTGCCGGGTTCAAACCAAAGCCTCCCCCCCCCCGTTTTTAGTTTTTAGTCCGGCACATTACCAATCGTAACCACTGAGAGCCGTACGGCCATTTTATAAACAGTTTGGAGACATAACAGGATGAAGACACATAACATATAATAGGCGATGGTATTGTTCAACAGGCGGGGGTCGTATTTTATTCGTGTTAACTTTACAATTTGACTGTGACTAGGAGTCGATCTACGCGCAGTCGGGTGCTCATGGTACGATGCTGCCGACGGGACAGCCGGTCTCGTCCCAGCCCAATGTCTCGTCGGCGTTCTCTTCTATCAGCCAGTCCATAAGAGGCTGGAAGTAGTCGATTAGTGGCTGAGCGGTCATGTTCCGGGATCCGGTCATCTGTTCCAGGATTTCCGGCCAAGGTCGCGACGCTCCCGTCTCCATCATGGCTCTGGAAAAAAAACGTCGGTGTGACGTCGGTGATATAATCGGTGAACTAAATACCACAGCATTATCGAAGTGGGGGGCATACAGTATCACCTGGTTTAAGAGACTGTCCTTATTCTTAAATAGAGTGGTCTCTTAAATAGAGTATTAAACAACTAAAAAATATTAATTATATTAAACAACCCTACACAATTATTATTGGCGTTAATTTGGCTGTAATTTAATTGTTCATCAGAAAATCAGAGATTGATAACGATTGATGTTTTACGGCCACTTTTGCGCACTTGATAGGCTAGATGGGCCGAGCGACCTCCAAAGCCAATGAAGCTTAGTCAACGATGAAACACCCTTCAGATATGCCCACGTCGAGGTTCGAAATCAGGTGGTAATGATCTGTGATCCAACGCGCTACCAGTTAGACCATTAGAGGGAACGTATTTATTGCTATTATATATATATATATATATATATATATATATGGTCTAACAAAACTAATGGTCATAGGGACATATTTCGCTCTACCATGTACTTACTTTGATAGTGTGCTAGAAGAGTACACAGAGTTAACAGATTATTGTGATAACAACAACAGATAAACGTATGAGAATCAGAGAGCTCTCTACCATAAGCAGCTCGGGTGATAGTTTCCGCATTATGGAAATCAACGCATTTTAACAATGACAGTTCCTCGTTATAAGGCAGAATGATCTCCTTAACGTTAAATTAATAATATTTAGCAGGACAAACTTAACATTGCCATCCTACTGCATTATTACATCAAAGATCAATATAACAATACAATATAATTGTGACGGAATGAGTGTGGTAATTCGTCTTCCCGTGGTATATTTGTGAAGGTGTTTGCTCGTAAATTTCTGAAGAACGCAATGAAGAGAATATAATGCTATTTTTCAGCGATATTTACTCCATCTTAAATTTAGAAAGGAATTCTATTCCACACGAACATCTGTGAGCGCCTTCGTGGCCCAACTGGTAGCGCGGTTGGCCACAGATCTATAGCACCCGAGTTGAAACCCGACCGGGCTATATCAGAAGGGTGCTTCATCTTTCACTTCATCTGATTACGTTTGGCGGTCGCTCGGCTCACTTAGACTACATTGTGCACAAAGGTGGCCTTAGAACATCAGGATTTCTATTTTCCATACAGACATCTAATTAACTGAAAAACGAGCCCTATGGTTGATTATGTAAATTGACTTGATATAATTGCAATAGTTGAAGAAGAGTCTATATAATAGCCGGGGGAAATGTATATATTGCAGACAGTCGGAAGATTGACGGCTAATAAATAAAAGCATTTGACCTGTGTAGCGGATCTGCATTAAGAGATGTCATAACGTCGGATGTGTATCCGTCATAACGTACCTCAGTAAGTCGCCGGCTTCATTTGACTTGTACACGTCACATCTATGATATGGTCCGACATAATTAGCCGCATCACACATTGCTTTGTGGAACTGGTACTGTAGTACGTAGCTAACGAAATATCTAGAAATAATATAAACATACTTATTGTAAGATGGTTCTGAAACAGTTTCGTTCTGTAGACTTAGAACTAATGGTTCAAGTCTCTCTCTATCTCTCCCGTGTGTGTGTGTGTGTGTGTGTCTCTCTCTCTCTCTCTCTCTCTCTGTGCGTGTGTGTGTGTGTGTGTGTGTCCCCCCCCCATGTCTCTTTCAGTTTGCTCACCTTATGTAAGGTGTGTTTGCTGGTACGTGGTATTTGGCACCGGCATCAAAGTCGCCACTGGCGCTTCTAGTGACCGGTGGAGAGATACCCTGATAGCGACATCTGTCGACAAGAACATAATACATTGTGTAAATTATTAAATATTACCGTAGTCCATTTTAGCAAACAAGTTTCAGTTCTTATCAATCATAATAATTTTTAACACCGAAAAAAAAACTGGTTAGTTGTCCCAATTCTTCGACTGTGAGCATTTATATGTTATCAGTATTAAGTTTCAGGTACGAATCTAGTGGAATAAAAAAAATTATATAAGGTAGAATATGGATGAAGTCGAACCCCGTTCCGGACGGATGGAATTCTTCTTTCACTACGCGTAATACTTTATAAACTTTACAAATAAACAAACCAATAAAACATTATACGGTAATCTGACCTGCTCTGACAGGCCGCCATTTTTGTTCGCAAGACGACTATTTTCAGCCAACATTCTGTTGAATGCAACTGGCCTGATATAATTGTACTAAGAATCCAATATTCACGCATTCATTTGCTATTAAAAATTCTACGTTGACTGCTGAATGCAAATTGGACTTATGGAGCCATGACAAAAAAGCACCGCGTGCATAAACCGAGTATAGATGCGGTGAATAAATTAAAGTTCTGCCACAGACAACAAC